>CM074721.1:224842228-225194728 GCA_037306005.1 Rhinophrynus dorsalis
GATACTCCAGTTCCAGGTCATAAACTCTCCACATTATGCGGTCATTCTGGGGTTTCTGTGGCTCCAAAAACATAACCCCAGTATGGACTGGCGTAGTTGTGACATTTTGTTTTGGCCTCCGTATTGACTCGTGCTTGACTCGTCCTATCAGAATTTTGGGCATGGCTTCGTCCTCCTCCACCCCCTCCTTTGCTTTACTTGAGGAGTATCACGCCTTCTGTGATGTATTCAGCAAGGTACAGGGCACGACCTTACCTCCTCATAGGGGATACAATTGCTCGATTGACTTGGTACCAGGGGCTTTTCCTCCTAAGGGTCGTGTATACCCTCTTTCCTTGGCAGAGAATTATGCTATGGAAGAGTACGTGGCTGACGCTCTCTCCATAGGGATTATACGGAAATCAACCTCCCCAGCAGCAGCGATGTCTTCCAGGAGTTCATTAACGATGTTTTAAGGGACCTTTTGATGAGTTGTTTAGTTGTCTACTTGGATGACATCCTCATCCACTCCCCGAATCTGGAACAACACTGCACTTATATTGCAAAGGTGTTGTCCCTCTTAAGGGCCAACAATCTTTTCTGCAAGATAGAAAAATATGAGTTTCATCAGTCACAAGTGACTTTTCTGGGTTATGTGATCTCCTCCTCTGGGCTGGCTATGGAACCTAGGAAGCTTTCGGCATTACTCCAATGGCCCCTTCTCAAAGCGATTGAGCGTTTTCTTGGATTCGCGAATTACTATCGAAAATTTATAAACCAGTTTTCTACCATTGTCAAACCTCTTACGGACATGATGCACAAGGGTGCTAATGCTTCCGAGTGGTCCCCAAAGGCTCTGCAGGCTTTTGAACGAAAAGCAGCTTTGCCACTGCACCAGTACTAAGGCACCCAAATCCTAAATTGCCTTTTACTTTGGAGGTTGACGCGTCTGAGTCAGGATTAGGCGTCCTCCTGTCTCAGTGGTCTTCTACAGATGTGCCATTGCTGCCGTGTGGCTTCTTCTCCCACAAACTTTTGAAACCTGAGACTCTGTATGACATTGGTGACCGCGAACTGTTAGCCATTATTCTGGCTTTAAGTGAATGGTGGCATTTACTTGAAGGTACTTGTGTGCCTAGTTTGATTCTCACAGATCATAAGAACTTGACCTACCTTTCCGAGGCCAAACGCCTGTCCCACAGACAGGCTAGGTGGGCTCTGTTCTTATCCTGCTTTAATTTCGTGGTGTCATATCTGCCGGGTACTAAGAATGTGAGGGCTTATGCCCTGTCCCGCCAGTTTGGAGCATTGTCTAAAGAGGATTGCGATCCCATGCCTGTGATTCTTCCGGATCGCATCCTAGCAACGATTCACACCAGTATTACTTCTCCCTCAGAAACAGAGATTTTGGCTGCCCAAGGGACGGCTCCGGCCGAGAAACCGCATGGGAGACCTATCACTCGTCCAAAGCTGCAGGGCACATTGGAAGAGACCAATTACTCTGGTCAGTATCCAGACTATTTTGGTGGCCTAGTATTCGAACAGATGTTTCTGCTTTCGTAGCAGCTTGTCAGATTTGTGCGACAACCAAGACTCCTAAGCACCTTCCTGTGAGTCTTCTTCTTCTTCCAGTGTCTAATGGGGAGCTCCCATGGTCACACATTTCCATTGATTTTATGGTAGAACTACCAGTATCCGAGGGCTGCACAGTCATTCTTATGATTGTAGATCGTTTCTCGAAATTGGCTCATTTTGTAACCCTTAAAGAACTGCCTACTGCACAGCAATTGGCTAAGATCTTCACTAAGGAGGTCTTTCGGCTCCATGGGGTGCCCAAAGTAATTGTGTCGGACCGGGGAAGCCAGTTTGAGTCTGGAAGTTTGGAAGGCCTTTTGTGCACAATTGGGTATCCAACTCTCTTTCTCCTCCGCCTATCACCTGCAGTCCAATGGTGCGGCAGAGTGATTGAACCAAGCCTAGGAACAGTTCTTGCGTTGATATATCTCAGACCATCACGATGACTGGGCGGAGTTTGCCGGAATTGTGCCATGAACTCTCCTACTCTTCTAACTATGGCTTCGAGCCTTCAGTTCTTCCTGAGTCATTTGAGGCACAAAATATTCCAGCTCTGTAGGAGCATTTAAGGGAACTCCGCTCCACATGGGTACGGGTTCAGAGAACCTTGCAAAGGTTCACTCAGCAGCAAAAAAGGCAGGCCGAACATAGACGGTTATCAGCACCGGTATTTCAGGTGGGGGAGAGAATCTGGCTATCCACACGAACCTTGAACCTACAAGTACCTTGTAGAAAACTGGCTCCCAAGTTTGTGGGCCCTTTCCGTGTCCTGCGTAGGATCAATCCTGTCGGTTATGCCCTGGAACTTCCAGCCAATATGCGCATTCATAATTTATTCCATGTTTCCTTACTGAAACCCTTGGTCTGCAACTGGTATACTTCAGTCCCTGTATGGCCGCCTCCAGTGAGAGTTGCAGATCATGAGGAGTATGAAGTACAGAGCATTCTCGATTCCCACAGGGTATGATAATTTGTACACTGGAAAGGTTATGGACCTGAGGAGTGTTTCTGGGTTTTGTCCACTGATATGCATGCTCCCGCTCTCATATGAAGGTTTCATTTTCATTTTCCTTCGAAGTCTTAACCACTCCTGCAGGGGAGGGAGCGTTGAGGGGGAGGTACTGTAAGAGTTCCGCTTACCTGTGTTAGAGACGGCCACCGGATACCCGCTGGGCAGCCGGTCTCTTGTGGCTGCCTCGCAGGATTGCCGCGTTCTGTCTTGCTGGGAGAACCGGTGCTCCCCCTTGCGGCTCCAGCTGCATCTGTTGTGCTGCCTTGCAGGCAGAGAGTCGGGCGGATTCCCTGAGTGACGTCACAACCCGGCTTTACCTCTCAGAGGTGGAGCAATCAGTATTTATACTGCCTGGACACCACTTCAGATGACCTTTCGTGGTATTCCAGTGCAGTTGTGTTGTTTAGCTCTGTGTATATTCCTGGTTTGTCTGACTACCCGATCTGATGCTGACCTGTGGCTCTGTCTGACTATCTGCTCCATATATGACCCTTGGCTTGTCCGACAACCATTCTGGTGCAGACCTGTGGCTCTGGCTGACTAACCGCTCCATGTATGACCTGGCTTGTCTGACTAGCCAATCTGGTGCTGACCT
This sequence comes from Rhinophrynus dorsalis, assembly GCA_037306005.1. Lineage (NCBI taxonomy): Eukaryota > Metazoa > Chordata > Amphibia > Anura > Rhinophrynidae > Rhinophrynus > Rhinophrynus dorsalis. The sequence continues at coordinate 224,845,390 of CM074721.1, forward strand.
GTGGCTCTGACTATCCGCTCCATGTATGACCCTAGGCTTGTCTGACAACCAATCTGGTGTCGACTTGCGGCTCTGGCTGACTAATCACTCTGTGTATGACCAGGCTTATCTGATCATCCTATCTAGTGCTGTCCTGTAGCTCTGTCCAGCTTACCTCCTGTGTTGCCTCTCTTCCACGGACAACCATCCGGTGCAGACCTGGGGCTCTGGTAGACTACCATCTATACCGACTGCAAGCGGTATACTCTTTGTTCCTGGTCAGAGTTTACATGTTCCAGTTCCTGTTCAAGTTCCTGCAGAAAACTATATGTGGCTGATTCCGTTCCTGTTCCAGTTCAAGTTCCTGCAGAGACTACCAGTGGCTTCAGCCTAGTCTCAGAAGTGAGGTCTATCCTAGACAGCCTACTATTCCTGATAGTAGTGCTAGCTTATCTGCTGATCTACTGCCTGTTCTTCTTGTCCGCTGTTTATACCTTGTTCTGTGCCTTGAATAAAGGTTGTTTTATTATATACATTCTGACTCCTGAGTGCTCTGAGTAACCATGACAGTAGTCAGGTGAGAGGAAGGCCAATTAGTAGTGAATTACAGTAGTCAAGAAGGGACATGATGAGTGTTTGGATTAGAATTTTAGTAGTGTCTTGGGTGAGAAAGGGTTGGATTCTAGAGATGTTTCAGAGGTGGAGGTGGCATGAGTTGGATGTGGGGAATGAAGGATAGGGCAGAGTCAAATGTGAGCCCCAGGCAGCGTGTTGTAGGGGTCGGTGTGATGGTTGTGATTTTGACAGTGAGGGCAATATCTGGGGTAAGGCTGGTTGGAGAGGGAGGGAAAATAATGAGTTTGGTTTTGTTAAGGTTAAGTTATAGATGACAGGAGGACATCCAGGAAGACACAGCAGACAGACAATCAGATAACTGGGAGAGGAGCGAAGGGGTGAAGTCTGGGGAGGAAAGATAGATTTGAGTGTCATCAGCATAGAGATGATGGTGAAACCCAAAGCAGTTTATTAGTTTGTCATGGGACAAGGTGTAAATTGAAAAGAGCAAGGGGCCCAGGACTGAACCTTGTGTCACTCCGACAGACAGTGGGAGGGGTGGAGAAGTGAAGCCAGAGTAGGAGACACTGAAGGAGCGGTTGCAGAGAAATTATGAAAACCAAGAGAGTGCAGTGTCACAGGGACCTAGGTAGTGGAATGCTTGGAAGAGTAGTGGGTCATCCACTGTTTCAAAAGCAGCTGACAGGTCCAGAAGAATGAGTAGAGAGTAGTGGCCTTTTAGCTTTGCGGAGAGCAAGTTATTGGCCACTTTAGTGAGGGCAGTCTCAGTGGAGTGATGAGAGAGAGGAATCCAGATTGCAAGGGATCAAGCAGGGAATGGAAGAAGAGGGATTTAGTGAGCTGATTATATGCAAGACATTCAAGGAGTTTGGAGGCGAACAGGAGTAGAGAAACGGGCTGGTAGTTTGAGAGTGAGTTTGGGTACAGGGAGGGTTTCTTTAGGATGGGCGTGATTAGTGTATGTTTGAAAGAGTATGGGAAGGTGCCGGTTGACAAAGAGAGGTTAACAGAGCAGTAGTGGCTGTTCCTGTCATTGCTTTTGTTTGCATAATCTTTAATGGTCTGTTTAGACCATATGTGAAGAGTCATGCTTACATGACTTGAATAAAGGGAATAAAAGTAAATCCTTTATTCAGTCTATACACTCCTTTTGCTTTCAGGTGAGGCACCTATTTGCATTCCTTTCTAATATTTTTTGTCCAAATCCCATATTCTCTGTTTGCTGTGTATTCTTTCACTACACATACATATTCAAATGGAACAATATCCTGTATGTTGACTGTTCATGTGTCTCGCAAATTGCATATCAAGTATGTACCTTACTGCCTCAATGTTGCCTAGAAAGCGTCTCTGTAATTGTCTGTTTTCTCCAAACATAGGGCTTGATTTAAAGGAGTGCGGTAAAACCTGCAGTAGGGCCAAACTGACTACCAACCAACAGAATAAAATGTATAAGTCAGTATTCAATGGCCCTACCAGCTAAAAGCACATCTGTTTTGTGCAGTAAGTTCCAAAAACACCGCTAAATAGTGGCAATGGAAAAAAGATAACTATCGTTGCCTGACACATACACTGTGAAGCACAGATCGTTAAATAATCTGTGTTACACTTACCTGTCATCCAATGTCCCTCTTCTTCTATCTCCATTATTTCTCTTATATTTTCTTCTTATTCTATCTTCTTTCTACCTTTTTCTGCCTTTCTCTGCTCCTTCTGTCTTCCATCTTCACGTCTTGTACCTGGAAAAAAATTGAGATATAAATAAATGTGGCATAAAAAAGAAGACGCACATCTATACATTGTTTAAATCCTTGAGTGCCAGAGGGGTATGCAACGCATTGCGTACATCTCTGGGCCTCAAAGGGTTAACATATACATAGATGTATGGGTCATTAAAGTAAAACATGGCCAAAGTCTCCACATTTATCCTCATTAAACATTCCCACATAAGTTTCAAAAAAGTGGCAAAAGATATTTCCAATGAAAATATATGCTATTTTTCTCTTTCACAGCTGTGTTGGTGGCGGCGACAGCAAAAGGCAGAATAAGCACAGAGTCCCCCCTAGTACCTTACGTGCCGATGCCCATTCCATTGTGAGGGAATTTGAACAGAGACTGCTTTTATATATGGGCAGTCGCTGTTCAAATTCCCTCACAACTATTGGCTGGGATGTGTGCTTACGCGCAACTCGGCAGATCAGCTTCGAGCAGGTTCCTCTAATCCCCGTCTCAAAGCTGATTGGCTGGGATGTGCATAAACACACATCACAGGCAGTGTTGTGAGGGAGTTTGAACACAGACTGCCCATATATAAAGGTAGTCTTTGTTCAGATTCCCTCACAGTGGAACGGGCATTGGCCCGTAAGGTACTAGGGGGTCTGTGCTTATTCTGCTTTCTCAGCTGCCGCCACACATTGCAGTGGAGAAAGAAAAAAATAGCATATATTTTCATTGGAGATATATTTTGCTACTTTTTGAGAATTTTGGCCATGTTTTACTTTAATGACCTGCACATCTATGCATATGTTAACCCTTTGAGCCCCAGAGAGGTACGCAATGCATTGCTTTGCAATGCGTTGCATAACCCTCTGGCACCCAAGGGGTTAAACTATGCATAGATGCGTGGGTTCTTTTTTATGCAACATATATTTATTTCTCAATTTTATTTTCAGGTACAAGACGTGAAGACAGAAGGAACAAAGTAAGAAAGAAGAAGGGAGGAAGAAGAGAGAATAAGAAGAGAGAAGATGGACAGTAGCTGACCAGGGTGTTGAAGACTCCGCTGGATATCAGAATTAATGGTAAGTGTAACTTTTCATGTGATGTTGCTTCTTTACTTAGTTGGGTTAACCCTGTGAGTATAAGTGCGGTAATTATACCCCACTGGCACTCATAGGGTTAATTCTACTAACTTTGGTAACATTTTGGTGTACTTTGGATGTATAATCATGGGGTTTAGGGCTTAGGGTTTTTTTCACTTTTTTTCATTTCAATTGCTGTGTTGGCTGTTTAAAGATCCGATAAGGGACTCTAGTTAAAAAAAAAAAAAAGTGGGTCTTAAATTTCCTGAGATAAAGTGAGTCCCTTATCGGATCTTAAGGGCTCACTCAGACAAATGAATTGTATCTTGTAGCGTTAGAATGTTTTCATTCATCATGATGTCATGCCTGGTGTCCTCCACAACTGTAGGAGCCAGTTATTTTGTCATTGAGGGCTTCACAGTATTTTGAAAATGGCTGTGCACTGGCCAATCAGATATTTTTCCCACTTCTTTTTGTAATGCTCAGGTGCTTAGGTATAGCATTACCACTTGGACAGATCATAACATTTAAAGGAGCAGTAAACTTTTTTACTAAAAAATATATATTGTAGGGATTTTCCTATTGAGTAAGATAAGGATACTCCCACTGCTGAGAGATTTATATTTCCAGAGTTATTACAGTTTAAACCCATGTTTGTTTACATTAGCAGTGCCCTCTAGTGGTCAAATTCTAATTATTTTTCCTGTTAGATTCTAATGGAGAGGAAAGTCAGAAAAGTCAGAGACATACAGCTCTCTACAGAATGTGATAGAAACTGCATGTCACTTCCTGTCAGTTAGAATTATCAGGAAGTAAACACAGTAAATTCACTTCCTGATTATTTGAACTGTTATACATCCTATATAATGATTCGTTAAATCGTGTGTAACGCCGGGACATGCGCAGTAGACACTGCTGTGCGTGCTGCAGTCATGCGCAGTAGAGACTGCCCGCGCCGCGTCTGTTACAGAGCTGGGCGCTCTGAAGGAGCGTCCAGCTCTGTATCAGCCGTGGCGTGGGCAGTCTCTACTGCGGGTGACTGCCCCGCGACCGGGTGGCTGTGACACTGTGGCCAGTGTAACGGGCTGTTCAACTAGTTTTGAATAAAACATCTGAAAGCAGTGGGAGTGACCTTGTTTTATTCAGCAGGAATTGCTCTATAAAATATGTGTTTTCATAAATTAAAGTTTACTGCTCCTTTCATTTTGAGATAAAAAATGAATATAGCGGGTTTGTCCTCCTGAGTAAAACAAGAGTATTTCCACTGATGAGAGTTGTTTTAGTCAAGGGTTATTACAGCTCAAACTTGAATTTTTAAGTGCAGTATCTCAATGGTCTGAAATGTGACAGTGATGCTGTTGCTACACCATCACCATTATGGTCAACTGACCAGAGCTGTCCATAGGATGGTGTTGCTACAGTACCACTGCAAAATTTCAGGCCATTGAGATGCTGCACATAAAAATTCAAGTTTGAGCTGCAATAACTTTTGAATAACTTATTTTAATCAGGAAGATAAACCCTACAACATATATGTTCTCCTATACACCGCTCATCTGAAAACACAATTCTATCTTCCCACGAACCGAGAAATAATTTAGTAGTGCATAGCACATTGCATGTTCCCACTGAAGTATTCTGAATAGGTGGTAGATTTTATTTAAGAACAGAAGAATTGTGCATGAGAATGAAAATAATGGTTTACAGCACAAATCTATTTGTAGTATATATTCCTGTCCTTTTTATGAAAAATAATGACTGAATTAAATTCCATAATCATGGAAAATACCACCATGTAACTTTTCAGTATCAAAGTTTAAAAAAAATGTAGGTATAGTCTGAGTCCGAAGTTTAACTAAGGCTTCAATAGATATTTAGCAAAAAGAAAGAAGAGCGCAGACATCTGAGAGTGACCATCAAGTGTATCAGCGCCAAGTATTCTACTTAGTTGGACTTACAAGATACTTTCTTGTTTCCAAGACGGTGTATCAATTTCCAGCTGAAACAATGTGTTTGTCTGCCCGGGCTCTAGTACTGTGTCCTCCTATGGTAAAAAAAAAAACAATGAGCAATTAGTATCCTCTTACTCATGCTCAGTATTAGCGCCTGTTTTGTGGTTATATTTAAGTTGGAAATTCTGCACCTCAGAGGTTGAGGCGTAGAAGCCATAACGACAGTTTCAAAACCATCGTTGTTCGAACAAAAGCAGTGCAGAATACAGGATACAGCACAGAAATCCAACAAAAAGTGCCTCCCTTCGACATATTAACTCCCCCTTTTAAAAGTCACCTTGCAGTGCTTTCTTTCACCACTTTAATTCAACTAATATTGTTCACATTTCACATTTTAACCCTTCCCCTTCAAAATTCGACTTACAGTGCTTTCTTTCACCACATTAATTCGACAAATATACATTCAACATTTTAACCCTTCACCTTGAAAATTCGACAACAGTGCTTCCATGACTTTCTTTCACCATTTAAAGTCAACAAATATTGTTCACATTCTGCATTTTAACCCCTCCCCCTTGAAAATTCGACTACAGTGCTCACATGAGTTTCTTTCACCATTTAAATTCGACAAATATTGTTCACATTCAATATTTTAACCCTTCCACTTTAAAATTTGACTAATAGTGTTCCTATGACCTTCTTTCTCCATTTTAATTTGAATAATATTGTTCCCATTCAACATTGTTTACTCTCCAATTTACTGCAAAATGCATACTCTTTATGTGTCACAGTGCTTCTCTACAAGAATGTATAACTTGCTGTGCTAAGTGTGAAACACCTCTCACTCCTACTATTTGATGGCTAAATCCATTTGATGTGTTAGTACTACAGTAAGAAGTGATACTAACCCCTCCTTTACTTTATTAAGGAAGGTTAGTGAATAAGTGTGACCCAATTTACATAACAATAAGTGAAACTATACAAAAAATTCACGTTGCTTGTTTTTCTTGTAATGCCGATTTTAGCGCTGGTAATAGAATCGAGCCCCTAGTCTGCCCATTTTCCTGCTGTAAAAAACCTCAAACCTTTTGTGGTCCTTTATCCCCTTTCTCTCTTCTCTCCTCCAAGCTATACATGTTCAGATCCTTTAGTCCATCCTGATATTTCTTTTCCTGTAAACCAGTCACCATTTTAGTAGTCCTTCTCTGAATTTTCTCTAGAGTATCTATATCCTTCTGGAGATGGGGTCTCCAGTACTGTACACAATACTCTGGGTGAGGTCTAACTAGAGATCTGTAGAGTGGCATGACCACTTTTTCTGCTACTAATGCCCCAAGCTATACAACCCAGCACCCTGCTTGCATTCCCCGCTGCTTTATTACATTGCCTGCCTACCTTTAAGTTATTAGAAATAATTACTCCTAAATCCATTTCCTCTGTTCCTGGCAGCACAGTACCCTTAACAGTATATTTTTCCTTTCTGCCACACTCTTGTCCATTCTTCTAATTTCCCTAAATAATTTAATATAGACAAGTGTAAAGTGTAAAGTTATGCATTTTGGTTATAATAATAAAAATACAACATATAGTTTAAATGGTGTTTCTTTGGGGAACTCTTCTAATGAAAATTATTTGGGAGTAATGGTAGACGATAGACTTAGCAATAGCGTGCAGTGCCAACTGGCAGCTGTAAAGGCCAATAAGATATTGACATGTATTAAAAGGGGTATTGACTCAAGGGAGGAAGATATTATCATGCGTCTTTACAGGTCCATGGTAAGAACCCACTTTGAATATGCTGTTCAATTCTGGGCACCCTTTCTGAAAGAGGACATTATGGAACTAGAGAAAGTGCAGAGGAGGGCTACAAAACTAGTAAGGGGAATGGAAAGATTTAGTTATGAAGAAAGGCTAGAAATGTTAAACTTGTACACACTAGAGAAACAGCGTCTTAGAGGAGATTCATCCCCTTTACTTATCTGGATAAGACTATAAGTGCCACATAGAACAAGCTTAGTATAGATGGGGGCTTCATGAAGACAGTCAACTAACACAGGCACCTTACAATAACTGATTTAGAGTTTCAATGTTTTCAAGTAAAATATCATGCTAAACAAAATTACAGTGTACGAATTGTATTTCAGTAACATAAGAAATCTGACACTGCAAGGCACAGCATTAAGACAACTGATGTCAAAATGTCCTATTAGACCACAATATAGGTATAAGACACTTCTTTTGTCCTTGAACTGCATAGGCTATTCAGCTTACACTGGTACAGTAGGAGGAGCTGAGAAATGAGGAGTAAGGCAGTCTACATATTTCCTATAAATAAAAATAGTAAAAGCACACCACTGAAGATAATACCCATAATAATAACAAAAAAGTGGATCATAACAAAATAAAAAAGTGGATCATAAACAAGCACAAATAATCCTAAATAAATTGAGCAAAATAAAGAGATCAAAATATTAAACAAAGTAATAAAATAATGTATTAATTATAATTCCCCCACATGGAGAAAGCTACTAGAGAAACACAGCTCCATCCCATCATATGAACACATAAACTTCACAATGTTGTAGTTGAAATCAAAAAACAAAAAAAACACCTATATAGTAACTAATAAACCTAAAATGGGCTCAATAGTCTGCAAAAGATAGCAATCCCTAAGTATACAAATATGTATAACCACAGTAAAACACTGAAATTATTAACAGTATTAGGGACACTGATCTCGAATGAATGGAAGATGACGTTAGTCCATATCAATCCACATGTTCTAATATACAGTCAAATTCAACGATGAATAATGAATGACAAATATTAAAGCATCAACACTATGCCTTGATAATAATTAGTAACAGTTTGTGGCTGCGTAGATTAGATGACTCAAAGTTAGATGAATATGAATCCAAAACAGTACACAAAAAAAGGGTGTAATATACAGTCACAATCACGGATGAAATGAAAGGACACTTAATGGACAGGTATTCATATACTGATGGTAAGTAAACTCCTGTAGTAAACCAGTACCTTCTAAGCTGAATGAAGTCCATATGATGCACTTACCAGTAGTCTGGAGGGTCCTGTCATCTCCAGTGTCACTCCTTCTTGGGATCCCGTCAACATAGTCGCTGACAGATTCCGTCAGAGTATTTCCTCCCAGGGGTTGAAGGTGATGTTGAGAGGGGGCCCACCTCCTGTGCCTCTGACATGCATGCATGGCCACTTCACCCATCTTGTTCTTGACAAACTGCTTGCAATCACCCCACCATTTTTGATGGACTCCATGGACCGGTTGCAACAGGAGATGGAGTTGACCCTGCTTTGGACCTGTCTCCATGTGGCCTTCTTCTTTGCCCCCATACCACTGACTTGCTCCTTGGGGTACAGAACATTCTCTTTCTTGAGTATATTCTGTACGAGGACCCTGTTGTCCTTAAATGTGTATATGGGGTTCTGCAGCCTCTCGTAATCAACACCATCCTGGGACATGTCTGAACTTTGGTTTTCAGACCCTGCCTGTGATGTCCCTGGCTGTGTGTAGTTCTCTTCATCCCATTGGCAGTTCTGTCCCTGTCCTCTGTATACCGCTCCTAAATTTGGTACCCCTCCACCCAACTGATCTGCCTCTCCCACTCCTACCCTGACCGGTTATGTCCTGCTGACCCTCTCTTCACACACTCGATCACACTCACTCTCTGTCACTCACTTGCACTCACGACTCACACTTTCCAAAATAAAAGATAAATGTGTATAATGTGTTATAAACAAAAAAAAGTGTCTTTGTGTGTGTGTTTATTTTTTTTTTGCATGTATAGCAAATTTGCAAAGGTGCATTGTGTCGCTATTGGTATACTAGCTCTCTCCACTCCTAACTTCTTCTACCTCACTCCAAAGTATGCTCTTCTTTCTCAGCTCTATCGCTATTCTCCGCTCCTGGGTCCTGTGCTCTAGCTCGCCAAAACACAGATAAGGTATATCAGTTATTTTTGTGTATATATATAGGTGTATTTGAATGTATTTGATACTTTGGTGTGTTGTAATTGGCTGTTATTTTGAAATTGTGTTGACAACATTCAGAGTCTCTAGATAACGTCAACCTTTTTCCTTGTCATGAATCGTATTGTATGTTAATTATTGGCTTATTGGGACGCATGTGAGGTGAGACAAGGTGCAAAGCAGGTTTTTGAGCTACGTGGATTTGTTGGGCCTATGCTCGTTAGTCATTCTTGTAGACTACATATTGAATTCGACGTCATTCAAATATTATTACCAAACATTGGCCTTTTTTGCCTTAATGGTGGTTTTAACGGACACGAATGAACCGAAGCCAGTAATTACCAAAGGGGTTGAATGAGATGCTATCTTATTCTTGCTTCATGTAAAATACCCCCATTTTGTGCTTGATGTGGAGGGTACACTTGACAGAGGGGCTTAGACTGATTGAGTTTGGATTTGATAGAGTGCCTCCCCTGTTACAGTATGGCTGCTTCATTTTAGGAATATAGGCTGATACTTCCATGCAACGTTACCCTGTTTTTATGGTCACATATACACTGGGGCAGTAACCATGTGGGTGTTAATTTTTTTCCCCATACTTAAACCCTTTACACTTCACCTAGGACTGCAGCCAGTGGGGAGTGTTTCAAATGGTGGTCTTCTTCTTTACCACCTATGTTGGAACCCGAAACAACTCTGAGTCGCCATTGGTTGGATATCAATTAGGGGGATTGCCTGATACAGGGTTAATGGATTCTTGTCTCCCTTGTTTTACTTGTCGGATTCGGTTTATCTGCTTGGCAAGCTGAAATACCTGGAGTATTTTATTGCTCCATATATATTGCAGTTCCATTTACCCTATTTTTTTTAAAGTAATGTTGCCTTTTTGGTGTTTCTTCAAGCCATAGAGGGGGAAAGAAATACCTGTAGTAATATGCCTTTGGCATTGACATGCAATTGCATCCTTTAGCTGGCTTACTACGTATACCTCACATAGTAGGTACTCACGTTAACTGATCATCTTGGTAACAATTTCCCCTATGAATTACGAGTGGAGCTGTTCACTATTTGATTCTTCCAATAGATAGAGCTCTTTCCATTCATTCATTATTTAGAACTTTACGATATCTCTGCTGTCTGATGCTGTGAATTAACAGGACCATTTTTAATAAATGTACTCTCCATTTGCTTTTCAAAAGAAGAGGTGCTAATCATTATTATATGGACTTGACTCATTCAAGCAACACGCCCTTACAAGACTTGTATTGGATACATTATATATAATTCTTATTCTAGCTTATTTGTCCTTTGTATCTGTGGTCTGTCCTTTACTATAATGGTTTCTGCACTTGGTGTTTGGATCTACATTAGACATCATACATATGCTAATGAGCTCATGCTGTGACATCACACGAATGTGGTAACTGCAAATTCTGGATTTTTTTTTAATTTTGTGTATATATGGGGAATGGGGTTTCACTGTTTGTCCTGATGAAAATGTGTTAATCACATTGAAAGGTTGACAGCACACATAATTTTGCTTCATAGTCCTGTTAGTGCTGCTTTTTTTCAACTTACATCTAATCTTCAGTTCCAGTGAGCTTATGCACCCAGGCAAAGGAACTGCTTAGAAAGAGTGCTTCCTCACAAACAGATAGATAGATAGATAGATAGATAGATAGATAGATAGATAGATAGATAGAGGTTGTTTCATGTTTTTTAACAAGGAAACCATGACAATTTCTAAAGCAAAATAAATATATACCAATATCTAAATATATAATCCAAGTATTTCCATTTTGTGTTCTCAAACAAATAAATAAATGCATACAACTAGATAATGTAGTGCATTGTGAACCGTAGGAGATGTTAACTATGAGAGCAAGTTTAATAGACAGTTCAATGGATTGATAGTGTACATGGCATATTAATTATTCATGCAATTGACAGGATCCCTAGGTGAGGCCCTTTGTAGCACAAATATTTACACCGTTAAAATAATTAAGAGCTTTTTAAAAGCATCTTAATAAACCTAATGGATGACAAGTTATTTCTTTATCATAATGCTAAACACTTTTTAATTTTTACTAGCAAAAGAGATACAGCATTACACATATTACACATTACCCACACGCAGACTCTTTCCCAGATGCACATGCACTAACAGACATGTGCACACTGACATGCACACACACACGTGTGTACACAAAGATGTGTGCACACACACACAGAGACATGCACTTACAAATAGACAGACACACACATAAACGTAGCATGTAGACTCACTCACACACACACACACAAATAGGGAATGTGAACCATTAAGAAAGTGTAGTTATCCATGAGAAGGGGGAGAGACACACACATAGATACAAACAAACACACAGAAAATAGGTAAACATGTAGACACAAATAGGCACAGACATACTTTCACACCCACCCACACACATAAATAGACAGACACACAGATTGGGAATGTGATCCATGGGGTGAGCCATAATGGGGTGAGCCATGAGAAGGTGAGGATTGTGAGCCATGGGGGGATGGGAACAATGAGGGGAGAGTGTGAGCCATGGAGTGGGGACTTCAACAGTGAGAGGGGTGAGCCATGAGGGTCGAAGACTTTACTTTTGCCAGGAGTCCAGTAACAGGATCATCAGAGCTTCTCTCCCTCTGTCATGCATGATAAACCTGTCTGCTCTTCATCCTCTATTTGAGTAGCAACCCTGCCTCCCACTGTTTGCAAGCTCTCCTCCCACTGCCCTCAGCTTCTTTCCAGTGCTACTGTATGTGAACGAGGAAGGAACTGTGAGAGCATGTGCGTCACAAGTTCTGTTGCTTCCAGACTCTCAACCAGAACTAGGCTTTAGTGGAACACACCATCACTCACATTCCCCACTCTGCACAAACACATCAGCAGAAGCAACGGGTTCAGGGGAGGAGAGGGAGTGCAGATGGGCAGCTTCATCATGCATGGCTAAGGTAGGAGAACCTGAGGGATACCAGTATTACTAGTTCTCTGGAATGATAAGACAAGGGAGCGAGTGCGGAGTGTGAGAGTAGTGAGTGTTTGTGACAGGCTGCAGAATGAGAGAATGGGAAGCAGTGAGACTCTTTCATTTTAGCCTTTAGTATGTTCAGAAATATTCTTTGCTTAGCCCATCCACACTATAAAAAAGAACTTGACCATTATTTATTTCTATTGATACATCTTAGTTAAAGTATAAAGTCCATGCCTGCTACCACCAATCATTCTCTGCCAGAGCTGTAGCTGCCCTAACTCAGTTAAACTTTACTACAGACAGGTGCTCCTTTGACAATAAGCAATTTTGCTGGCATTTCACTCGACTCAAATCTCCAGTATACTAACACTGTTAATCCTTCTCTCACCCTTCCAGTTTTTGCCCCATAAGTCAGAACCATCCTCTACCTACCACACTACCTTCACTGTCCCAGATCTTTCAACCTCCTCTTTCCCCCCATTCATGATTACTTAGTCAGACAAATTAACTACCTAAGCAATCACCCATTTGTTATAGCTTAAATTCCTGTGAATGTACTGTATCTATAGTAGCTGTAATCTACAACATATCTGATTCATGTGCCACAAAGCCCAAAGTCAATTTGTCAAAATAAATTTGCACACTAGATAACTATTTCCTATAAACATGCCAGCCTTCAGCTCCATTTTCATCTTCAAAAATTTCATATCTATTTACAGGTTTAAAGAGTTTCGCCTAGACTTAGTCAACTGCATATCTTCTTGAATGTCCTAATTCTTTGTCGTCAACAGGTCTTCTGCTAGCTGTATTATCAGGTAAGGGCTTCATTCCAGACTCAATCCAAAAACAGCATTCTGACAAAATTCAAATTTCATATCTGCTTACATCTGTAAAAGTGCACTGAAAAGCACTCCACAAAATTTGCAATATTCATCCATTTATTATATAAGCCACCCTTGGTCTCCCATTCCACTTACCAGATCACTGTTGGGACCAGCCGTGTCTATGAACTGAACAATGAGTTCTTTCAGGTGATGATGATATTGTTGAGAACCCACCACATGATCTTGGCTTCCTACCCCAGGTATGTTCACTGTATTTAACTCTTTGAGTCCTCTGTCACTCAAAGAGTTAAAGATTAAACAATGTTTAACAACAAAATGTATAGATCTTGTTTGTAATAATTAATATGTTTGAAGACCTGTAATTCATCCTCATTATATGTAGTCACTCTTATTTCTCCTGTTGTGTGGTTTTAAAAATGATAATAAAATATTTGTGAAAACTAGAACAGTATAGTGTAGTTATGGACTGAAAGTAGAAGTCATTATTAGTGTAAAAGAGATTCCTACAGATGAGGGCTTGGAATGTAGTGACACTTTGTATCTAGGCAAAACTGAATTATTTACATAGAGCTATAAACAGAGAAAATTGGAAATTGACATAGATTTAGATGGTCATCATTTATAGAACCAGTCCCCTGCAGTGTTATAAATTTTATCAAAGGTCAACCCCCCCTCACACATGCACGCACACTCAAAATAGTTTCAGCAAGCTGTGATATTTATTTGTGTCAACTAAATTTACTTAGCACCATATTTAAATCTCAAGTATAAAAACAGATTGCTTTTTCTAATATGGAATTTGCAGAACAGAGGTTATTTAATGAGGGAAAAGAGCTGTTAAAAGCATTAACCTCTTCTTATTTTTAAGAATATATTTTAAAGGGGAAATGAAAAGTGACTTAAATCCTATGTAATAATTCGCTAGAAAGTTTGTAACTACGCAGTCATGCGCAGTAGAGACTGCTGTGCATGATACAGTCATGTGCAGTAGAGACTGCCCGTTACGAGGCTGATATAGAGTGGGACGCTCCGAAGGAGCGTCCAGCTGTTTATCAGCCGTGGCGCGGGCAGTATGTACTGAACATGACTGCACTGCGACCAGCTGGCACTGTATCAGCCACGGAGTGGGCAGTCTCTACTGTGCATGATTGCCCCGCGACCGGTTGGCAGTGGCACTGTGGCCCCTGTAACGTGCTCTTCAACTAGTATATTCATATTAAAGACCATGTTGCTACTCTTTACTGACCTGTTAAAAACAAACTTTATTTCTCTCTCTTTACTTTTTTTCTCTCTTTCCTTCTCCTTCTTTTTCTCAACTTCCTTATTCCTCTTCTTTCCCTTACTTCTCCCCAACTTCCCTATTCCCTTCTACTCTCCCTCCTCTTTCTCTCCATCCTTTTCCTACTCCCCTAATACCTTTCATTTTACCCTACCCCCACCCCCTTCCCACTCATTAGTAAACATTTGAACACTCTGGCAATGGGTATGAATAGACAGTTATCAAAAAGTGACCTCTAATGTTGTACTCTTCTTGTATCTAATTCATTGTTATATTTTCATTGTTCATACTGTCTATTGTTGTACACTGCTGACTTCAATAAAATAAAATGTAATAAATTAATACAAACTATATTTAACTTCTGTTTAAAAATAAGAAGAGACTTTGATAATTTTAAGATCTGAGAGGGCAGATGCTTTATGAAGGATTCCTGTGGATAACTTTCTGGTCCTTTATTTTTTTTGTCTCAGGACGTGATCATCTTTCTAATGGTGTCTCACTCGAAGTAAATGTTGTATCATACAACAAGATATGTCATAAATATGACTAAATATTTTTACAATATTGTGCACTATATCTCAAAATACTTTCTTGCTACAGATAAAATAAATTTGGTAAAAAACATACAGTTCTTGAGTACACTGAAACAGAATATGTATAGTTCAACCTACATGCGTGGTATGCACATAGCCCAAACTAAAAAAAGTAAAAAAAGATGTTTTCTATTTTATCAACTGAAAAATTCATCGACATCAAGAGTACAAGACACCAGGTCAAATGATTAAAAAATACCCCAAACTGACCAAGACAAGTGTCTTGTATAGCACTGTGTACTAAATATGGATTTGTGCTTCTCCCTGACCTTTTAATTTCCTCTGTGTATAACAAATCAATTATGTTACACATGCACATATATAAGACACCAAATCAACAAAATGGCAACAGATGTTCTAATCAAATAAATCAATGCACTATGTCAAGCCAAAAATGTCAATATCCTTTCCCATTTAATCTCTAGGTAAGGGGTTGCAAGCATATATATATTCTTGTATGAAGAAGACAACAAAGAAAATTAACACATAAATGCGTACATAACTCAATTTACTCTGGTACTATTAATTCAAATATGTGTAAAGCCTATATAGTTAATATAATTTAATAAACAAGGCATGGACATTATATACTTGCTATTTTTACACATTCCAGGAATTACCTTCCTGGGATTTTCTGCTGGGCTTCAGCCACCCCACCCCCATCAAGAGGACCATGTAAAAGATATCACTTGCACACAATGCAAAATATTTGATTGCAGTGATAGGCCAGGCTGACTACCTGCCTCTTTAAAGGGATAGTAATACTTAAAATGTATAAAAATATATGTTGTAGGGTTTATGTCCCCGAATAAAACAAGGGAACTCCCACTGCTGAGAGGTATTTTATTAAAAAATTATAACAGCTCAAACTTGAACTTTTTAGGTGCAATATCACAGTGGCCTGAAAATGTACAGTGGCGCTGTTGCTACACCATCCTATAGAGATTTATGGTCTATGGACCAGAGCAGTCCATAGGATGGTGTAGCAACAGCGCCACTGTACATTTTCAGGCCACTGTGATATTGCACCTAAAAAATTCAAGTTTGAGCTGTTATCATTTTTTTAATAAAATATCTCTCAGCAGTGGGAGTACCCTTGTTTTACTCAGGGGTATAAACCCTACAACATATATTTTTTTACATTTTAAGTATTACTATCCCTTTAAGAAGATACTGTAGTAATGATTAAAAGTAATTAATTTTAAGGAGGAGGAGCTATGACAATATAAGGTGAGGAAGGAGGAGAAGTAAATTCACTATAACTTGAAATGTACAGCATTCCAAAGAGTCTAACTGAGACCAATTCCAATTCTAAGTTAATTAATTGATTTTAATCCATTTTAATTGTCTGTGGAGTCCATAGTGTCTCTGTGGTGGTTGGACCATGGATTGAGTACTTATCATGACACTCAGTCCAAATCAAAACTGCAGCCCACCCCCTTTATAGAAATACAGGACTCTATCACCCCTATACAAATGTGTGTTAAATGTTAGGTTATATGGCAACTAAGTGGATTTCTTTATTAATTTTTTTAACCCTCTTTGGCCCAAAATTAATGTTTAAAGAGAGCACTTCCGGACAGACTGCAGCTACCTGCTCTGTACCACAGTTTGTCACTCTTCCTCTGCTCCCCTCCCTCTATGCAGCCTCCTCCAATGAGGGAGGCTTTCTGTCTGTAAGCTGGAGTGATCTCATTGACAGAGATCGATATCTAGCCAATGAGATCGCTCCAGCTTACAGACAGAAAGCCTCCCTCATTGGAGGAGGCTGCATAGATGGAAAGGAGCAGAGGAATAGTGACAGAGTGGTACAGAGCTGGTAACTGCTGTCTGCCTTGAAGTGTACTCTTAAAAACATTAATTTTAGGCCAAATAGGTTTAATAAAAAAAAAAGATTATTAAAGAAATCCACCTAATCGCTATATAACCTAACATTTAACACACACACTTGTATAGGGGTGATAGATCCCCTTTAATTTATAAAATGCATTCTTTCACCAGCGACAGTGAACAGTGCATATTTAAATCTTGCAGGTGAGACACTAATGCAATGCAGTTTACATGGCCTCCCATGACATTTTAACTTGTATTTTGAATGTATGATTCACAGCCAGCAAGGATTTGGGTACTCAATGCTGCAGGCAGGCATTCATCTCCCCATCCACAGATCACTTTACTTATTACTGCCCCCTGTTTTGATATCTACTCTGTAGAGAGATGACAGGAAGGGTACTGGACAGTGTATTTGTCATGCAGTAAATGCAGGAATATCACTAGAGATGGTTGATAGGGAAGAAGGAGGAAGAATAGGAGTCAGAGAAATGCATATCTATGAAGTGAGAGTAAAAGTTAATAAACTCGTATTACTAACTGACTGGGACAGCTATCTAAGGGCTTCTGTCAGTGTGTGTTATCTAACAGTGCTTTTTCTACTGATGTATCTTTCTTGGATAATTTATTTTTCTATTCTGTTTCTTTCCACCCCTCCTCTTTCCTTGATTTATCTCTCCCTCCACATTGAGAGAGATGTACTAAGGGGTTATAATGAAGTGGAGATGACTTCTCCAGTACTATCACTTCTCCAGCTCCTATCTTATTTTATAGAGCTTATGAACTAATATTTATTCAGCTTAGGAGATCTTAGTGCATAGCCTCTATAGAATCACACAGGCACTGGTGAAATTATATCACTAGATAAGTCATTTCCACTTTTTCACCTCTTTATCACTCCTTATTGCATAACCCCCATTGTCTTCCTCTCATGCTTCTCATTCCCCATTAATGCTTCCCTCTGTATTTTTAACTCTGTTCTCTTTTGCTCTTAATTGATGTGTCTCTTCTTTCTATCCACATCTTTATTTTCTCACACCCTTGTTCTGTCTCCCTTTATCCCTCCCCTTATTGTCTCTACCTTCTTTAACACCTTGGTTGCTAGAAGCTTCTGCAGTGCATTGTAAAGTAATACATTTGAGGGGTCTATAGCATCCTAGGAGATAATTCTTTCTATATCCATTTAATTTCTTTTCGCTACTGGATATGATCTTTTTAAGTGTGAGATGCAATACATATTTCTATGTTAAAGGGATAGTAATGCCCGAATAAACATTTACACAGTATGGTAGATTTGAAAAAATAAAATATATGGAGTAAGTCCTATCTCTCAAACCTTCTTGGTGTGAGAGGTATTGCCACTAAAGTTCCCCCTCCCTCTCCTTCTCCTGACGTCAGCGCTGTACTGACAGCAGAAGATCCTGGTCCTGGGACCAGCTGAGCCTCTTCAGCAGAGCCGAAATGGTGATATTGGAAAAGAATTACATCATTGGAATGGTCTACAAAGTGTGCTTGGTTTGCAATCACACTTTGTAGACCATTCCAATGATGTAGTTCTTTTCAAATATCACTGAAGTTCCTCCTCACGTCAGCCAACATGGATCTCCTGCTGTCAGCTTTACAGCTGACATCAGGAGAAGGGGAGGGAGGAGGGAACTTTAGCGTTGAATATCTCTCAAACCATAAAGGTTCGAGAGATAGGACTTTCTCCATATACTTTATTTTTTTCAAATCTACCATACTGTATAAATGTAAATTCGGGTATTACTATCCCTTTAAAATGGAACTATATAGCTAAGTAAAAAGTGGCTTTTAGTTTGTTTAACAGAAGGTCTTACAAATGTATGTATGTTTCATGTAGAAGCATGGTAGAGCTATACAATTTACTTTGCAACTAAGCTGTATTATAATTTATAGCAGGACAGTGTAATTATTCTGTATGAAAAATGTATAGTTTGAATGGCAAGTTTCTATGAGGAATATTAGCATAGCATTTGGAACTGCACATCTCACCCAAAATGAAACAGTTTGCCCCAATGATGTGACTGACACAGGAGACTGACCCCTCAAATAGTTTATCTAAAAACAGAATACAGCAACTTGAGTGTATTCTGCAAAGGGCAAATCCATGCTCTTCCCAGAGGTCTATGGGTCTCCATGGAGATTAATGCCTTAATTCTAACCGCTAAAAACTGGCTGACCCACATGGATGCCAGCCAGTAATATATAACTGATGGCCACATAGGCTGGATATCCATCAGATCCCCTGTTGCACCCCTTATGTGCGAGAAGCAGCTGGGGAATTTAAGATTTCACAGGAAAGTAGATCTGGGTGCCTTAGGCTGCATTAAACAGAGCATAGCCAAGACACTCCACAGACATGACATCCAGGACTGTTATCTCTTGAACAAGGAACAAGCACAAACTTAAGATTGTCTGGCCATCATAAGGTGAGAAGGAGGTTATTATGAGGTGTTAGTGTTCCTTTAAGGCATGCGGTACTGGCTTCTTCACAGTTTATGTTAATCTGAGTGTTGAGGAATATATTATGAAGAGATTGTGAAGGAATGGATTGGAGATGTCTCTAGCATTCATGGGTTAAAATCCACTTTAGATTAGAGGGATTTGTTATTTGTCCTGAGTTTGCACAACAATTACTCAGGTTTTTTTAGTCAATCAGCCTCGTTGTCATGATGAACACACAATATATATTACAGATGGTACTTTTAAGACTTTTAAGATAAAAATCAATGAAGAATGCAAATGCTGCACACTGCCTAGATTGAAAAAAGGAAAAACACAATAAATGACTGCATCCCGCAGCCTTCTCCCCACATGCAAGCCTCTTCTCCCATGTGTTCCCTTCTAAATATAGATCTGGCTCTCCTAATTGACAGGAGAGTTCAAGCTGTGTACAGCAAGCTCCTAATCTCCATTTCACACTTTCCATTTAAGGCAGAGAAACACAACCAATCGGATATTTCAATATTATTCCAGATAATTAATTATATATGTTGAGCTCAGCCTATATTTATGTTTTTCCTTGTTGTCTCAATAACCATTTCTCAGGAACTGTATCTAAGTGGATAAGAAGATGATCATATTACTGCTGAAGACTGGCTGATGTTTCAATTACAGTGCACTGGATTATAAACCCCTTTCTACACTAAGAAATGTATTAAATAAATTGCCTGCTTGCATGTTTTATGTATGAGTATAAAACAGTTGTGCAGTGGGGGGAGAGTCACATGGGAGTTGTTTCTAGGATTTCTATGTAGAAACCAGAGGGACAGCAGTCACCTTCACTCCCCCCTATGCTCATTGTACAAACAGCTGATTGGTTTGCAACATGCCTACTTTATGACAGCTGTGTGGGAAATCCAGCAGCTGCTGTTAAAACAAAATACAACTTCTTGTTCTGATGTAGCTAAGTAAAGACAGGCATATTCTGATGTAGTGCTTTTTGATTTTAACTGTTTGGGTAAAAGAGGGGGTCTTGAACACATACAAAGTAATGTACTGGAGACATCTCAAGCATTCAGTGGGTTAAAAGATATGCAATTTACTCCTAGATTAAGCTGACCACATATTCTCTTTAATCAGGGACATAGTATGTGTTCTGTAGAGCTGCTTTTATTTCAGAAAAGCCCTGAAATGTGAATGTTTCACATGTGTCTTTGGTTAAAAAGAGGAGGATTGTCTGGTCAGTTTATCCTAGGTGTCAGTGAGGTCTGAAATTATTAATAATAAAAAATCACCCATGTATGCTTTGCAATGCATTGTACACCCCTCTGGTGCACACACTTGGACTGGCACACTCTGCTGGTCACTGTTAGTAAAAGATCCCCACATACAATGTCTTACCCTGACAGCCAGATTCAACTGCCCCCTAATAGTCACAGATCCCCATATACGATGTCTGAACCCCAGTCAGATTCCACTGCCCCCTGGTACTTACAGATCCACATACACTTCTGACACCTGCGCCCCTACACTGGTCCTACTTCACCTTGGTTTTCACAAATCCCCTCTTAAACTGTGAGAACTCCCAACTTGGTTCCACTGCCCCCTGGTAGTCAGAGGCCTAGACACAGATCCCCACATACTTTCTTGGAACCCACAATCTGTTTTCACTGTTCCATTGGTAGTTACATATTTCCACATAAACTAACTGAACCCCAAGCCTCTACTATACCACTGGTAGTTCCAGATTCTCATATACACTGTCTAACCCCTCAGCCAGGGTCCACTGCCCCCTAATTGTCACAGATCCACACATATGCTATCTGAACCCCCAGCTTGTTTCCACTGTACCACTGGCAGCTACAGTTTCCCACATATACTGTCTAACCTCTCAGCCTGGTTCCACTGTCCCCTGGTAGTCCCAGATCCCCACATATACTATCTGAACCCCCAGCCTGGTTACACTGTACCACTGGTTGTTACAGAATCTCACATACACTGTCTAACCTCTCAGCCTGGTTCCACTGTCCCCTGGGAGTCACAGATCCCTACATACATTGTCTGGCCCCCAGCCTGGTTCCACTGCTCTACTTGTTGTAGTCACAGATCTTCATATACCCTGTCTGAATTACCCCCAACCAGGTTCCATTGCCTCCTGGTAGAGGAGCTCTGTAATATCTCTTGTTTTCCACCCTATCAATTGTAAGCTCTGTAGTATCACTTATGCAGAAACCTATCAATTGTGAACAGGGCAGTGTCCTGGTGGATAGCTGAGAGCTATGAAGGGGTTAAGGCCTCTGACTGGGGAGGAGGGCTGATGACTGGGGTGATAGGGTGTTGGGAGTGTTGATGGGGGCCTGAGGATTCTTCTATTAGGGTTGATTGATTTGGTATTTGGGGTTGAAGGTTCTGAACAGACTGATTGATTGCTTCAGTGGTGGAATGTGAGGGCTCTAATAAGGAGGTTGGAGGCTGTGGTGGCCGCTGGTGTTTTTTGGCTCTGATGGTAGCATGGACGGATTATGCATGAGTATTACTGTTTGGGCAATTTTGCACTGCCTGCTAACCATTTGATAACAAGTGGTTCGCACACTCCCCACTATTACCCCAATCTTGTTCTACTGCTCATTAGTGCATACAGACTCGAGCATAGACTGCTGCCATGGCAGCCTATTGCTCACAAGTAGTCACTGAACCCAACCTGAGCTCAACCTACAATGCCATCTCAGCCTCGTTTCAGTGCTCATTGGTAGTCACTGATGACAATTTTTTTATTTGATCATTGTGTTGCAGTTGGCTTGCTCCACGTTTTCACCACTTTATAAAAAGTAGTGCAATTTTGGAGTGAACCAGCTATACCAGAGGGAGCAGATAAAATGTCCTGCTGATTTAGATGGGGCTTTTAATCACTAGAATGCTAGAAAGATCTCCAACACATTATAAAGCAATTTGTATTTGTTCCCTATTGTGAGGTTGGTTTGCTCCACAGATTCAGCTGATCTGCATAATGTCTAGTCACATTGGTATCTTTATGAGCCTGTCTTGATAAAGTGTCCAAAGATTGGTAGCCCTCTTAGTCTGTCCTGTTGATTTTTGTTTTTTCTGAAAAGTAAATCTTTTGAAAAAAATATGGAAATTCAATGGCAAAAAACTTTGATTAAAGCCAGAGTTCAATTCTCACTCAAACACACACACAAACCGGGAAATACAGGTTAATTTCTTCAAATTTAATTCCATGCCACCATATGCATTGCTTATGACATCATAAATGACATACTGTTCACACCAAAATCACATTATCAGTAGTACTGGCAAAATCATTAACATTGGTGACATCTCAAGTGATCTCATCAGTGTTCTTGGTATGTACACTATGACATGATTTTTATAAGCGACATTGTCAGTTCTGAGAGATTTTTTACTCTTAGCTCAAAATGTCTACAAATCCTAACTCACTGTTATTTAATGTAGTTTGCTATTAGGTGACAAGCTGCAGTGTTTTGAATTAAGCAGGGTGGGTGTTTTGCTCTACTTTGAGTTGAGCATTACTTGTAGTTTATATAGGGGCACTGTTTTGGTACTGGGTAAAGGGATGTAATGTTGCATATCAACATAGTAACATAGTAAATTAGGTTGAATAAAGACACAAGTCCATCAAGTTCAACCTTTGCCTCATACCCCAGGGACTGAGAATGTAATAGTTTTCCTGTTACCAAATAAGTTAGTCTTTATCAGACCTTCCTGATCTGCCTAATAATAAACAGTATAACTCTGTATGTTCCCTCTGTACTGTTGCAGTACAGTAGAAAAGAATTCTGGCACAGTGTTTTTATGTTTTAGGGTAATTTCACTGTGGAATGAATATCTGAAGTGTTTTGTCTTTCTGAATTTGGAATTTGGAGAAGTATGATTCCTTCTTGGCGAAATGAAATTTTAGCGGTGCTCTGTTTTGGATTAGTGTTATTACAAGATGACATGGTTCAGTGCTAATGTGTAGAGATGGGCAAAATCACTTGCTGTGTTCCCGTGAAAAAATCAGAAAAAAACAAGTTGTTGTCTGTTTTTTCGCAGGAAAATCCGCTTAATTACCTGTAATTAAAATCTTTGCATTTTTCGGCCATTGGATAAAATTGTTCATGTGCATTTTTTTCGATGGCTAGAAAGTTTCCGCCCATTGATTTACGTGCTTTTCGCCTTTTCTCTATAAAAACGTGATGTATTTGAGGAAGTGAAACACAATAGAAGCCGCTACAGACAGAAGTAGATTTGCTGTGCTGTTCTGCTGTGATCTTGAGGCAAAATTGAGGCAGGAGAGGCTCATATTGACTGCTACCACTATGAGCAGGGTTAAAAATAATAAAAGGAGGAACTGGAAGGACCATTATGTGTCTACTGAGTCTGAGTCTGAGGAGGAAGTGAGCACTACAGAACCAATGCTGGCCAGTCCTTCTAAATCACCCCTAGGGTTTTTGTGGAAATTAATGTCAAGGGAGGAACAAAAGGGTAGTATTAGTGAGAGCAGGACAGGTCAGCTGCCTCTGCCTACTGCCAGACGTTCTGCGCCTGCTGTAAGATGTGCTGTGCCTGCTGTCAGACATTCTACCCCTGCTGCCAATGCCATCACCAGTGCTGTGTCTGCTGCCAGTAATGTCCCTGCTGTCACCAGTGATGTGCTGACAGTCAGAAGTGCTGCCCCTGCTGTCAGTGCTACCCCCAGTGCTGCCCCTGCTGCTATCAGTTTTGTGTCTGCTGCAGTGCTGAATCTGTTGCCACCAGTTCTGAAGCTGCTGCTAGTGTAATACTCAGGAGGGGGAAGGAGAAGATTATAGCAAGTGTGACAGCTTGGGACCATAAGTCCACACTTGCAATCCCCAAGCAGTACCCCCAGTGCTAGTACTACTTCTACTAAGGTCCATCAGTTTGTTAGCTTTAGGAGTGAAGGAGGGGGTAATCAATATTCACATATTAATAGTGACTGTGAGGAGGAAGACTCAGGGGCTGAAATTGATGTGGCTGGTGTTAGTAGTAGTAGTAACAGTGATAGTGAAGCAGCTAGTGGGACTAGTATTAGGAGAGTGGTAGGGGAAGCAATTGAGAGCGTCCAGACTAGCGGTCAAGGGAGCCCACACCATTACCCCTGACCCTGGGAGTCCCCTTCCCCATAGGACATTGTCCATGTGGAGCATGATCCTGAAGAAGGTGGAATTGTCACCGCAATCACAATAATACCACCACCACCACCAAGAGCACAGATGAGCTGCCTGTGCCTTAGGCTACTGCTGCCAGTCTGCCTTCTTCACGTCACCAAGAAACAGCAAGTGTGACATTAAGGGGCCCTCTGTCAAATTGCTCGTCACCTCCTCCAAGCAGCAGTGAGAATCTGTAATTTGAGGAATTTGCAACTGCTCTAATTCCTGCTGCTGCTGAGTTGCAAGGGAAGCAGGATGATGAGGAGCAAGCTAATGTGCCACAGACCACAGTGGACACAGTGGGAATGGGGCAACAAGTGATGCGGGACTAGGACAAGTTCCACTTGCCAGCAGCAGCAATACACCTGGTCCTAGTTGCATCGCTGATTCTAAGGCAGTAGCAGCAACAGCAGCAACATCATCCGCTGCCACAGACAGTGAAGGGGAATGTGGAAGACAAGAAGAAAGAGGCCATTCTTCTCCACCTTTTCCCTATCCCCTGAAGTCATGGGCGTGGGACTATTTTTCTGTTGGGGCAGGCACAGTGCAGTCATCACCAACGGCACTGTGCACAATTTGTGACAAGTCATTGAGCTGGAGAAAGGAGGCACAACTGCCCTAATAACACA
Organism: Rhinophrynus dorsalis; assembly: GCA_037306005.1. Classification (NCBI taxonomy): domain Eukaryota; kingdom Metazoa; phylum Chordata; class Amphibia; order Anura; family Rhinophrynidae; genus Rhinophrynus; species Rhinophrynus dorsalis. The sequence goes on from CM074721.1 coordinate 224,870,533, forward strand.
TGTGAAACACAGCACCATGATATTTATGTCAAACATGTTAAAGCCAATCACCCACCACAGAAATCAAGCACCGCTGTTGCTGTACCCCCTGACTCTCCAGAAAGGCAACAAGAGGTGAGGAAAAAATCAAAGAGGAGGAAGAGTAGAGAAACCCAGACAGAGACTGAAAGTTCCATGATGAGTGAAACAACTATCTCGCTATAACCATCACATTCTTCCTCTAGGGTAACTACATCGTCTGCCAATCCATCTCATTCATCGTTACCTCCTCCGCCAAATGAAAGCCACTCTGTTAATGTTAGGATGTGGCAGTTTGTCTCCACCCATTGAACACTATCTGGGGCACTGACTGCACATGCCAGTGTGGTGGAGGAGAATCGCAAGCAGGGCATCAAGCGGTATCTGAGGAGATTCCATCCTGCAGAATATGCTAAGATGCTGGCAGGGAGGGTTCATCATTACTATTAAACTGTCAGCAAGTTGTCATGTGTCCTTAGCAGGTTCTGGACAAGGGGTATAATGACAGCAGCAGTACTTGGTTTCTGGTGTCATGGTGTTTGGATACAGTTGTGCCCCCAGATGTTATTTACCACACACACTGATGAGAGGCTTAGTTCCTGCTTTCAAGGGAAAAAATATATTATAGTAACAACACAGCCATGATTTTGGAGGAGGTACAGGTAAAGAAGAATTATTGGCCAAATTCTTCTTTTCTCCTTATATACTGGGGGTTACTTATTGTGCTGCTACTGCCTCAGTCATATCACTGGAGCTATTCGTGGCAACTGGAACCTTCATCATCTATCACCCATGTTACTGCTATTGTTGATCCCATTTCCTTTCAGCTGCCTAATCATCCTGTTGCTTAAACAACTCAGCAGCAGCAGCAAGAACATCAGTTGCAAATTTCACAATTATGGACTCAGGAGGACATTTGAAAATGGCCAGTGGCCACTGGTCAACATAATTCTGCAAACAAAAAAAACAAAATTTGGGGGTTTGTTTCCTACAAATCAATGTTTCCTTAGGGCTTGTGCCAAACAAGCTTAAGTCCTACAAATCAATGTTTCTTCAGGGCTTGGGCCTCTAACAACAAATCTAACAAGTCATCCTCTACAAAACACTCTATTAAGTCAAGTATCAGTCCACCCCAGTGGCAACTTATGTCAGGGGGTTCCTGTCTCTATCACTTTACATACAAATTTCTTATTTTATTTTATTGATTTATTTTCTTTAACTGTCCCCCAATACCAGCCAAGAACCCCCCCAAAACAAATTGCTTGTGCAACTGATTAATTCCCCAAACTCCCCCACCAACACAGGCACCCTTCTCAGACCCCTTTTAGACCATGTCTTATGGGGGTTTTTAATTGTATTTAGGATTTATTTTTTATTAACTTCACCCAATCCCAGTAAACAAACCCCCACCAAAAAATATTCCCTGTTCAATTGATTCCCTCATGCCCTTTTCATACTATGTCTTTGGGAAATAATATTTGCAATGTGTTGTGTGTAAATTAAATGTTCCCATTGATTTCAATGGAATGCGTTAGGCGAAAAACAGCAGAAAATCTGCACTTTTCGTGGGAAGTTATTCTCCAAACGGGAAGTGCCATTATTCACCGATATTAGTTTGAGGCAAAAATTTTCACTCGTCCGTACTAATGGATCAATGTTTTATGAGGATATGCAATGTGGTAAGAAATATCTTTTGGCACATTGTCTGTGTTTTAGTTTATTGTTGCTCTGGTCACATGATGTGCACTGGCAGTAGGTTAGAGCTGTGCAGTGCAGGGCTGATATAACAGTGTTGTAGTGGAGTATTATTATTCATTGATGTGCAGTAGTATTAGGGTAAAAAAATGTAAAAAAACATTTTTTTTTTCTCTCTTGGGATCATTTGGGCACAATGGGTTACATTTTTATGGACACTGCATGAAAGGTATGACCGTTCAGACATACCTACAAAATGGGCAGATTTAAGTGGTCACTGTCCCCCCTGGGTGAAAAACCCCATGTCCCTTTTTCCCACCCTATTTTCCCACTTTTTTAATGATGACATTTTGTCCCGGAGCGTTCAGTCGCAGCTGGGAATTAATGATAGCAGTGTGCACGGAGGAGTGCTGCTATCATTTAACCCATGACGGTCCAGGACCATCATGGGTCCTTAAGGCAAAACAACCCATTACAGTCCAGGACCGTCATGGGTCATTAAGGTTAAACTTTCTCATAGTGATAGCAGGCACTATGAGCCACTATTACCTCAATTTTGCCAAAACATAACAGCAGAACAACACAGCACATCTACCTCGCTCTGTAGTTGCTTCTATTGTGTTTCACTAACTGAAATATGTCACATTTTTATAGAGGAAAGGCGAAAAACATGTAAATCAATGAGCAGAAACTTTCTAGTCATTGAAAAAATGGTAAAGAATTTTTGCAAATGGGTGAAAAATGCAAAGATTTTAACCGTTTTTTTTAAGCAGATTTTCCCACGAAGAAGCGGACAACAATTTGGTTTTTGCAGATTTTTTCACGCGAACACCGCGGGACCTTTTGCTCACCCCTAACAGCAACTCCATAAGCCTTTCTCTCATTACATGTGTAATATAGAGCAACAAAATTAATTAAGGGAATGGAGGACTTGACATATGAGGAACGACTAAACAAAACTGGTTTATTTACTCTAGAGAAAAGACGACTAAGAGGAGACCTTATCACATTGTACAAGTATATGAGAGGTCAATACAAGGATCTCTGCAGTGAGCTATTTATTCCAAGGCCTGATCAGGTGACCAGGGGACACCCCTTGAGATTAGAGGAAATGAGGTTTAAACTTCAGCAGAGGAAGGGTTTTTTTACGGTAAGGTCTGTTAAATTGTGGAATTCATTGCCCAGGGAGGTAGTTATGGCAGATACAATGGATACATTTAAGAGAAGATTATATACATTTCTTTCAAAAGGGAACATACAGAGTTATACTGTTTATCAGTAGGCTGATCAGGAAGGTCTGATAAAGACTAATTTCATTGGTAGCAAGAAAGCTATAAAATTCTCAGTTCTGAGGTATGAGGCGAAGGTTGAACTTGATGGACTTGTGTCTTTTTTCAACCTAATTTACTATGTTACTATAATGTAGCTTCACCACACACAAATAAATCTCATGGTAATAGGATAATAGGACTGAATGGTGCTATGTGTACTATAAGGGAGCTTCTGTATTAGCTTCCAGTGAACTTAATTAGCAGCAACAGGAGAACACACTTCCACAGACATCACCAAGTCCATGTGTAAAATCATCAAAATGTTTATTGAAATGAATAAAAGTAACTTAATAGTCTTTTCGGTCTGACAGTAATCATCAAGTGGAGAGACTTAAGGACAATGTACAAGAACGTAGAATGCAGGATTGCACTTGGTTATCTACATTCTTGCACCCCATCCTTAAGTCTCTCCACTAGATGAATACGTTCAAGCCAGAAGACGATATAGGTACTTTTATTCATTTCAATAAACATTTTGATGAATTTACACATGGACTTGCTTTGGTGATGTCTGTGGAAGTGTGTGTTCTCCTGTTGCTGCGCATTTGTGATGTCACCAGTGATTCCACTAGTTATGTAATTTGTGATATCATATCTGATGTCATCAGCAAAATACATGTGTGGGTGGAGTTAAGTTTGAAGAACTTAACCTGTATTTCTAGGCTTTTGTGCATTTGAGTGAGAACTCTAGCTTTACAGAATTTTTTTATCCATTTAAAATGTAAAAATTGCATTCTGCAAACTAAATGGCACTGCTACTAACAGTTTGATTTAGAAAATACATTTGGTCAGAAATAACTTTTGCATGAAAAATGTCTCAGCAGTGGGAGTACTCTTATTTTACTCCACAGGAAAAGCCCTATAACAGTTATTTTTGTTTTCTTCATAACTATGCACTGCTCCTTTAAGAGAAGAATAGTATACAAATAGGGTTGCCATATATTCCCTTTTAAGTCCTTGTGTGCCAGAGGGGTACGCCACCCACTGCAGATTAATGAGATGCATACCTCTCTGTCACTCAAAGGGTTAAACCTAATACTTATGAACGCTGCAGTGATAACCAAAGGGCTGAAGTAGTTCCCAAAGGATGAGCTGACCACCCTATACACAGGAGCATATCAAGTACAGTATAGAAAAGAGCAAAGACAGAGTGTGTTCCACCTGGCATAATTATAAATCACAATCTATATAGTAGACTTGTGCACGGGCAAAATTTTCGGTAAAATTCAAATTCGGACGAATTTTTTTTTTCTAATTCGGATGATCCTAATTTCGGACCGGGCCTATTCGATTTGGACGAAATTCTGATCCATTCCGAATTATTCAGCCGAATTTAACATGGGTTAAATTATAGCAGTGCGCCTCCGTGCACGCTGCTATCATTATTTGCAGACGGTGTGCATTTAGAAAAAGATCCATCCCAAAAACGGACATTGTCGTACATTGCCAGTCTGTGCATGTCACCTCCACTCCAGCATGGGATGCCAGTCACAATGCAAACGTCGATCATCGAGAACCCATGCCTGTCCTTCAATATAGCATATGTTCGAACATCGAAACCTCATGCCTGTCATTCAGTTTAGCATATGCTCGACATCGAAAACCCATGCCTGTCACATCCTACTCAACATAAGTGGTCGACTCGAACATGGACAAACTACATGTCACATTCTATGTTAGTACATGGGTAAAGATTAAGGTTTCATTTTCTGGTACCAGCCTCCTACCCTACTGTCCCTCTTTAGTACCCAAATTCCTCTCTCTCGTTTTCCTATCCTGATTTCCCCTCATATCAGATAACTCTATGTGTATATACATTGTAGTGTTTTATACTACATCAAGAATAAACATCAATGATTGTAATGTGATAGATGTAATGTGTTAAAAAGAAAAATTGAGACATTCTGTTGTGAACAAACTGCAACACAGGAGAGAAATAAAAAAAAAATGCTTGACATCTATACTGAAGAGGGGTCCACAGCATTGTCTTAGTATAGCAATATCACCGTTTTCCGTGAGTGTGCAATACAGGGCTGTACGGTAATTGCTGGGCATTTCCCAATGTCATAATCAGGGGATGATGGGAGTTGTATTCTAACTACTGTTAGGAAACACATAAGTGATGCACATTCATCTCCCACCTAGAAATTATTTACACACGAGGCAACTCCCCCAAGTAATACCTAGCCCCTTTCCAAGTGAAAGGACTTCCAGAAAGGCTTCAGATCTCTTAGTGACTCACCTGTTATTGCCAGTCAGCGGGACCTGGAGAGTAGGAGGGGGTGATGCTATGGCTGCAGATTAAGTCTGGCACGGTGCTCTTAGTTGGTCACTTGTCGCAATGTTGAAGCTCAGCCCGGCCAGCACCTTCTGGGTGGAGACACCTCACAGCAATCCTGTTCAGGACACATCATGCACTGTTGTGCACTCATACTAGGGATCCCAAATGTTTAGACTCATTTTGTACAGGGGGCACCCTCATGTATTTGTAAAACCTCTCTAGCAAATCTGGGACGGTAGACCTATTTACTCAAGTCTTGACTTTAGGTGGGCGATAAACAATACAAAATAGGCATAATGTTTCACTATCACATAATTCATGTCACTGAAGCAGCCAGCAGGCATCGCCACTGAGTGAGCATAGGGCTGCTGACAGTCACACTGATGGGACACCCTGCAACACAGAAATGGCGGAAGAGCACAAAATAAACATGGTATGGGACGGCAAATTGCCGCCCCTGTCAAAGTGCCGCCTGGGTCCATGGACCCACTGGGACCCATGTAAGGGCCGGCCCTGTATTCGAACAAATACCTAATATTTTTTTATATTTTGCACAGGAACAAATATTACTTGCTCTTGCAGTGGCAATAACTGGAACTAATGCTGGCTGCCTACCTATGCCTAGCCTAATGCTACCTGCCTGCCTACGCAACAACTGTACACTCTCTAATCTCTTCTCTCTCTGAGCTCCAACAACCCAATGAGGAAATGCAGGCTATCTGTCTGTGTGACTGTGTCATTAGTCCAACCCCCATCATGAAACGAAGAAGGCTATTCGAATACAGACAAAAGAGGGAAGTAGTGCATGAAACGGATAATGGAATTGGACTAGAGACATGGAGGGAAAATTATGGAGGGAAAGTAATTGAGCGCGCACAGGAAGTACAAAAAAGTCCTGGTCAAAAGTAGTCAAAACTTTTGGAAATGTGTCGATTGCCGAAACTTCCGAAAGTTTCGACGAATTTCGGACCTGGGCTGTTCGGAGTCGGATCATTTTTTCCAAATGACCCTTGAGTTTCGGATTGGCCGAATGTCTCCAAATGACCCCATTTTCAACGAAATCCGAATGTCTCCGAATGAATTCGCATATGTCTACTATATAGATTAAAGCCACATTGAAAGGTAAATAAGACAAAAATGTAATGATGGCTACCATTTTAGAAATGTGATTAACCAGGATAGACTCATGTAGTAAGAAGGATTGTGGTAATTCTGGAGCAAACCAATGCACCATAATGGGATTGGGGCAAAATTCACATTGCTTTAAATGGGGCTTTTAACCATTTGAATGCTATAAAGGTTTCCAGACACTATGAAAGCCATGTCTAAATCACTGAATAATTTTATTTTCCCCACTGGATCAGGTGCTTTGCCCAGAATAGTTCTTGTTCTTTTTAGCACATCAGCCTCAATGTTCCCCATTAATCCCTATCTTTGCCCCCCCTCCACTATTGATCCCCTATCCTCCCTCAACTTTTCTGTTTTCCCTCCCTTTCTTCCCAGTTTCATCTCCTCCATTTTTTTCACCCTCAAATCTTCACACTGTCCATTGCATCTCTGTCCACTGTCAGTGCCCCTCCATTACATGCTCCCACCTGTCTACTCCCCATCTCCTTTGTGTCTTTGCTTCCCCTGATCTCCACAACAAACCGAAAGTTCATACCAATAACACCAATACTCCCATATTGCTGCTACTACCAATTTACTTAATAAAGTTGGATTCATACTGATGGAAAACAAATTAAAAGTGCTCAATATTTATTTTAAAACATAAAGCATAAAACCAGAGTTGCAGTGTCAACTAGTCACTCTCTGTTGATACTGAAGGGCGTCTTGGATGTAATTCAAGGGGCCCCAAAATCTGTGTGTGGAGTTCCCAGTAACCAAAGCCACCGAACATGGACATACACCATATTCAAGTCCACTGATTTGTCTGTTTAATTCATTTCTGGTTCTGTGTTGATTTCCCTCATTATCACTATTTCCTATCTTCTCTGTTGTATTTTCTTCCCCACTTTATCTGCCCTGTCTATGTTCAACCTTCATTTCCCGCATTGTTTTGTCCTTGATCTCCACAATTACATCTGCTCCCCCATCTTCACCACTGTATCTACCCTTCTCCTCCTACCACTTTTATCCCCAAGATCTTTGTTCTAAATTATCCTCTACTACTTCCCCCACCACCACCACTATCTATGTCTTAACTTCTCCCCTACTTTCTATGCCCCTCGGACTCCCACTCTGTATTCCACATATTGGTTCCCTCCCTATTTCCTCCAGACAAAGAAAGAACAGGGAAAACAAATAGGGTTTAAAAAGAGAAAGATAATTATTTAAAATGACTGACAATGATGGCTGGGAAATGTTGAGAGTGTTTTTCTACATTACTTTCCAACTTTACAATTTATATGCTTCTCTTTGACATTATCTCTGATAAGATAGTCTTGTCTGCTATATGTAATTTTTAGCAACACTTTATGAGAATAGCATGGGCCAGAAATAAAGACAGAAGGACTGAGTGAGGAAGAAAATGAGTTGGGCAGAATAGTAATGGAGACAGGGCAATAGAGAGAAATAGTAGTACTGCGAGAGAACAAAGAGGGCATGCTCTCCAATGATCTGCATATTTTAGTAAAAAAAATACTAATAAGCTATATGCCAAAATAAGTTATAGATTCCTAGCAAACTTAACTCAGAATATTTTAACGTGTTATTAAAGCCAGCTATTAGCAGTAGTGCACACAGTAAATGAGAACGTAATAAACCTTTTACAGATCTCGTCCACTATTTCAACATTTTCTTTCTGGTAAATATAGTGTTAAAGTTAAAGATATGAATTCCGTTTCTTACAAGTGGCCTATAACTTTAATTGGTATATCACTGTATTAATTTTCTTATTGAAAAATATACAGGACCCCAATCTGTGTTAACAAAATTAATTTATCAGTATGACATCCATGTTTTACAATAGGAATATGGAGTGCAAAATACCACATAAAAGCCATACCACAGCTGTTTTATCCAGTCTTAAAAGTAACTATATTTAATGTAGAATTTATAGATCAGGATTATTGTGTACTGTCCAGTAGCAGCTTATTAAATTGCTATTATTACTAATCTTACTGCCAAAATCTTGAAGAGTGGGATGACGACAGTAAAGAAAACCAGAGCTCATCAGTGAATTGGCTGCAAGTCAAAGAACAAAGAGTCATTTTATATATTTTGCCTCTGCTGCTACTTACAGTGGTAAGAAGGGTGTTTATCCTCTGTGAAATAAAAAAAAGAAAAAGTGATTGTCACAATAACATAACAAGCTCTGCTAACGTACAAGGGCACAGATGAGCAAGTTAAAATTATATTGAGATGTTACTGGGGACAAGTTCTATTGGACAGTGAGTGACAGAAGCTCAAACTAAAACTCAATTAAAGAAGAAGTAGATTAAAAATACAATATTAACATGCTTTTCAAATATCAGGGTGGGGAAAAAAGGTTGCTTCAATGACACATTCCTAAAATATAATGCATTTGAAGACTCCCTGTTGCTTACAGCTGAAGAAATTTGAATCCCATCAGTCTAAATACAGACCTGAAGAGAACATGCAAACAAGGAACTTTTGTTCTTCTATATTTTCTCCATTTCTCACCACCCCACAAACCACCAAGAAACTTGATAATAAATAAATTATTTAATAAATATATAGTCTGACATTTTTATCTTTATGTTGCCTGACATTCTAGCTAGAAGAACATTTTCACTAAACACTTGTTTCAATGGCTTGCACAGTGGTTTATTGAAATAATTGGAACACTGGGGACCAGGTTTGTAGATTTAACTATATTTACATTATCGGAAAATGAAAAAATAGACCTCTAGAAGAGAGCCTAGCAGATGGAAAATAAGCATTAAAACTGGCAATAAAGTATATTAGGTCAAGTAACAACTAATTTGTCATTAGCTACCTAGTGCTACAAGCAGTTCATGATAGTTGCAGTTTAGTCTCAAATAGATGGAACTTGGAAAGCACAGTCAGTCATCTGTGAACTACTGGGTCTGAAATAAAGGCCTAAGACAACACCTTAAGACAACTTCAGTATGTTTTACTGAGAAGTAATATATTCTGGTATGTTCTACTAGCCATTTTTCTATAAAATAACTAGGTTTTGAGAAATCAACCCTTATAGTATGACGTTACACTTTATTTTAATTCCTTACACAATATGATAGTTAGTCCTGTTCAATGATAAATCTGTGATTCACTGGGCCATTTGGCATGTCCTGCCTAAGGGCCTGCCTAGATACATTCATAGAAGAGTGTGAGTGGTGATATTGGCTAAGCACAGAAAACAATTAGTAAAAAGTGCCAAAATGTGCCACCAACAAATAAAGGTTAATTTATTATATAGGTATGTAGCAAACAAATGGTTAGCACAACATATAACCAATTTTTTACTTCTCTTTAACATTAATTACATTTAGGATGACAGGTCAATTTTAATGATATTAACAAAATCCCAGTACACTTTGTAAGACTACCTAAAGTGAACCTAGATAATAACTCAGGCTGGTCCAGCTTGAAAATAAATACATACAAAATATTGTACCTCCATCCATCAAGAATATTTTCAAATAGAGTGATGTATACACAGTATACTTTGAATTCGCTGTCTGTAGGATAAATGTTACAATTTGTATCCCCATGAAGGATATGTGGGATTCCCAAGTGAAGGTGCTAAACTTTGACATAGATGTGGAACTTTTCTTGAACATGGAATATAAATAGACACTTTAAGCAGTATCTTAACATAAATTGGTGTTATTTATTTATACCATTAAACAAAGTGCATCATGTGACAAGTTAAAAAAATTACAGATACACAGCCACTTTTGAGTGCTGTACTGTAATAGCTGGGTTGAATGAGCATGAATGTGAGCATGCTGATGTGAGCCCTGCATTTATTCCACAGCTTCTGAGAGACAGCATTTAGAAGGGTAATGTTAATTCAAGGGACAAGGAGGTATGAATGTAGGTGTACTTACAAGTACTGTGATTTGATGTGAAAAATAATGCTGGACTATTCATGTATACCCTGCATTCAGTCTACTGTTTCCCAAGCAACTACGAAACTTTGCAGCAAACACATGAGTGTTCATATTCCTCTTTTTGTTTTATGTTGTTGCTTTTATGGCATTTAGCTTTGTATTTGAATTTTATGTTTGGTACTGAAGGTGACAACGTTCCAAAAAATCCACTGACTATTTACTCATAACTTTTAGTGAGTGTGTATTTATAGATATGTCATATCATTTATTTAACTACATTAAAATGAGAATGTGTCTATATTTTGCATGTATGATCTCTGTCTTGCAAAGAGGTACATTTCCATAAAACGAGAACCATTGAGGAAAATTAGTTAGTCATAATATTCCTGGAAGAAGAAGTGAGATGAGGGAGCAAGGAAAGGACTGCTGTTTGACATAGAAAAGATTGTATGTCCTCTCTCTATATGAGGAAAGAGAAGGTTGCCGTCTTCCTTTTCCTGATTAGGACGAGAGGTCTAATTGGCCACTTCCTCAAGAAAAGAAGTTGAAGCATAAAGAACAAAACATTTGAAAAAGTAAGTAAAAGAGGTTTGGGTTGACAAAAAATTTGAAAAGAAAAAACACGTGTGAGAAAATGTAAGAACTTGGGAGAGAAGTTAGTTGCAGAGGGCAGACATCGATTTGCATATCAGGAACTCATAGATGTGGCACCCAGATGCTCCTGTCTTCAGCAAAAGCCATATTCAACCCAACCCCAGCCTCTCTCTGACCAAGCAGGCTGTTGCTAGTTATGTCTCTAGGATGGAAAAATGATAAGAGATGTACTAATATATATAATACTTCATGTGCTGGAAACAAACTCTTAGCCCTACAGCTTCCTAATAAAAATGTACTCACTTACTGCACAAATTCTGCACAAATTCTCCTCTTAATGCCGCTTGCATCAAGGGAAGGGTAGTAAGGGAGTATATGGGTTATTCATGGCATTCCTTTACTCTATGCCAGGGCTGTCCAAGTTCAGTCATCAGGGGCCACCAACAGGACAGTATGTAAGGATTTCCCTGATTAAGCACAGGTGAGTTAGTCAGAGGCTCATTCATTTAGACTGACTTACCTGTCATTAATCAGGAAATACTTACATCCTGGCCTTTTGGTGGTCCTCTTGGGCTGAACTTGGACAGCCCTGCTCTATGCCTTGTTTAACATCATTTAATTAAAAAGACACAGAGGAAATGCTGTAACTTTATTCCACATCCATGAACATGCTAGAGGGCAACCTATTAGACTTGTGCATGGCAAAAATTTTCAGTAACATTCGATTTCGGACACATTTTTTTTTCCCATTCAGAGGATCCAAGTTTCGGACCTGACCTGTTTGACTCGGACGAAATTAACCAATACTCCGAATTATTCAGCCGAATTTTTTTTTTTAAATTTAAACTATTTCATAAAAAAAATTAAAATTAATCAAATAAAAATAAAACAATACATTAAACTAAATTAATAATAATAATATTAAATCTCTAATGAGACAGGAAGGGGTATTTTATAAACCCCTTATATTTGTATATGTCACATCAAATTAAAGCCCTTTCTGCCCTTTAAAAAATGGTATATAATATGTGTTTGTGCAATAAATTATAAATATAGGAATTTTGGTTGAACACACATATAGCAAAAATGCCAAAATTGCTTGTGTGGTTAATATCTGCACTTTGCATGAACTGTAAAGTACCTGTTTTACCAGATCTATTTTTAGCAGCATGTAACAACATTGTAATAGTTTCAGGCGGGAAAGCGCCGTGCTGTCTATTTTTCGTAGCATGTAGCAACATTGTAACAGTTTGAGACGGGAAAGCTCTGTCCGAATTTCCTAAATTTACACCGAAAATTCGGACTAGGACCGTTTCGGATTCTGATTTTTTTTTGTGGGCGGACCTTGGCTTTCAGAAGGTCCAAATGATGCAGAATACGCCTTATTCATCCGAATTCCAAAATTAGTCGAACCAAATCGCACAAGTCTACAACTTATGCATAAGCTGTTAAAGCGGAACTTTCACATGATTAAGGTAGCTCCGCAAAGCATAGTTACATTAGCGATATAGACAGATTTATGTTTCAAAATAAAACAAATTGCTACAATAATGAAAAAAATCACCTTTTAACTAGACAGGCACCGGAGAACAGTGCAGACATCTTGCAGAGCCGACATCTCTGCTTCTGTGCTGTCCATCTCCTTCAACTCCAGGATTGGTGGTTGACTGCCTGTCACGGTTTGTTAAGACTCTCAGACGTAAGGTTTAGGTAAAAACATAACTTTATTGAAAAGTTAAGGCAATCCCATAGGGTTTTAATACACATACAAATATCACATATATATAAGCAATTGACAATTGAGATAGGTTCTACCAGCCTTGCAAATAATACCGGCAAGGCAACCCAAGCGATACTGAAGGAATAGAGAAGTAGGCTCTACCGGCCCTGCCAATACCGGGTAAGGCAACCGTAAGATGGTAACTTACTGGTTCTACCGACCTTACCAATACCAGCAGGGCAGCCTGAAGAATACACAAGGAATAGGCTCTACCGGCCCTGCCAATACCGGGTAAGGCAACCGTGGAGAGGCAATGTAACAGGTTCTACTGGCCTTACCAATACTGGACAGGGCAGCCCAGAATAGAAACCCAAGGATAGGCTCTACCGGCCCTGCCAATACCGGGTAAGGCAACCTAAAGGTGGCAACGTGAAAGGTTCTACCGGCCTTACCAATACCGGGCAGGGCAGCCCAAGAAGGGAGACATCACTAAGACCAGTGACTGTCAGATGACAATGACAGTAGGATGGTAAATATAGTATGCGGTCAAGCTGTCTCACCCAAGGAGAGGCTAGTGTCGGTACACATCTGAAACAAGTGCTGCTAGGACTGGACAGCACCAGGACCCTGACTGCAAGTCAGGGAGTAAACCAGCGTGCGGACGCTGGGACCAACAACTGTACCTTGAGCCGCAAGGCAAATGGAGTAAACCAGCATCCGCACGCTGGAACCAACAGGCAGTAGAATGAGCCACAAGGCCAATGGAGCAAACCAGTGTCCGCACGCTGGGACCAACTGACAGTATTGTGAGTTGCAAGGCTAATGGAGTCAACCAGCGTCCGCACACTGGGACCAACAGACAGTATTGTGAGCCGCAAGGCTAAAGGAGTAAACCAGCGTCCGCATGCTGGGACCAACCAACAGAATGTCGCTGGAGCGGCAGGAGAGAAATATCGCCACAGGAACTGAACACAGGAAACATCAGGAGCAGGCCGAGGCTCAACCGGGACGAGCACCGCAAGTCGGCTGGCAACCGGAACGACAGCAACCGGAACCAGACTGGAACTGTCTAGCAGGCAGGAACACAGGAACAGGTAAACTCAGGAACTCAGGAACTCAAGAACTCAGGAACTCAGGAACAGGCCCAATAGCTACAGCAGACAGACAAAGTGAATGCTGTCAGAGACACCATGAAAGGGCAACTAAAGGGTGCCCAGACTGAGTTTAAAAAGGCAACCAGAGGCGGGCTGACTGCAGACAGCCAATGGGAGCCCCATGCAGGTGATAGACAGAGAACTGCAGCAATCACGGGCACCGTGATAGTGCCACTGTACCATATTTTATGTGAAGGGACTGACAGCGCAGGTGCACAGAGCGCTTCCTGTAAGATCCCTGCCGGAGCCTGCCTGGTTAAAAGGTGATTTCTTTTTTAATGAAGCAATTCATTTTATTTTGAAGCATAAATCTGTCTATATTGCTAATGTAACTATGCTATGTTTAAAAACCAGAGGCTCTACTACATATAACAATGTAAATCATCCTCAGGATGAGCCTCCAGATTATACTAGACACCAAGGGTAGTTGCATAAATGTGCAATAAAGAAGTGATAAAGAGGAGAAAACATCTCCGTTGGGACAAACTCTCTAATTCCTATGTTATTTTTACACTAAGATAAAATAAGATATCCATTTTATCACACCTCGGGCTCAATTCAATGACCTGAGATAATTTCAGACTTTTCCTTGAAATTGGTAGTGCATGCTAAAGCAACACATTGTGCAATTCTATTCAATGGAAAGCCTCACTTTCCAGATAGCACTTGCTGAATGCTAGTGTACACCAGCAACACATGTTATATAGGCTCAATACTATTAGGGCCATTAAAAGAATTGTTACAGCAAAAACAAGCACTAACCAGCAAACAGTCATGTCAACATTCAAAGTAACCTAATTCTCATTCCCCGCCCTACACTTTCCCCAAAACAAAGCACAACATTGACCAAAATTAAGTCCACATTCCCCGCCATACTGCCAAAGAAAGCCAGCATTGCCAATAAATGAAGGTTCTGTACCCCTCCCCTCCCCAACAAGAATCAACATTGCCAATAATGAAGTCTCCACACACCACCCACCCTCTTCAATGAGAAACAACATTGCCAATAATGAATCCCCCTCTCCCATGTGATTTCCCATATGAAGCACTTATTCTGATGTCAGAGGACCAGAACTGTCTACTACACCCTGGTCCTCAGTTGAAGTCTCTTCTACAGTTGAAGTAAACAGCAACACAAACCCTAGAAATCCACCACCACTGTTGTACCTCCACTAAATGTGAGTAGCCAATCCCTGTTTAAATCCTTTCCTATGCCCCCAATGATTGGGAGGTGGGGGTTAAGCAGGGCAAAGAATGTGCCCCAGATTAACAATCGCTCAGCCAATAACAATCCATTTAAAAGGATCCTGCGTGAATGTAATGTTACCCTTCTATCTAGTCAATCAAACCTGTTAGTGGGGGCAACAGCTGTGATTGAGGCAGTGTGTTGTTAGGTTTTTGTTGCCTTTTACTTGAACTGTGGGAGATACTGTAGTGGAGGAGAAGAGTGTGGTAGACATCGCTTGACCTGCAACAGCAATGCATATGCTTCATATGGGAAATGTGGGGATGGAATGGGGTATTCATTATTGGCAATGTTGGTTCTTGTTGGGGAGAATGGGGGGTATGAGGCTTTCATTATTGGCAATGTTGGTTCTTGTTAAGGAGGGTGGGGGTATAGGGCCTTCATCATTGGCAATGTTGGTTTTCTTTGGGAGGTCATTGAACTGAGCCCCAGGTCATAAGTTAAGCCAAGATTACTATAAGCCAAATACACCTCAGCCAGGATACAGTATTTAAATGAGAACAAATTGAAGAGCAAAGGTTAATTGGTTGACATGTATATGATTGCTGGATATTGCACTGAAGAGCTTAAACAGGAGTCTTAACGGATATGTAAACCAACAGCACATTGATTAGGCAGCAGTTCAGTGGAGAACAGGCAGCAGTTTACATTGAAGTACCAACAATAAATTTGTAAGACGATGTATAATGCTGGCAGCAGATGTATTTAAAGAAGCCATACATTTACTTTAAAGCAATAGTAATCGAGGGACAATCTTCACTGAGCATAAGGTAAAACCTGCCCTCCTTAGTCAAGGGGGGCAGGGTTTTCTTATGCTCACAGTGAGAAGATTGTCCCTCACTGCGAACTGTCCGGTCCAATGACCAGATTTCACATCTGAGGGGAGGCGGGTTACAAAGGGTAAAAAGGAAGGGGGATACTATTACTATTATTCAATTACTGTTGAAAAGTAAAGTGTACAGACTTGTAATACAGCTCGTCAAGCTACAAAAATCTTATAGAATGATATAGCGTCAGTTATTAGGAAACATTATTATCTATTTAAGAAAAAATATGTATATATTTATTTTAGAGGGTTTTACTTGCTGAGTAAAACAGATGCATTGCTACTGCTGGGAGATATTTCATTTATAAGTTTTACAATTCCTTTTTTGTTTTTTTTTATGCAGCAGTATTAATAGATGTCCAAAATACAACTTGAACTATAATGTAATCTGTGGGAGAGCTTGAGTCACTGACTAAGTGGTAAGAACAGAACCCCAGGGGGAGATGCATTAAGGGTCGATGGTATGGTGGTGTGTTGCTGTCGATAGGTGGCCAGCACATTGAATTGGTGATACTTTGCCATATGCACTCCGATTTAAAGGGATAGTAATACTTCGTTTTATCTTTATTTTATTTTGTAGGCATTAAAAAAACATGAAGAACGATACAAGTCTTATCTCTCAAACCTTTATGGTTTAAGAGATATTCACAAGCAAAATATCCCCCCCCCCCCCGTTCAGCCAGATCAGAAGGGAGGTGCCCAGGTAGACTGCAGAGAGGGACAATCTTCAATTAAGATAAGGGAAAAACCTGAAAAACTTGTCAAGGGGGGAAGGGCTTTCATTGTTTTCATACAAAGAAGACTGTCCACTGCTGTTATCTGTCTGGTCTTACAACCAGATTCACATCTGAGAAGAGATGGCTTACACTAGGAAAAAGGGGCGGGAGGGGAAACTTTGCTTGTGAATATCTCTTAAACCATAAAGGTTTGAGAGATAAGACTTATATCGTTCTTCATGTTTTTTTAATGCCTACAAAATAAAATAAAGATAAAACGAAGTATTGCTATCCATTTAAGTATGCAAGGGGAGGGGAAGAGACTGTGATTATTAGCATATCATCGTGGCGTAAAGGTGCCACTGTGTTAGGGAAGGAAGGGATGGGCCAGAGAGAATGCAGAAAGACTTACAATACCACTTTGACACTGTATCGCCACCCTGGCCCCTTATCTCCCTTTAGTATATCTCCCCTCTGGAGACCACAACAGAAAACTATAGTGTCATTTAAAAAAAAAAAAAAAGTGATCTGTAATATATTTTAAATTAAACATATCCCAGCAGCGGAGATTCCCTTGTTTTGCTCAAAAGAAAAAGAATTCTAATAAATATTGTCACAGAACACATTTTGCTGATCCTTTAACACATAATATTAACATTTTGAGAGCCAGAAAGGTATATATAACTCATTGCAATGAAACGTGTTGAATACAGTGGCATAACTATAGGGGTGACGGGCCCGGCCTTCCCCTGCGACCCCCTTGCCTGACACCCGCAAATAAGTAATGCAGAGCACTGGGGCTCTGCATTACGAGAGAGCTGGTCTGCCGGAGGGAGATCAGTATTCCCCCCAGCAGACTGACACTCTCGTAATGCAGAGCACTGGGAGATGACATCATCTCCCAGCGCTCTGCATTACTGAAGAGGACCGCGCCACCAGGGAGGCAGGAGATTTAGGGGCATTGTGGAGATTGAGGGGCATTGTGGAAGGGGCAATGTGGAGATGGGGCAATGTGGGGAAGAGGCAATGTGGAGATTGAGGGGCACTGTGGAAGGGGCGATGTGGAGATTGAGGGGCATTGTGAAAAGGCAATGTGGAGACTGAGGGGCATTGTGGAAGGGGCAACGTGGAGATTGAGGGGCATTGTGGAGGTGGCCAATGTGGTCAGCGTGCCCATGGCAATTCTTGCACCAGGGTCCCGTGGCTTCTAGTTACGCCTCTGGTTGGATACCTCTCTGGTACTCTAAGGGTTACAAATGAATTAAGCAGATATGCTGAATTCAGTTTGAATGCACAGACAAAGCACAAATAAGGCAGATAATCAATTAAGCAGGTATACTAAATACAACTGATGTATTGAACTTAGCAGTATTACAGTGGTAAAACAGACTGAATGAAGTTGAAATTGGTGTACTGTACACAGCTCAGTGAGTGAGGCAATGTATTGATGAAACAGATGTTGCAAATAAAAGTTATTGCATTCTAGATTATTTTAATATTACCAATTCTAGGGCATTGAACATTCATGATATCATATAATTTATTTAACTAAGAGATGACAAAATATAATGGGCTTCAAAATACACTGATGACCAAATGACATATAGATTTTAGTAATGTAAGGAATATCATATCAAACCTGGATTCAAACACAAAGTTAATTTGGAAGAAAGGATATTTTATTGCCTTTGATATACAGTATATAACACAGTGTTGCAATATGTGCTTCATAAAATATTATTTATTAAAAGTTGTTGTGACAATGTACATTTTGAATATTGATCCTGATCCCTTGGAATGAATTGTGTCAGATATATGATTTAAATTGGACTATTACATTATGAGCCTTAAGAATAGATCAGAAGTTAACCATTAAGGGTAGTAAACAAAACACAATACATTTTTTATTATTTTTTATGACCATTCATTTAGCTAGAAAGAAGATGTAGTAGACTGAAATATTAATGCATAAATCTATACATATTACAAGTATAGCAAATTCCAAAATTAAATTATTTGCTTCTTGCTACCATAAACTCTGGGAAATATCATATATAAGCAAGTTACAAATAGTTTAAAAGGCACAGCACAAACATTGCTTCGAACAGGAAAGTGCATGATTGTTTGAACAACCATAACATAGGAGTCACTGGATAATGCTAATATAAATAATACAAACAATTTAAGACTCACTTGAGGAACTATTCAAACAGGGGACCTAACAACTAACCAAAAGAAAATGAAGTGTGAAAGAGTAGTGTAACTTTAGTGTCCACCAAAAAAAATCACCTGCCAAGCAATAAAAGAAAAAAGTGCACACATTTCCCATAGAGAAAATATGTAAAAAAAAGTCAATGTTTTATATCATCAACTGTTGAATAATATGAAATCCTCTGTTAAGCTCCAGAAAAAACACAGAAAAAAACAAACAAACACAATGTCTTAGTAGATCCAACGATGTGAATTAAAAGAGTATAGATTTACACTCACAAACATGAAACCTGGAAAGAGGGTTAGTAGCGGGTAGAAGAGGGAGTGGTTTGAAGACTCCGCCCTTCTGCATATTCATTTTTTTAGACTATTTCCTCTCAAAGAGGAAGTGCATAGAAAAGGGTCAGAACAAACTAAGCTGACCAGATCTCAACTTTAACTGGGGACACATAGGAAATAGCCATTTTGCAGTACTTCACTGAAATCAATAAATTCCCGCAGTATGTATTTTACCTATGTGTCCCCGGTTAAAGGTGAGGTCTGGTCAGCCTAGAACAAACCCTTCCCTTATTTATTAATATGCAGTGTATAGACCCCATATTAATTTTAATATCTATTTCCTCTTATGATGGGAGAAAAAAGGGAGGGGTTGGAATACCACTGTATTTATTAACATGGGTCAATAGGTCAATATTTATTATTAACATTATACTCTCTCTTAAAAAAGTGACAGGAAGAAGTAGGAGAACTCCATCCTTGGTTTCTTTAATTAATATTGGGATATGTATTTGTTTATTTCATTTGTGGGGAACTAATAATAAGTAATTATGGGCTGTATGGACCCCATATTAATTTCATTTGTGGGGGCTAATAAAAATTAAAATGGGTTCTATAGCACCCATATTCAAGTATTTCAATGCAAGAAAATAATATGGGGTCAATGGACCCCATCTTCTCTTTTTTTTATTCTTTCAGGGAGAAAATTTATTGTAAATTTTCAATACAATAGTTTAAATCCCAGATTAAACTGCCAGTCCCTAAAAACTCTGCCAATTTCATAGAAATCCATTCAACAGGTTTCCAAAAACAAGGCACCTAAAAATGTGAACCTTCCCTTGTTAATTATGTTTCACAAAATATTTTTTATACTTAATTCAAAACTATCTGAAGTGACTGGAACCAAAATGTACACATAGATCTTATGGCGTTACCCTCACTCCTTAGATAGTCAGGTGTATATATACAGTAATGTACAAAAGTTTTTAGGCAGGTGTGAAAAAATGTTGTAAAGTAAGAATGCTTTCAAAAATTGACATGTTAGTAGTTTATTTTTATCAATTAACAAAATGCATAGTAAGTGAACAGAAGAAAAATATAAATCAAATCAATATTTGGTGTGACCAACCTTTGCCTTCAAAACAGTATCAATGCTTCTAGGTACACTTGCAGTTTTTTAACCCCTTAGTCACCGGCCGCCCACACACCCGGCTAGCACTTAACACCCGCTAAACTTTTTTTTCCATTACTTAAAATGACTTCCGGGACGTACATGTACATCCTCTGTCCACCTGGGACATCCGCTTGGGACGTACATGTACGTACTCGGGCGGTAAGGGGTTAAAGAACTCGGCAGGTAGGTTGTTCCAAACATCTTGGAGAACTAACCACAGTTCTTTTGTGGATTTAGGCAGCCTCAGTTGCTTCTCTCTCAATTTGATGATGTTGAGATCAGGGCTCTATGGGGGCCATATCATCACTTACAGGACTCACTGTTCTTCCTTACACTGAAGATAGTACTTAACAACTTTGTCTGTGTGTTTGGGGTCATTGTCATGCTGCAGAATAAATATGGGGCCAATCAGATGCCTCCCTGATGGTACTGCATGGTGGATAAGTATCTGCTTTTACTTCTCAGCATTAACTCTGACCAAATCCCCAACTCAGTTTAGAGAAATGCAAGGAACTTTCACCATGCTTCATGTTTGCCTACAGACACTCATTCTTGTTCCGCTCTCCAGCCTTGGGCGAACAAACTGCCTTCTGCTACAGTCAAATATTTCAAATTTTTACTCACCAGTCCAGAGCACTTGCTGCCATTTTTCTGTACCCCAGTTCCTGTGTTTTTGTGCATAGTTGAGTCACTTATCTTGAGTCTTGTTTCCATGTGGAAGGTATGGCTTTTTGGCCACAAGTTTTCCATGTAGACCACTTCTGACCAGACTTCTTCGGATAGTAAATGGGTGTACCAGGGTCCCACTGTTTTCCGCAAATTCTGAGCTGATGGCACTGCTCGACATCTTCCAGTTGCAAAGGGAAGTAAGCATGATGTGCCTTTCATCTGCTGCGCTAAGTTTCCTTGGCCAGCCACTGGGTCTACAGTACTCAACATTGCCCATTTCTTTGTGCTTCTTCAAAAGATATTGAACAGCACATCTGGAAACCCCTGACCACCTTAACATTTCTGCCCGGGGGAGACCTTGCTGATGCAGTATAACTACCCTGTGTCTTGTTGCTGTGCTCAGTCTTGCCATGATGTATAACTTTTGACATTAAACTGTCTTCAGCAACCTTACCTTTCTTGCCTAGTTTGGATCTTCCTCACCTAGTTTTATTCGGCCTACATATTAAATTGATGATCACTAGCACCTATTTAGTATAATTGTTTAATCATACACATGACTATATGCCTACAAAATCCTTGACTTTGTGCAAGTGTACCTAGAAGAATTGATGCTGTTTTGAAGGCAAAGGGTGATCACACCAAATATTGATATGATTTAGATTTTTCTTCTGTTCACTCACTGTGCATTTTTGTAATCAATAAATATAAACTATTAACATTTCCGCAAAATATATTGGAACAAAAAGGACTTAAAATCAATTGAGACTACCTACATCACTTACGTTTGCAGATTATATCACACCCTTTGCCAGTAGTCCTGAAGAACTGCAAGAACACACTGAAGAGCTACAACATAAAATTATACATTTTGGTCTGAGGATAAATATCAACAAAACACAAGTCACGTTTAACAAATTATCAAATCAAGGAAAATACCAGTAGATGGACATGAACTAGAAGTTGAAGCTTGTCTACCTTGGACATATGGCTGTGAAACATGGATACTGAATTCCAAAGCCATACAAAATTTTATACATAACAAAAAGAGATCGAACCTTGTGTGCATGGATTCATCAGCAAACAAAGATATATTTCATAATTGAAATAGCAAAGCACTTGAAATGGAAATGGGTATGCCCCATAGCAAGAAGACCTGACAGTAGATGGACAAAACCCATTTTAGAATGGATTCCACTCTATACTAAACACCCACGAAGAAGGCCAAAGACAAGATGGGTAGATTAGATTACCAGATTTGTTGGTACACAGTGGCAACAAAAGGTACAGGACAGAATTTTACAAGAATTTGTTTTGTGCAGTTTTGCACCCAAAATCTATTATACCTGCCTGAGCATGGAAGATGCAGGTTGCCCAACCCATCATAGATATTTTGAATAGCATCAATTTTGTTCTCATTATTTGAGTGCTAACCATTTGTCTCTCATTGATCGAATAGTGGAAAGAGTGAAGCAAAGGGGATTCTTGGGAAATGTGCTGCATTTAAAATTAATTTTTGATTCATGTTAAATTTCACTAGCTATTTTTGGTGATGTACTTCTTGTATTTGATTGTAAGCATTAGAGGGCAGGACTTCCTATCCTAATATATGCATTCCTAGTATGCCCATTATGATAATAGTCTGTATAAATACGTAGCTACTGCACTTATTGTATCCCGTATATACTAAATGTAAACTGTAAAGCGCTAAATACACCTGTTGGCTCTATAGAAATAAAAATATACATAATTACATACTGTATATATTCAAATCATAACGAAAATTTGAAATTTTTAACCAAAGTCCTTCAAAATATTATTTATATAGATATATTTCTATAGTAAAGTGTATATTGGTGAATATTGCCAAAATGACTTTTCTTCAATTTAAAATATATGTTCTTGCATTAACTTATGAATGCTACCAGTTTTATATAGTACAAAGCCTTTTCATCATTTTTTAGGACAGTTGAATAGTAGAAATGTTATGTGAATAAATATATGATCGGGGTTTTTATCACAACATTTTTGTCAAAACTGAATTTTATTTTAGTGAAATAAGAGGGAGTAAAGCTATAATATAAGTTTACAATTGTGCATTACAGAAGGACAGAGATACTCCCAGCTAAGCTACAGCTGCATGGTCTTTGGTTTCTGCCTGTCACAACCTATCATTTATTAAATGAATAAGCCGCGCAGCTGCTCTTATGTTAAACATGTCTTTCTCCTGGTCTTTCTTCTAACTAAATCATCCACTAGTTGTTGTACCATGATATCTAGCAAACATTGTCTTGGCAACATCAGTCAATTCATTCATTTTTGCAAAAAAGGTATGAAGGTATATATCACTTACTAATCTATACACTTCTGTATTAGATATTATTGCAGTGCCTATTTTTAAGAAATGACAAAAAAAGTAAAAGTATGAATCCGCCATTTAAAAAAAGAAATATTTCACTAGAACAATATGGCCTTTTCCAATACGTAGTAATAAATGTTTAATTACAACCTACATAGAATCCACAATAAATAATGAGCTGAAAAAGTTATTATTTGGTGAAATCATGGTAATGTATAATGCAAAGAAACAAGACAAGAAAATAGAAATTAATCTAAGTGTATTAAAACATACAACAATAACCACCCATTGCACTTATATTTTACCCATTTTGGGCTTGCCACATATCACGAGTCTATATCATGTAGCATGTAGCTACAACCAATAAAAAGACTGTCTAAAAGGTACTGATGCTGGGTGCTAATAAAATTACACTGTTTCTAAGGAACATCAGTAATAATTGCTTCTGGCAACAAGATATGAACAGTAATAGTAGTGGTTGGGAGTCCTATATTTGAAGCTCCATATGAGTATATCAGTCAATATTAATTTTGTTTGATAACAATAAGGGGTGCCATACACTCAAGAAAGCTAAGCAGATCAATTCAACACAAATGAAGAAAATGAGTGGGCACTCACCATAAAACTCTATTGTATTATCCCCGATTTTCTCTGGATAATAATGCTGGTAAGGATGCATTTGAGCATTCCGAAGGTGTACGCTGGCACTGAACAAGTGGAGCTGTTACTCCATGAAATGCTTTGTTTTTTTCACCCCTGCACTCACTTGTGAGAACCCTCCCTGTTCCTGTAGTTGCCCACATCAGCGTTGGACCATACTTTCAGATACTCAGCCGCATCTTTGCCAGCATTATCAGGAGAGAATTAGGGAGAAGAAAATATGAGTTTTATTGTGAGTGCCCACTTATTTTCTTCTTTTGTGTGGAATTAATCTACTTCTTTTGATTTCATCAGTGTGTGGCCCCCCTGATAGTTATCAAACAAAATTATTACTGAGAAGATTAAGCTGTGCAATGTATGGCTTGAAATATCCTGATATAGGATCTCAACCAGTCTATCAAAGTTTGATGTTAATGTTTGATGCTCAAACACATTTGGGTGCAAATTAATTTATGTCTCATTGGATTAGGTTTTTACAGTTTCTTCACCATTTTGAATTCAGCACTGGTGTGGTTTCTCCTTAGTGTTCCCTGTTAAGAGATATTTCCTCAAAAAAGCATGATGCAAACTGGAGTCATAAAGCTAGACTGGGATACCGGTATATTGGAATTGGAAAAAAATGTTTCCAAAGCAGTAAAGGATAGTGGCATGAGACTAATTCTACTGTAAAATCACTGGAAAATTATATTTTAATAGTATGAAAGAAATGAATAAGGAAACTTTTAATAATACAGTCACGTGTATAGAGTACATAGAGGACTAAAAAGAGTGTTAAAAAGTATCTCACTTATGCGATGACCTAACCTTTACGACGAATGGTAACATATATGAGTATAAGAAAAAACTAGTTCAAAAGACACCAGAAATCCATCTTCATACTTTAAGTAAATTACAGTCCTTAAAGGATAAGATTAAACTGAGGAAAAAACAAAAATTCCAAAGAGATAAGACTATGTGGAGAAGAAAATTTGCCTCTAGAATAACAAAAAACTAAAACAAAGAGTGCCATGTATGTAACAAAATCATCAGAAGGATGCGTTGTGAATTAACACCTGAAAGAAATGATAGAAACCAGAGAGTTGGTGTGCAATGGAATAGACAGTCTCAGGCTTTTTTTTGGAGAACCAGGAGGCGGAGTCATAAAAAAATAATCATATCTGGAGAACCAGAAAGTCAAATGGTAAGGCATCAGCCAAAGAGAGAGAGGGGGGGGGGGCAGATCTGGCATCCAAAGCCCCAGAGAAACAGAGAAATAGAATTTGAGCCAAACAAAAAATTGTATTTATCCAGTAGAGAAGAATGGCTGAAAACTAGACATATCTTGGATATGAAGCCAGCTGACAAGGGGACAATATTGTAGTTATGATATTTTTTATAAGGAATAGGCCTCCAGATAACTAGGGGACAGCTATCATTATATTTCCCTCTTGCCAGACCCTACATTTACCTATATGAGCGTACTGACATCTGTTCCCTGGGTTGGAGAAGAATCTGGAGTAATAAAGCAGAAGACTGCTAAAAGCTTGTATTGTTCACAAGTGCAGGGACGATCTTCCTGAGAGACCAATAGTTTCAACAGTAGGCTCTGTAACTGAGCCAGTGTTGAAATATATAGATGCAGAATTAGATCATTGTTGAGCTGTATCCCCACTATAGTGTTAGACACTTTGGAAGTATTTAAATATTGGGAAATGTTGTTATGCATAAGGGTTGGAGATTGGCTTGTATTGATGTGGTGAGCATGTATAATAATATCATTCATAAAGATGGTCTGGAGGTATTGTTATATTGTTTTATGTAATACTAATGTGAGTAGTGGCGAAGATTTAACTCCACCCAGGAAAAACAGCATTTTGTCCTATTGTGCCCTGTCAGAGCTGCTGTTAGACATGAAACAGCTACCAGCTACCAGTAACAGGATGATGCCGGAGAATAAATCTAAATTTTATGGTGACTGCCCGCTCCTTTTCTTCTTTTGTGTAAATTACTCTACTTTTACTATTGGTGATTGTGTGGCACCCCTTATTATTATCAAACAAAATTTTATCTGAAAAGATTGATCGGCAGAATGTATGACTTGGATTATCATATTTGCATATACAGAGCTTAAAATGCAGATTAGTTTTTATTATCCTTGTTTCATTATTTTGCACTATATGTTAACAGGAAATCTTAAGTACCATCTGACTTAACATTAATACTATATTCTTATTGTTATTTATTTTCATTGCATGACTTTAACTCCTTAATTTCAGTTGTTTGCCTGAATTGACACTTTCCTATTTGCTTTCAAGGTACATGGACATCACAGGAACTATGTTTTAGTATTATTCTTTCAATATTATTAATTTTTCTAGATATTTTTATATTTTCTTAAATTCTTAACTTTATCCTACCAGTCATTGTTTTCAGATTTTTTTTTTAATCTCTTATTATAGATTTTCATTATCTCATTAATTAATCTAAAGTATGTTTTAGATTCCACTATTCATATTATTCAGATTTTTACAAAAGTGTTTCCTATTTATTTTTGTATTATTTAGTGAAGATTGACCCATGTTGGACATATTATTAAAGAGAAAATGCATAAATGAAAGGATTTTTGTGATTTATATTTGAAATTTACATATTAAGAATGTCTCTTATAGCCAGCATTAGCTGATTTATTTTATGATCTTGCTCCATAGACAATATGAAGAGTAGAATGTTTTAGTGAGAATCTCATTAATAAAACAGCAATGTAATGAGAAGAAATATTACATGCAAAAATATCTCTATAGTCTGTGAGGAATAATAAGTAGACATATTTCACAACTATCTGAACATAAAGACTCCCAAAAGTAAGTAAATCTAAATTAATGGCCTAAAATGATTATATGTAATGTACCCATTTCTCCAGTATGAATTTCCCATCCATTCTAAAGATTGGAGTACTTTGGTTTTCCATTCCAAAAATAACACCCCTCTATGACATCACAGTATGTCTTGACATTTCTAGCATCCAAAAGGTTAAAGAATTTCAATATATGTGTTAAAAAGAATCATCAATAGCGTGTGGTATATTATTATTACCAGCCACAACCACTACCAATGTTATTTATACTAAAATTGAGAAAAGCTATATTTTTCTGTAATAATGGAAATATGTGTTTTAAAAAAATAAACTAGTTTCAATTAATTTAATGTTAACAGAAATAAACACCAAAAACAGAGTGGTAGTAAATGGGAAGATCTCCAACTGGATAAATGTGATAAGTGGAGTACCTCAGGGATCTGTCCTGGGTCCTCTTCTTTTTCATTTGTTTATTAATGATCTCCCAGAGGGCATACTGAGCCATGGATCAGTGTTTGCCGATGACACAAAATTAAGTTAGGTAATAATGTCTGAACTGGGTGTGTCTTCATTATAAGAGGATTTGGACAAATTGAGTAACTGGGCAGGCAAATGGCAAACAAGATTCAGTATAGACAAGTGTAAAGTTATGCATTTTGGTTATAATAACAATGCAATATATAGTTCAAATTGAGTTTCTCTGGGTAAATCTACTAATGAAAAGGATTTGGGAGTAATGGTAGACAATAGACGTAGCAGTAGCTTGCAGTGCCAGCTGGCAGTGCAAAGGTCAATAAGATATTGGCATGTATTAAAAGGGGTATTGACTCAAAGGAGGAAGATATTATTATACCTCTTTACAGGTCCATGGTAAGACCCCCACCTAGAATATGCTGTTCAATTCTGGGTGCCCTTTCTGAAAAAGGACATTATGGAACTAGAGAAAGTGCAGAGGAGGGCTACAAAACTAGTAAGGGGAATGGAAAGTTTTAGTTATGAAGAAAGGCTAGAAAAGTTAAACTTGTATACACTATAGAAATGGCATCTTAGAGGGGATATGATAACACTATATTAATATGTTCAGGGCCCATACAAAGGGTTCTCCAAAGACCTGTTCATTAACAGAACAGTACAAAGGGCAAGGGGCCACCCGCTTAGACTTGAGCAAGGGAGATTTCATCCACAGCAGCAGAAGGGTTTCTTTACAGTAAGGACAATAAAGGTATGGAATTCACTGCCTGAGAAGGTGGTGCTATCAAATATATTAGATGCCTTTAAAAAGGGCCTGGATACTTATTTAAAAGAGAAGAACATAGAGGGCTATGTACCTTAGTATTGGGATTAATATTTAGTTAGTGCTTATTGATCCAAGGAGAAATCTGATTGCCATTTGGAATCAAGAAGGAATTTTTCCCCACCCATTCAAGGCAGAATTTGAAATTGCTGTATTGAGGGGATTTTTTGCCTTCTTTTGGCTCAACGATGGTAAACAAGAATAGGAAAAGGGTTTGACTGGATGGACGCAAGTTTTTTATCAACCTAAAATACTATGTTACTATGTAGAATTGACTTTTTATATGTCTCTGAGCAACAATGCAGAAAAATACCATCTTAAAGGGACCAACATTTTGAGTGCATTAAAGAGTGTGAATGATATTCTCTAACACTCTTTAAAGTCTGCCTAACATTGTCAAGTGGTTGTCAGGGCAACGCACCTGGTGGCTCACTCACACAGAGGTACTTGTCTCTGTGTAGGAAGATTAAAAAGCATGACTGAACTTTAATCTGTCCACAATGACCCCAAAAAAAGAGCCCAGTGATGGGAGTAATAATTTAACTGTTCAGGGCTCATAGGTCCCCTATTCTTTAGCTTTTGCCTCCATTCTATCCACCATAATTATGGAAGCACTTAACTGCTCTATCTTTCTCTTTGAAATTCAAGTGGCAACACTTAAATGGAAAATCAAATATAAGAATTCTGAATCTGTCACCCAGCCATCTCCTCTTCTTGAAATAGAAAACACTCTATGGGGTGGTTCCTCATGAAAGAAAAGTAACAGCCTGACACTAATGTGTGTGCAGATGCAAACATCAACAATGCACTGTACTGCAGAAAGGACACATGGAGCCCAATATTATAAGGCACTTTAAAAGAGTAGGTAATGGTAAAACAAATACCAAACAATAAACATACATGTGTTCCGCAGCTATTCTGTAACTTCACCGGTACATGGAACAATGGAGCTTAGGCCGCACAGATCAACTTTACCTCAGAATGTGCATTGCATGTTTTTTTTTCACCACCCTTCGTTGATTTCCTACGCAAAATAATGTAAGAAACTTCAAGTTCACTTTAGAAGACCACGTTAGGTGTTGTCAAGGCCAATTCAAATCCTCAGTCAATCAACATCCAGCAAAGTATCAAAATCATTATATTAAATGTATACATACTCCAAAATAACGGACAAACCCTGCCTGTATATAGAACAGGACCCAGAAGCAGAGGATAGAGATAGCGTGAGAGAGAGATAGGAGCATACACTGGAGACAGGTAGTATCAGAGTTAGGAGTGGAGCGATTTGCATCTAAAAAAACACATAATACACCTTTGAACACATTGCCCACATTACATCCATAACATAATAACAATCACACATCTTTTGTTTTGACACATTTATATTTATTTTATACAGTGTGACTGAGTGAGTGTAAGAGACTAGAAGAGGGTGATTGAGACAAAGTGCTTGTCTGAGTGTGTGAATGGGTGTGAGAGGGAGGTAGAGAGTGGTGAAGAGTTGGCAGGGAGAAAAGTGAGAGCTGTATGGATGGGGAGAGGCTGATGAGAAGAGGAAGGAGAACAGGGCAACCCCAGTCAGGGAAGGAGAGGGAGAGCAAGTGGGAGGAGAGGTACCCAACAAGGGACAGGTACACATCAGACAGGGTCAGGACTGTCAGTGGGATGAGGAGTGGCTGTTGGGGAGGGACACACACAGCCAAGGCCAGCACAGGCAGGGCCTGAGACACAAACCCAGCAATCCAAGACTGCAGTGGAGGGGGACAGGCCCAGAGATCGCATGTACAACTATGAGGAGAACTTGGTCTTAGTGCAGAGTATACTGGAGAGGGAGAACATCTTATTCTCCACATAAAGGAGCAGTGAGATAGGTGCCCATAACAAACAAGGCTGGCAGGAGGTCGAGGATACAGTGAACTCTGTGTCAAGGTACAGGCATAGGACAGATTCCATTAAAAAAACTCTGGACAGACAGCAAGAGGAAGGTCAATAATAAGATGGGGGATCTGCCCATGCATGCTAGAGCGACAGGTGGTGGGCCAGCATCCAACATCACCTTCAGTGGCTGGGAGCAGAAAATCTATCAGAACCTCTCTCTCTCAGTTGAGGGGGTCCAAGGTAGCTATAAGACAGGAGATGACAGCACTCTCCAGGCTCCCGATAAGCAACATAATTCTTACCTGTTATCTGTTACCTGTCACTTCAAATACACGCTATTATATATGTTGTCACAGCCATAGTTCCACATATGTGTGTTACTGTTCTCTTGAAATGGAGAAACCCTACAGTCAGTGTAAAACCTGTGTGAAAACGTTGACATGCTTTTGATGTGATAGACCATACAGCCTTGCTCAGTATATCCCTTTTAGTGCCAGAAAGATCAC
Source organism: Rhinophrynus dorsalis (assembly GCA_037306005.1). NCBI lineage: Eukaryota > Metazoa > Chordata > Amphibia > Anura > Rhinophrynidae > Rhinophrynus > Rhinophrynus dorsalis. The sequence goes on from CM074721.1 coordinate 224,901,016, forward strand.
AATGCGGAGTGAAGAAGATGATGCACCCATAGAATGCACGTCTGTGGTGATTTGACTCTGGCATATAACAAGAACAGCAGTGAAGTACATGTTTCACTCAGCAGGATGAAACCATGTAACACATACAGAGATGCATCATCTGCAGAGTTACCATGCTTTCAAGACAGGTATAGGCAAACATGTTCTCTCCAGTTGTTGTGGATAAACACCGAACGGATGCTTGATGATGATATATGTAGTCCACAACAGTTACAATGGTAAGATTTCCTATTCCAGGGTATAGACAATAATTTTGTTAGTCCTTGCCATGGCATCCCTTCATAATAAAGCATTCTGTGAAGTTAGAAGCCCATCTGCCCTGTACCAAAATGAAGTAAAATCAGCCTTGCTACCTAATCTGTGATAGATGAAACACAACATCAGGTGCATTACAACATCACATTGATTCACTGTCCAGTAAAGGGTACAGTTGTTCATGATGAATGTCACATTAGAGCATGTTTTCATTGGCCATACAACAAATTTACACTATCACCCTTCATTTACAGTGTCCATTATGCCATATAGTGATGAGCCATGCGTTCAGGGAATTTATTTTTTGCTATTAATTCCTACCAAACATACAGACAACAAAATGCAGTAAACACACACACACACACACACACACACACATGCATGCACAACTAGGCATCCCTGCACTAGTAACTCACAGATGCCTCCAAATACATTCAAAGATATAATGGTCCATAACACACCACCCACCAAAACACAACAAAACAAATAACCCTTTTTTGCCAGAAGGGTGTACAAAGCATTGAAAGTAATACATACCCAAGAATGGAATGAGCAAAAAAGCAAAAAATGAACAAGGAGTGGCTTTTGTAAGACAAATCCCTGTTCAAATTCTTTCCCATTCTCCCACTAGCTGGGATGTGGGGTTACTCAGGTAATGGATGCCATGGAGTAATCTAATCACCCAGCCAGTCATGATCTAGCTGGATGGATCACACCTCCATCTTTTCAGTGATTGGCTAGCTGGATGGGGGATGTTATGTGCATCCGTGACCCCTCCAGCTAGGTGCTGATTGGCTGGGAGGTGAGTTTACCTTATGGTATGTTCCATGTCACGGGCAAAACCACAGCCTAGCCAATGGGAGCATGGGAAAGCATTTGAACAGGGGCTGGCCACATAAATGCTATCCCTGTTTATTTCTTGTACAATCTGAATCGGGCAACAGCCTGAGCAAGAATAAAGTGGGGGTTTTTTATTTTGTTTTTTGTAATTCAGTAGAGGTGGTGGTGGCAGCAACGGTGGTGGTGGGGAATTAGGGTTGTTTTTCAATGTTTATTTTCTTTTGTGGAAAGATGCAGGAGGACCAGGGTGTAAAGGACACCACTAGACCTCCAACATTAAGGTCAGTGTGATACTCTTTAAATGTGTGGGGAGGGGCTTGGGGCAAATATTAGTATTAAGTCTGGGTGAGATATTGTTTTGTTTGCGTTTGTTTTAGTGGGGAGTGCTTTTAGGTTTAGGGTTTGGGAGTGTGGAACTAGCTCACATTCAACATTTTACACTATGTCAAAAATTGAGCGTTGGCTAGTTTCCTTTGCGTTATGGAGGATGTTGGCCTAATAATATAATTCTTACAGTACAACAATGTGAGTATTGAACTAAACTCATTTGGTACCTGGCCCAACAGAATCGAGCCCAAGCTGGTTGTGATAAAAATAACTCCATGAGGAAGGCTAAGGATCCTACAGTTGTGCTCAACAGTTTGCATACCCTTGGAGAACTGGTAATAAATGTATCATTTTTAAAGAAAACATGAGTGAGCGGGCAAAACATATTTCTTTTATTTCTTATGGGATTCATATTCAGCTGTACATTATAACATAATGGCCACTCCAGAACCTTCACCTTTTTCTGCTGTAACCACTGGAGGGTCAACTTGGCTTTGTGCTTAGGGTCATTGTTGTACTGGAAAGTCCAAGAGTGTCCCATGCGCAGCTTTCGTGCTGAAGAATGCAAATTGTCTGCCAGTATTTTCTGCTAAAATGCTGCATTCATCTTGCATTACATTTTCACAAGAGTACCCGTGCCTTTAGAGCTCACCCCCCCCAAAAAAAACATCAGTGAGCCACCACCATGTTTCACAGTGGGGGTGGTATTCTTTTCACTATAGGCCTTGTTGACCCCTCTCCAAACATAGCGCTTATGGTTGTGACCATAAAACTATTTTGGTCTCATCACTCCAAATTACAGTGTGCCAGAACCTGTGAGGCATGTCAAGGTGTTGCCGGGCATATTGTGACTTTTTTGTGGCATTGGCGCAGTAAAGGCTTCTTTCAGGCAACTCGACCATGCAGCTCATTTTTGTTCAGATATCGTCATATTGTGCTCCTTGAAACAACCACACTATCTTTTTCTAGAGCAGCCTGTATTTCTCCTGAGGTTACCTGTGGATTTTTCTTTGTATCGGTACTGACTGGCATTTTCAAGGCTTTGGATATCTTTCTATATCCTTTTCCATCTTTATAAAGTTCCATTACCTTGTTACCTTAGAGAAATTCTATGGATGTGGGTTAACATGTTGACAACCATGTGAAACAATAAAGCAGCACCAATGCATGTCTAAGTCCTGTAAGTGTCTGCTCTTTTGTGTACATATATTTTACACTGTTCTTCTGGCACCCAAGCCTATATCTGGAATGCTATATATAATCTCTCATTTATATAAAACCATTTACCCTATCTCCTAGCAAGACATTTCTTACTTTAACTTTACACACAATTTTTTTATGCATTCTTGTAATACAATCATGACTGGACAGCCAGTGAAGAAAAATGAATGTAGTGGTCCAAAAACAGCTAGGGGCTGCCCTCATATTTGTTAGTTCAAACACTGACTCTGAATGGGTCAGAAAATTGTCAGAGCAATGGTCATGGTGACCTGTCCCTTTCCACTGCCTATGTAGAGGTGAATCTGAAGTTAATGTATGTTCAGATGTAACCAAACTCATTATCCAATATTTTCCTCATTTATCAGTAACTTTCTATGTTAAAGCGGAACTTTCATGTTCATAAAATTGTGTCCGAATATTACTAACCTAGCAATATGAAAAGTTATTTATTATCCTTAAGCTCAATAAGTCAGTGGTATTGAAGAAAAAATATGTCTTCAGCACGAACCAGTGGACAGACAGTGCAGGCATATTAGAGGAAATGTATCTCGCTGTTTGTCCTGTTCTCTGACAGCATTGGTGGTGACGTTCCTTGGTGCCTTAAGGCACCAGAAGGCACTGATCGTGCAGGCGCACAGAGCTTCTCTTGTATGCTCTGTGCAGCCCAATGCCTACAGAAAATGTGTTTTTTCTTCAATACCCCTAACTAAGTGAGCTTAATGACTTTGCATATCTCTAGGTTAGTAATATATTATGGCGCAATTTTATTAACATGAAAGTTACGCTTTAAGCAAAGATCCCCATGCAAAACAGTGAAATTTGCTTTTTTATATTTCGATGGCTTAACTAAGAAAGATTGCAGTTAAGGAAGGATGATCTCTAATAAGAGATGCATACTACGGTGTGGGATATAACAACTCAGCAGATACGTCTGATTCATAAGTGAATATAGGAATAAATAAACAATGAAAAAAATAGGAAAATGAGAAGATTCAACCTTTAAGAATGATATGGATGTTGAATGCATTGCATTATAATGGTGCTTAAAGGATTAACACAGTGATATTGTAACTTTCCAGGAAGTAAAGATAATATTTAACTTTTTAGATCAATACTATAATAAATGAGACAAAGCTCTTTTCATTAACAACATCAACGTGAGTGATTAAAAAAAAAAAAAAAAACAGGTTGCAGTGATTTGAATGACATTGTTTATGTTCATGGGAGAAGGAAGTAAAAAATAAAAACAAAGCCATTTTTTGGGAAATCTGTTGGTAAATAAAGTTAGGACAGATGAAATTGGTAGCTATGATAAAGAGCATGTGTTTAGTTCTGTCTTTGAGATTTTGTACAGTTGTGCAGGCTACTGAGAGGGTATATTTTAGGTCAGGGATAGTTCATTGTTGGACATCCATCTGTTGGGACTAAGATGCCAGGATCTCCAGGAGATGCTAGGAGTTGTAGTTCTCAATAAGTGGTTGACCTCCCCTGTTGACCTCCCCTGTTTTAGATTTTGATATTTCTCAATTGACCAGCAGCAGTACAGTAAAATATGATATTTGTTTAATGAGCTTTGAAGCTACCGAGGCTTCTTTATAAAATAAGGTTTAACCCCATGGATGGTACAGACATCTCCAATGAATGATGTAGCATCTCGGGGGAAAATATCGAATATTTGAGAGAAATGACTATGGGGGATGTATAAATTTGCTTGTGCAGGACATTTCTGTCCTTATAGATCACCAGAAAATTCATGCATCTACACTTGTGGGTATATACTAGAGCATGTGATTGTTTTAGTTCAATAGAGCATTCCTCCATTATTAACCCTTTTAGAGTGGGAGGGGTATCCAATGCACTGTTTCGCAATGTGTTGTCCACTCCTCTGGCACGCAAAGACATAATGTTCTGAGTTTTTACATTTTTTCCACTGGTAAGGCCAGACACACATTCAACATTTTGCAATGCATCTGTGTGTGATTCGCATGGTTATGTTTCTAGTTACATATGAAAACTATATGTTGTGTTTTTCTAAAGGAGTTCAGATTTTTGAACAATGCCTCACTTAAGGTAGTACTGAGCCCCAGTTGGTAACAGAACATAGCAGTATTCTAAAGTGAAAACATTAATTTCCTGCAGTTATCAAGCTACATGGTATGATGGACGACTAGTGCGCTCTGTAATTTGACCGCTCAGGGGATTATTTGTGCAAGTATGTACAGTAAGTGAAGGGAGAAGCTTCTAAGGCCAACTATATAAAATTCAAAGACTTGGTTGCCCAGTTTGCGAACCTATGAAATTTATGGGGCAGGCAACTAAAGTGTTAATACTAAAAATCATGAAAGCTACCCAAGTATTATGGGAAGGAAAATTGGATACTTTTACTGTGATCCACAGTGCCTTGTTACATAGCAAGAAACAAAAATCTGAGGAATGAAATGCCCAGATGACATTCATACTCACACCCTGCCCTCCCCTTAGATTAAGTGGATCAAAAAGGAGAAATTTTAGCATAGACAGATGAATACCTAGGCATTAGGCAGGTGCAACAAAAATAGACGTTCCAGTGCCTATATTACAGCAGAATCATATTAGTACACCCCATTGTCTATTTTTTTACTGTAAACCTTGCACAGAATTAAAGGGATAGTAATGGTTAATTTTTAAGTTGATTTAATATTGTAGACATTAAAAAAAGTTAACATCGATGTAAGTCTTATCTCTCAAACCTTTATGTTTTGAGAGCTATAACTTGCTTTACAGCTCGTCAAGCAGAAAGGGGAGGGACCAGAGAACTTTATTTTCCTATATTTCTCAAACCATAACAGTTTGAGAGATACGAATACGTGCAAATACTCTCTTTTAATTTTATGTACCATATAGTTAATACTTTTTTTCTGACATTACTATCCCTTTAAGGAAAGAATGGTTAACAGTACTTCAACATTATAAGCAAAATCACAAGTAATCCTGAAAGTTTTCAGTCAGAGATTGATTCGTAGCAGTAGCTGGGAACACTATTTTTATGGTCATCATTTGAGAGCAAATGTACGTAGGTTTCATGAACGATATCTGTTTCATTATCCTTACTTTATGCTTCCATGGATCATTGATTTGTACATGAAAAATTAGTATGCTGGACTCATTTTATTTCTCCAGTAGGCAATTTAGTTTCCATTAAATAGATAGTACATGATAGAGCACATAACTGTGTCTGCCTCTATTACACACAAGTCCGAATGCCAACCCTATGGCATGCATAGAAAAAAAGGCAAAACTGTGCTCCAGTTTCCTCTATGCCTTGAAAATATACAGTGTAAAACATGCAGGAGAAGAAAAGCATGCCCCAAAATGTCCATACGCTCCCAAACTGCCAACTCTGAGAAGCATAAACACAGTTTTTTTTTTTAATAAATAGCTGAACACATAGGCATTAGGCAGGTACAGAACATAAACATCAGCCCTTATGCCTAGCATATATCTATTTGTACATCACTTCTGTACTCTGAGCGGGGTTACTGTGGCCTGTCAGATTTCTGCAGCCTGTTTGAATTCTCCGTTGACTGGAGGCTGGTGGCTATCACAACTTACAATATGGACTTCTACAGGAAGCAAAATAGATGCAGTTCTTGAGCAAACCAATTGTAAAATAGGCAAGAAAAAAAATCCACAAATTCCAGTTGATCTAAACTGAGCTTTTTACCTCTTGAATGCTAGAGCGGTCCCCAGCTCATTGGGAAGCAATACATTGGATTTGTCTAACATTCAAAGGGTTAAAAAAGCTCTTTTAAGTCACATTTGTACTTGGCCCCAGTGATGTTTTTGGTGTGCTTTAAATTAGCTCATATTTTGCTTTCTACAAAAGGCCCAGTAATTGTTCCACAGGTGTCTTGCATTTTTGCTCTTTAGACTGTATGGTTCTTGACTCACAGCTTGCCCTCACATTCTGTTGTTTACTTACATTCCTAATATTGGCTAGATATTACTGGATATTCTGCCTACTTCTTGTGTTGCCTGACGGCCTGTATGAGAGACTTCCTCTGGTTTTTCACTCTGGATCCATTTACTATCACTGCTCTCCAGTCTGAATGGAAAAAAGCAAAGATAAATGCAGTAACATGTTAAGGGAAGAAACTAAAATATCAGTGGTTTTATGTTTATCCTTGGGTCTACTACACACACAAGATAAAAAAAAATCTTAACAAACATCAATGGCAAGAGGGGAGAGTATTTTTCACAATCCACTGGTAAAGATACCTGCTCAGATCTCCCCTACCCTAATCTTTTATTGCACAAGCTGCAATAAACATGGCTGCAGTCACTTTTTTGTGGTGCAAACCACCAAAATGTCTATGCACGTCTCTTTTCCCCTTACCCCTGCCTCTAGCATATTTGGTGAACACAATAACAGTAATGTTGATTTTTACTGTAAAGTACACCAAAAGCAGTTAGAATGTGGAAAGATGTTTTGTCTGAGAATAATGTGTGATGTATGTCTATCTATATCTATCACTGTCACTCTCAGTCACAACTCACGTGAGGAAACTTCTGCCTGTCATTGTCACCTACCAGTCAAAAGGGTGTACATTTCTTTTTTATAACTGTTCATTTCTGTCAGTGTCACTGTCTAGTAATCACAGTCATACTCCCCACGACTACAGGCAACTGTAGCTCTCCTTCTTTCCCTGTCTGCTAGATTTGTGCGATTCGGTTCAGCGACATTCGGAATTCGACAAAAAAGGGGTCATTCAGTGACATTTGGACTTTCCGACAGGCAAGGGTCATTCGCCAAAAAAAAAAAAAAATACGAATCCGACTAGCCCTGGTGCGAATCTCGTCGAAATTTGGCAACTACTACCCGTGCTCAATTACTTTCCCTCCATACTTTCCCTCCATGTTTCTAGTCCAATTAGCTTCTCTGTTTCATGCTCTACTTTCCCGCTTTGTCTCTATTCCAATTGGCTTCAGCCTTCATTTCCTCATTGTGTTGCTGGAGCTCAGAAAGAGAAGAAGGAGATAAAAAGTGCCCAGTTGTTGTGTAGACAGGCAGTTAGCATTAGGCATAGGCAGGCAGTCAGCATTAGTGCCTTATTGCCACTGCAAGGGAGAGTCATCTTTGTTCCTGTGCAAAAAATGAAAGATATTAGGGATTTGTTTGAATAATTTTCAGAGTGGCACCTCAGCCAGTCTCTCAGTTCTGCAGGCAGGCCTAGTACCTTATTACCACCGAAAGGGAAAGTCACCTTTGTTTCTGTGTTTAACATTAAAAATAATAGTAGGAATTTGTTCTAATAATTTTCAGAGTGACATATCAGTCAGTCTCACAGTTCTGCAGGCAGGCCTAGTATCTTATTACCACTGCAAGGGAGTCACCTGTGTTTCTGTGTATTAAAAATACTAAACTAGTAGGAATTTGTTTGAATAATTGTCAGAGTGACACATCAGCCAGTCTCATAGTTCTGTAGGCAGGCCTAGTGCCTTATTACCACTGCAAGGGAGAGTCACCTTTCTTTGTGTGTTAAACATTAAAGTTAATAGTAGGGATTTGTTTGAATAATTTTCAGTGTAACACATCAGGGAGTCTCACAGTTCTATAGGAAGGCCTAGTACCTTATTACGTCCACAAGGGAGAGTCACCTTTGTTTCTGTGTTAAACATTAAAATTAAAATGAGGAATTTGTTTGAATAATGTTTTGAATGACACATTAGCCAGTCTCACAGTTGTGTATGTGTATTGTATAGGCAGGCAAGGTGCCTTATTGCTACATCCATACTTCATCTACTTCATCCATAGTACCATAAGGTTAAATGCCCATATTACCCTGTTCCAACATCTTCATTTAGACCCTGAAAATGGTTCCATTCATTTAATTTACATTTTTTATTGTATTTTTAAAGGTATTTTAAAGTTGCCGAATAATTCGGACTGTTGCCGACTTTCGTCCGATTCAAACAGGTCGGATCCGAATTGCGGAGTCGATGAATGAAAAAAAAAAATCGTCCGACATCTAATTTTACCGAAAATTTTTGTTGTGCACAAGTTTACTGTCTGCTACGTCTACTCTAGCAGTTAGCGTCAAATTTATCTCTACCTCTGCCAAGGACTGCACTGTTTGCTTAAAGTGTAGAACAGGATAGACCTGTTAGCTTCAGAATTACCACCTTCCAATAAAAGAATAAAGCATACAGCAGCTGGTGCAGCACCACATCTCTTTAAATGCTTGCCCCTCTTGTTTTTGTGGATGTAGGAATAAGTGTAAGTAACACAGTAGGTCAAGTTGAATCTGTCTGTCTTAAATTTAGCATGATGTATTATGTTTTCCTGCATGAATTTTAACAGAAAACCTGCAATTTCCTGCTTTTCCCACATAACGTCTAGCCTATAGAAAATACACATAATTTCCTCCATTTTGCCACTGCCAATACATTTTTAGTGTGTTTTTTTTGCCTGTTTCTTATGGCTGCAAGATTTCCCTCAACAGTATTACCGATACTGTGAGGACTGAAGTGGAAAACTTAATAGCCTGAAGCAAAAATTGTTAGCAAGCTGAGTCCTAAAGCAATATATGTCTTGAAAACATTTTTTAGCAATCTGAGTGCCTTTGTCTTTTGTCCATGACACTAACCACTTGTTTGTACAACACCGGCTCAGCCATCCTTGAAAAATAATGGTGGCTTTAAATATGTCGGTGGGGTGCAACATGACACCAGTTCTTTAAAACCTCTATTAAAAAAGGGCCAGCATGTCCATCACCAACATTTTGGTAATTTTGCTATTCAGCGAGCTCACTTTTGGATGCATTTCTGTTTTGACACCTTTCTAAGAAATCTGTAAGTGTGTTGGCAACACATAGAAGAAGAACTGCATAAAAGTTATTTTAACTTAATGACTAGTGGTGGTAGAAGTGGTGGTGATTGTGGGGACTATATGACTGACACCTCCAACTAACGCAAAGTCATCCTCCTCTGTACCTTGCAGTTGCACAACAGCATTATGAGACATGAATGTTATTGTTACAGAGAAAAATATTGTCCCACTCCCTGAGGAGTCTATAATACTACTATCACGTGTTGTTTGGCCCATTGTGCTATTAGTAGTGCTTCTACTGCTACTAGTCATGGCACCTCTGATGTGCTGATGCTGTGTCTCCAAATCAGACCTGTGTTTATGTTTCTCGTGGGATCTCAGTGAGTATGTGTCTAGATAGGATTAGGCTTTCCCCATGATCACAGACAACAGGTAGCAACATGTTTAGCTTTGGATTGTAAGTGAAGTATCTCCATACTGTAGATAGATGAGGGACAACTACTACTACATATATTTTTAAACTTCTTCATCACACAGACACACTCAGACATGGAAACTGAGACAGACTCACAAAGCGAAAGTAAAAAATAAGCTGGAGTCATGATAGGGCCACACCAGAAAGCTATTTTATTTAATAAGCCCCACTTCTTATAAACTAAACTACACTGAGTGCAGTTTTAGAAGTAAAGATGCAGGAAGACTTTCCTGTTGCATTATGTAGTCAACAGACCTGAATACTGGCTGCTCCCTACTCATGCAGCCAAAAATTGCTTTATTTCGACTGGACCTGAGTGAAATTATGCAATGTTTGACTGCAGGAGCAGGAATCAACCACTATTCAGGTCTGTTGATTACAGAAAGTCTCCCTGCATCTTTATTTTTAAGACTCTGATCAATGTAAATTTGGGGGGTTTATAGGAATTGGCATTAATATGTTATTAAATAAAGTGCAACAGCTCATTTGTGTGATAATATCATAGGTCCAGCTTATCAAATACATCTCAAAGAGCAGTAAAATGCGCACACATGAATGCACACACACACAAATTGAGCAAACAAGTATATGTTCTAAACAGATGAATCCACAGTCCCCCTAGAGCAGTAAACATTTTATAATTTAAAAAAAGATATATTTAAAATGTATTTTTCTGCTGAGTGACATAAGGGTATACCCACTATCAGCAAACATCATTCAAAGGATTCACAGCTCAGTTTTGTTTTAATCAATAGCAGCAACTAGTGTTGAAAAGTCACATATTTGTTTTAATAGTACCCTCTATGGGTATGCTTAAGTCACTGGCTATGGTAACCTATAGTTAGTGGCAAAATATCTTGCGACCAAAATAGAAAATTGCAGTTTAATTAAAAAATAAATAAATACGCTGAAATAATGTTGGAAGTAAAACTCTTCCAGCAGTGGGATTTACTTGTATTATTTAGAAAGAAAATTGTATGTGCTGGCACTACCTTTTAATTGAAGAATCTCCCAGCATTGGGTATACAATTTATTACTCAACAGGAAAATTGATATAACATAATATATATTGCAATCAAAAAATTATTCATGTATAACATAGACTGACTGAACATACACACACAAGTGGCAAAGATAAAACATACAAGTGAAAGAAAGAGTCCTCAAATTCATCAGATTCCTTTTTTACATTTGGTTTAACTTTGTAAAAAAAATAAATTACAATATGTTAAATACATAGTTATTTAAATATTAATTCTATGAATGCTATTAAACAATTATGAGTTTAAAAAAATATGAAGAATCTGTATTTAACATACTGAAAATCCATACAAATGCATCTGTAAAATGTAAGTAGTTTTCTGCCCTACATTTTAATGATCACCACATACATTCCTGGGTGTAATATATTTCACATTCTTATCATAGTTTTTATTCTCTGAAATGGAGAAAAACTGGTATGGCAAAGACACACTGGGTACAAAGTAAGGGCTGAAAAACTGCAACTTTGTTTAAAAACAAAGTTTAACAGCGAGAGTTCATAAAGAAGTTTAGCAAACCTATATCAATTTTATTTCACATTGAAACGCCATTTAGTGGTCACACCTAGCCTACAACACAGATGGATAAAGTACAGCCCCTAGGCAGATTTAATGTGGCCCTTGGGTCAAACTGTTTGTACACACAGAGCAGAGCTGCTATGCTGAAGAGTTTTCACTTGTAACTTGCTCTGTCGAGGGAAAGTGATACATAGTATGGAACTTGTGCTTTGTAAAAATATACCACTCTTCCAGAATGCATACGTTCTCAGTGCAGCTGTACAACCTATTAAAGCAATGGTTTTCAACCAGGGTGCCATGGCACTTTGGTGTGCTGCGGGCACCAGCTTTGGTTGACAGTTTTTTTTTTCTGTAAATACATATACAAAAATTACCAATATACTTGTTTTTGTGATTCTGATTGCAAAACCTAAGAATATATATTTCTGTACATGTAATCTATATTAAAACTTTAACTTCAAAAATATTGAGAACCTCTATATTTAAGTAATGTATAATCAGAATAAGCACAAGGAACAGCCAGATACAACCCACAGTAATTTTCACTCCCATCATAGTCAGGAAGTGGGATTACAAACGAGCAATTATATATACATCTATATATACACACACACTACTTTATGACCATGTGTGGCATTTACTCAATAGCATTTCTCAAGCTGTTGAAGCCATGGTGAAGACGTGTAAACTAAATGCAAACAGCATTGAAAATCCTTAAATATAGGTAGCTGAACATACACAGAATATATAAATATATGTCCAACCTCTGTATGAAAGAATCTTAAAATGTAAGATGTGATTATTCCAATATTTACAGTTCTATTTAAATAACTGAGATATGTTAACAAAATGGAGGTGAGACAGTCTCTAACTACAAATGACATGTATGTGTTGAGAAAGAGTATGCATTGCAGTTTACAAGCTGCACAGTTTCTCATGAAAGATATAAAACATATTGCCATATTTTCAAAAGAAAACTGGACTAATTATGGACTAGAACAACTGCACCACAGGCTGACACAGAAACAAATACAACTGAATTAAATGGGCCTTTAAGCACCTTGAATGCAAAATGTGTTAGAGGCCTCTCTAGCATGCAAGGGGATTAAAAGCCCCATTTGCCTTCATGTGAAATATGAATATGTATCTTGCCCCTAAGATGTAGAGGGTTTACACCAAAAAGGGGATTTTTGTGTACTTTGTATATTGTATTGTATATTTTTATTTATATATCGCCAACCCGTGTACTTGGCACTTTACAGATTACATTTAATATAGAAGGGGTACAATAAGTGCGGTGATTAAGTGCTTATATAGGCGGTCATAAGGGGAACAACAGGTGAGTATACATCAGGATAAGAGGTCCCTGCCCCATAGAGCTTACAGTCTAAGCTCTAATCTATGTGTACTTACATATATTTTCCCTTAGTCCTTGTGGAACACAGTAACCACAGAGACTCCCTCCTTGCTAAACTTTACCCATGTCAGTCATGCTCAATTTCAACATATCGCAAAAAGAAAGAAAAAAGAAGTAGGACAGGAATGAAGTCACCTGTACTAGTCAACCCACAGAACACTCCTATCGCTTTTCTCCCAATGAGATATCTTATGTTACACAAAGACTAAGAGAAAATAATTTATTTTGTTCATTGTGGATCACAGGAACAATGAGGCTATGTCAAAGCTTTGAGTTTATACAGGTTTAGTGCAAAGCACGCCAAGGGCAAAATGCCAAATAGTCATAGAAGTGAAAATGGGGTCAAGGGCAAAATGCCAAATAGCCATAGAAATGTTTGTCTCTTTCAATATTATGTCACCTCATGCTTGTGTGTTTTCCTTTACTTATTCTTGGGGGATATGAGGAATATTCTGTATATTTTGTATATACTTTTTTGATCCAAAGTGAGTTCCTGGGAACTGTTGTTTTCGGAGCATTTTCTCAGAGACAACCATACCTTAGTTTGATCTAACTGGTGGTGGTTCTCTCTGATGTTGTACCGATTTACTTTACTTTATTTAAATTATTTTGTTTATTTAACTTTATCTTATTTGAATTTTATTTTGTTTATTCGGTTTATGGATGCAATTTAAGTTTGTCTGTCTTCCTTAAGAGGCAATTTAATTTAATTCAATGCATTATGTATCATTATTAATATTTATTTTTGTATAAAGATGTGAGTTCACTGAGGTTTACACTCGTCTTTCTTTTTCCAGTCCGTCTTTTATAACGGCTGTGACTGGTTTTGATTGACTTGTCAGGTCAGGAAGTCATCACTTTGTTTTGTAATCTTTTAACCAATTAGGTTTATGTAGGAGGTTTTATTAGCACGGGATTTCCATCTTTACACCAGTCTATGATTAAGCACCCGGTGGAGTGAAACGCGTTAGACGATGTAGTGGTGTGTTTTCTGTCCACTGGGTCACCATATTCTAATGTCCGTCCTAACTGTGTTTTGGTGTCTTTTAGTAATGAAGAAAAAAAGTTAAAATTTTTATTCGGATTGAAGATTCCATTGTTTCAGAGTGTGACTGCAATCCTTTGAATGATACATATGTCAAAGACTGAAAAAGAAGAAGGGAAAAGGCAACAAGGGGCGCCCCCTGTGTTTATCAACCTTTTAAATGGTATGGCCACCACCACACCCTGTTGTGTGCACTCACAATTGACATGCGCCAGTAACGGTTTATACAGGAACCAACAAGCTAGGGGGGGCTTACAAATGTCTTAATCACTATGCTTAACTTGTCCTTTGATGAATGACAATAGTAAAACATTTCAATCCACAGTGACATCTGAAGAGTTTCAGATCGGCAGCCTGATGAACTGTGACAGTTGCTTCCTTGTGTATTTACTTACATGCACATGTGGCCTTCAATATGTGGGAAAGACCCCTTAAAAGTTTAGGACTAGAATGGGCCAACATAGGCATAACATCTTAGGTGGATTCTTACAACATAGTGTCTACAGATATTTCCTAAATCATCATAACAAGAAGGTTGTGGATTTGAATGTTGTACCTATTGAGTCCATACATCCTTCTAGTATGATATGGAGCAATGTCTGAACAACAAGGAGGCCTACTGGATATTTTGTCTATCTACCCTTTTTTCTTTAGGTCTCAAAGAGTCTTTAGAAACCCCTAGAATCTAGGGGTTCTTTTTGTTCAATTTTTTTTTTTATCATCTATTTTTGTATATGTACCAATTTCATACTTTGTTATTATTATTATTATTATTAGAAAATAATAGATATGATATTTGGACAGTGAATTTAGTCCTAAAGATGATATGCAAATAAACTGTGTGAAAATATCATAATGATGACGGTGTATAACACCGTTCCACTTTATTCATTCCACTTTATTATAATCGATTTTATTTTTTATCCTATTTTATCCTAACCTATTTTAATTGATTGTTGACTATAGATTATCACTTTTATTCTATTTTTATCACCATTACCGTTTTAATTCCTATTCTGTTATTACCATTATTATCTTCATTTATGTATTTATTCTTTCATTATTATATTCATACCCACTAGTACTACATATTCATTATATAAAATAACTGTACCCTATTGCACTTTGATTTACCATATAGTTTCACCTATACCACTTAGATTAACTATATATCTAGTGCTACACCATTCACTCTTCTGGTGGCCCTCCCTTTTAGATCGGACGGTTTGCTCTATAGGGTTAGTAGACATAGACTGTAAGATGTGCCACCAAGTTATGCCTAATAGCCCGTTTTTAGTCTTTGATAAACCACGCAAAGCCCACTTGGGATGGGTCTCCATTATCATGATAGTTGGATGTGTGGACCCAAGGGAATGCACCTTGAGACTATGACATACTTTAACATGTAACGGTACTCAATATACTATTCATTATAGAGAGGCCAATTCTGTTCCACCTGCTATTATGTCAATGGGTGTCCAACTGTGGGGAATGTGATGGGGCATAAAGTTAATTCCATCCTTCCTCTTGCGTTGAACTAGAAGGGCATCTAGGGATGATGTCACCATTAGAGACACTATTCCCGTGATGCTCAGGTGTTCAGACATCAGGTGATTCACAATAGGAGGTTGGATTGGATTATTTGAATCAGTTAAGCAACAGCTGAATACCTTCTGGAGACATTATGAAGGTTTTTAAATGAATCTCGTTTCAGGGGGTGCACTTTCTTACCTATTGTTGTATTATAATAGGCTTGTTCAGCTTTGAAAAAGCTGCTTATTAGCTATGAAACGCGTTAGAGTTTATAGACTGTTTGTTTTCACTTTCATACTGTTCTTTTAATAATGATACATCTATTTGAAGACCCTGAATGCTTCCTGAAACAAGGGAGAGACCTGAATGGAGACGGGTTAAGTTGTCCGTATGCCCTGTTGTCAGTTGACTTTGGTATCAGGGTCCTGACCATTCCTAAACGTGAGTGCAACTGATTATTAATGCAATTTTATCCATTTGAATGAACATACTTCACTATTGGCACCCCTGTTTTGTTTCTGTTCCTGTGTTCCTTTATCTACATGTCAAAGCTTTTCCACAAAAATTCCAGGAGGGGAAGATAAAAACCCCTCAAAATACAATTTGTTTCAGCAGACACAAACAAGAAAGAATTGTGAACCTCAGTTGTCAACAGACACTACACACCAAACCAAGTAACAGCAAAATAGTTAAGTAAAGGCAATGTGGGCTACTATACAGACACCACAGCCTGTAGAACCTTTCATACAAAACGTTCCTCAGATGAAGCTAAAACATTGACTCAGTAATGTTTAGCAAATGCATGATGATACCATGTCTCTACCTTGCTCAGCTGCTCTGCAGAGACCCAATTCTTGTATGCCCGGGAAGCACCTACTACTCTGGTGGAATGAGCAATGACATTAAAAGGTATAGGGTAATGAAGCACATAAGCCTGGCTTATGGTCTCCTAGACCCAAGAAGCCACAGTCATCATAGATGCCACTTGACCTGCACTTGGACTCTCAGGAATAATGATTTGAGAAGAAAAGTTTCATGAGATGAATATAAAATTTCAGACATCTAAGTATGTTGATGCAGTGACGGTCCTACTCCTGTCTGCTACATGGAGCCGGGCAAAGAACAATTTCCTGGCTAATATGAAGTTCATTAAAAAAAAACATGGAAAGGATACCAAAATGAGTTAACAAAACCACCCTATCGGTTTGAAAGATCAGTATGGGATGTCTGTCTACAAGACAAAGCCTGTAGTTTGGCTAGGTGCTGGACAGATACAATCACAAGCAGTAAACTTGTTTTGAGAGTAACAAAACAAAGGGAGACAGAAGCCAAATGCTGAAACCAAACTTTCTGAAGCACACTCAGGACTATGTTTCAGTCCCACAGGGGAGTGGGATCCGAAAATACACATTAGGCATGAGCCACCCCCTGCATAAAGGTTTGCACATTCAACACCAAGGTAATACGCCTCTGAAAAAGAACAAATAGTTCTATCAAGGTCTAGAGTTCAGCAACAAGACAAAGTCTTTTCTGAAGTCTGTCCTGAAAGGCCAAAGTATCTGGAAAATGAAAGGGATGCCAGCCTCGATCCCTGGGCTTCACACCACTTGAAAAAATGAGGATCAGATCCCATGATCCACTTTAAACATAGTATATTAGGTTGAAAAAAGACATAAGTCAATCAAGTTCAACCAATGCCTCATAACCCAGAAAAAAAAATATATATAAGCCTTCCTGCCTCCAAAATGAGTATTAGTCTATTTACCAGAAATTTGTTTTACCTACTAATACACAATATAACCATGTATGTTCACTCTTGAGAGAAATGCATTTAAACTTAAATGTATCCATTGTATCTGCCATGACCACATCTATAGGCAAAGAATGCTACAATCTAACAGACTGTACTGTAAAAAAAAAAAAAAAAAAAATAAAAAAATAAGGATGGTTGAAATTTTTCACCTCAAAAGAGAACCAGATGAAAAATGGTACTTCCCACTAAGCAGCACATTTTTCAAGAAAAGTGCCAATTTTCCACTTGATCCAACCTATGTAGCTCATTGCGTTGAAATCAGTGGTAAGACTGAATCCCCCCAATGTGGCAAGTTTCCCTATTTTCCTGCACTGATAGTATTAAGGGGTTTCGGGTTACAGCAGCATGTTATTTTGGATTTGTGAGGGATAGCAAAAGCACCATATTTTTAAAGTAGTTAGGGTAGGCAAATAAAGTAAAGGTGAGATTTTAGAGAGTCTAGTAGGCAGGGAATTACATTTGAGGAGTACTTCTGTTGCTCTTGGAAGTGCAGCACCTTTGACACCTAATAGTACAATTGCAGCAACATCTAGCCCCAGTAGTAGTAGTCCCTCGGGAACCCCTCAGTGTATCAAGTCCAGAGTATAGAGATGCTCTCTCATGATCCAAAGACTAAACATGTTACTATATGTTGTCTGTGTAAGAAGCATGGCAGCAGGGAGAAAGCAGGCTCACAACTAGGCACCTCCTGAGACCCCACCTGAAGCACAACCACAGGTCTGACTGAGACACACATCATCATGTCAGAGGCACCACAACTAGCAGTGGCAGAAACACTCCTAAATAGAAGTGATGCTGATGACTCCTGCTGTAGACAAGTATGACTCTGAGAATGTTGTAGATGGTGGCAGGAGTTGCAGAGTGCCCACACATGCCACCACTGAAAACCCCACCACCTCCACAAGTCATGTTGTTAAAGCAATAAAGTCACACAATTCTCCTGCCATCTGCTGACAATACATACTTATCGAGTGTCAGCAACCTCACAAAAATAATCCCAAAGTATGCCTGAGGAATGGCAAATTTCCAAAATTTTAGCAATTGACATGCTGCCATATTCTTTTGTAGAAAATATAGGTTTTAAAGAACTGTTGTCATGTGTTGCACCTCACTGGTGAATCCCAAGTCACAGTTATTTTTCAGGGATGGCTGTGCCAGAATTGTACAAGCAGGTAGTTATTGTGGGGGGCAAAGTACTGGAAACCTTATACAGAATGAAAATTCACCTGACAACAGATATGTGAACAAGTGGCCAGAGTACAGACTATATGACTGTCTCTACTCACTGGGTTTCCTTCCCACCATTGGGCAACAATACCTTACAGCATCAGACAACAGCCAGTAATCTTTTTTGTTTTAGCAGTATTATTAAAGAATAGCATCCTGATTCCCATACCACCAGCGCTCTACTTTGTGTATGCAGAGTTATGAGATACAATACCACAAAGACATAAATGTGTTAAATAAACTAGATCAAGTGATAGATGAAAGGCTTGTACCTCTCTCCCTGAAAGCTGGTTTTGTGTCTGCTGATAATGACGCCAACATAATAGCTGCCTTGAGAATAGGTGATATGGTGCATATACCCTGATTTGTCCAATACCTTAGAAATGCCACAAAGAAATTTGTTAAATAAACTAGAGCAAGTGATAGATGAAAGGCTTGTACTATTCTCCTTGATAGCTGGTTTTGTGTCTGCTGATAAATCACCCCAACATAATAGCTGCCTTGAGAATAGGTGACATGGTACATGTACCCTGATTTGTCCACATCTTAAAAAAACCTCAAAGAGATGCTGAATATCACCCCCAAAAAGTGGTTAGCCGCTCCTACAGTGCTCACAAAACATTATATTACATAAAAGAGAGTAACAACCTGCCCCATCACCAGTTGAAAATGCAGGTCCCTACCAGATGGAATTCCACATTGTACATTCTAGAGTGTTTGTTCAAGCAGAATAAGGTCATTAGCAAGTATACAAATGCTTTGGGGGAGTATTTTTGTCAATTGGGCAATGGCAACTATTGTGTGACCTATGTGAGCTGCTGAAATCTTTTTGGGAGGCCACCATGCTGATTAATCATGTAGGGGCAGGGATTAGCAATATTCTCCCACTGATATATTTACTGCAAAAAAAAACACACAAAAAAAAAAAACTGAAGAGCATGGCTGACGAATATTACAATAATGACAACTCAGACATGCACCTGCTAGTCAAGGACATGTCAGTGTGCATGGAGAAGGATCCTCACATAGTGTCCATTAATAGCAATGAGTATATTCTTTCTACTTTTCTGGGCCCCTCATTTAAACATAACAATGGCAAAGCATTATCAGTTTGTGCCAATGAGTGATGATCAGCAGAATCTCTCTGAGGAATCAGAGTCTGTCAAAGAATATAAAGATCTGCTTTTAGATCGAGTGGAAGGTCGCATTGTGGGGGATGAATGAGAGAAATCCGTGGCAAAAAAAAAAACAAAAAAAAAAAAACAAAAAAAAAACAGTAACAATCATAATGAAAAAAGTCAGCAAAATAGGATTTTAGTCTTTCCTGTTAAGTCATTTTCTCTTAATCCATTTGAAATACGGGTACCATTGGAGGAGGCTTCCTTTCTTAGTAGGGCTGGAACATTTCTAAAGACAAGGTCTTGTAGGTGGAGCCCCTTTCCTTATCAGGCTAGCCCTGACCCCGGCTTTCCAGTTTTGATATGAGACTAACTCAGTAGACAGGACAGCCAGAGAGAAGAAAAAAGGTAAGCTCCTGTGAGTAAATACCCAAGAAGGACTCCCAAATCCAGCCAAACGAGTCCAAGCAGGGTCCCCTTTCCTTGAGTGGGACACCTGTATTTCATATGGACTAAGAGAAAAGGATTTAACAGGTAAGACTAAATTCCTATTTTCCTTTCATTTATTTTTTCTTACTAGCGATTCTAGAGATGCTTCACAATGTATTTCTAGCATCCAATGGTTGAGATTATTACAGAAATGATTATGGTAAGTTGCTAAAGTAACATAACATGAATTACTAACAATTATGTTTGTAAAAATAGTTTTCCAGGCAAAGTCTTGTTTAGAAAGTGCAAAAGTCAAAACTGTATAATATTCATGGAATTCAGTTTTTTTGCACACTGCGTTTTGTTTTTAGTCTTTTAAAGCAATCGTTCATAACTCCTTTAATGTAGTAAAATAAACTGCAGTCATTTTAATTTCTAAAAGCAATGTTATGCCCTACGGCTGATTTAATAGAAAGAACTGGAGCAAACCAACTGCACCATAGGGAACAGATAAAAAGTTAAAATTGGTATCTTTGTATTTGTTTTGTTTTGATTTTTTCAAACTGTAAAACATGAAAGAGGGATAGGCACAGTGGGATCCTCCAGCTTCTGCCAGACTACAAATCTCATTATCCTCTGCTAGCTGTTGGAGAATGACCGGATTTGTGTTAATCAGCTGAAGGGCCTCATGTTGCCCTACCTAGACAGATTGTGGCATCCTATATAATAATTAGCTGAAACGTGTGTAACAACGAAGTCATGAGCAGTAGAGAATGCTGCGTGTGCTGCAGTCATGCGCAGTAGAGACTGCCCGCACTGCGGCTGATACAGAGCTGGACGCTCCGTGTATCAGCCGTGGCGTGGGCAGTCTCTACTGTACATGACTGCCCCGCGACCTGCTGGCAGTGGCACTGTGGCCTGTGTAACGGGCTCTTCAACTAGTTATACAATAACTAATATCACATCATCGCCATATAAATATGAACCTGTATAATAACAATAAAATCCACAAAAGAAAACCAACATAGCATGTAGGATACAGATATGAGTCTGCTGCAACCGTTACACTGTAAATTGATAATTTGTTGTTCATTAGGGCAGTTATGCATGAGTTGGCTTTATACATTGTTATGAAAAATTTTCAAAAACAAAATCATACATGATGTAGATTTGACTACTTTTTTTTTCCCCCTCCCCTTTGTAAGTGTTGGTGCTTTTAACCCCTTAAATGCTAGAAGTCTTCAAAGCATTACATGTGTTCTTGTTTAAATAAGCAAAAATGCTTATTTTTTTCCTCTATGATGCACTTGCACCATCCCAGAATTGATTCATGTCTTAATACATCAATCTCACAAAGTCTGTCAGAGTGTTTTTCTTTTTCATCTTTTTTTGTATTTTTTTTTTTTTTATTTTATTTTTTTTTTATCCATCTCCTCATCCTTTGACTACAATGAATTGTTGATACAACTGTATAGGCATGAAAATAATTGGGGTAATATATTTCTATTACCACTAATCTTAATTTTGCCAGCAATTATTGAATAAGATCCATTTTCTTGATACTAGCGAGAGAAATTACGAGAAATCCATTAACTACTATTAAACTTTCACTCATTTCTTTGTACAGGACTCACAAGAGCTGCGTGTAGAAAAAGTTCCTACTACATTGTAATGTGGGTCTGTACCAACTCAAAGGTTAGTGCAAAGGAAAAAGAAAACAAGCGATTTAAGTGTAGTAATTTATTAAAAACAGTATAAATATATAAAATGGTAATACACTCATATTTGCCCTGCTTGGGCTTTATGCCCATCAATGGCTCTTTTCCCTAGTAGTCAGCAGTCTTCGTCCTCCCGGTCTACTGCCAGTCAAGTCCTAGACACCAACATGCTCTTCAGATGTGATGGTGTGTTGCAGCATGGCTGATGGAAGCAAAGGCTGATAAAGCACTTTGAAAGGACTAGTTGGAAGTGTAGAGTCCCTTTTGATGGAGGAATCCAAGTCCAGATGTAAAAGAGGTGGATGTTGTAACTTGGAAGTGCTATCGGAAGGCAAGTACAACCCCTCGTGGAGAGGATATTGACAATGTCATGCTCCTCCGAGAGAAGTGGGATGCTGATAGGGAAAGAGAGAGAGGTTAGGGCTAGTCTGTAGTTGGTCTTAGACACTGGGTCTTTTCCATGGCCCCTGCAAGTTTCCCCCGCCCAACCCCACCAGCATCCCGCTTCTCATGGAGGAGCATTGGCGTTGACACTATCCTCGCCACAAGGTTTTGTACCTGCCTTCCAATAGCACTTCCAAGTTACAACATCCTCCACTTTTACATCTGGACTTGGATTCCTCCATCAAAGGGACTGTACGTTTCCAACTAGTCCTTTCAAAGTGCTTTTTCTGCCTATGCTACCATCAGCGAAGCTGAAACACACCATTACCTCCAAAGAGAATGTTGGTGCCTATGACTTGACTGGCAGTAGACTGGGATGATACAGACTGCTGGCTACCAGGGAAAAGACCCATTGATGTGCATAAAGTCCAAGCAGGGTAAATGTGAGTGTATTACAATTTTTATTGCTTTGAATAGATTGCTATACTTAGATTGGCTTGTTTTCTTTTTTCCCTTGCTCTATCCTTTGAGTTGGTACAGATCCAGTGGACACTTTCCAACTCCATTTGCTGCATGGTCATATTTTCTACCTCACCTTCTCCATCATCCTTTGCACCAGTCTTTTTTCCGTATATTTTCTTCTCATCCTCAAAATGGTAACTTCCATACATTTGTCATATTACTGGACTTTATTTGGACATTCATTGTATGTCATATTCATATTAATTAGGATTTGCTATTGTATCCATTGCATATTTTATCTTTATTTTTCCAATTATATCTGATTTTTTCATATTGATTAATTGCCGTTATTATACTTTGCATTTTTACCAGCAGTGTGTTTGCCAGCTGCCATTTTCATTGTCCTGCAGGAGGGCTTTTTTTTCTCTAGAACAGTTTTTTCCTACATTGTACATGTGATACATGTGATTGTTATTACTTTAAAAAGTGTCATTAAGTTATATCACTCTTATGGGGACAAGTGAGCTATTAAGATTAGTGCTTAAATTGTGGAGCTCAGCTATACACTATATTTTGGATTGTATACAGAAAGCTATATATGAGCAATTTTGGAGCAAACCAACTGCACCAGAGTGGAAATATTCTAGCATTTAAGTTAAAAAAAAAAAAAAAAAAAACCTTTAATCCTTTCACTGCCAAATGGGTATGCCACACATTTCTTTGCAATGCATTGCGTACCCCTCTGGCACTGAAAGTGTTAAATAGATGAGATTTTGTTTTTTTCTGTCACTTATGGTCATGCTGGTATGTTGCAGAACTGCTCCTCTTTAGTTTTTTTGCATACAGTCCATTAGGTTTAATGCAAAGTAATCTTTATTGAATGGTTCTATCTATACTAATAAAGATAATGTTTTAAATGTCCTTTGCCCACCCTCACTCTTAGGACTTTATAGCCATTATGGCCATATTGGCTCTGTCTAGGCCTGATTACACTGCATGTGATAAGTGTTATCACAGATTTTATCTTACAGATTCCTATTGAAATTTATAGGGACATATTAAACCCAAAGTAATCACCTGCAACAGAATCTGGGCCATAGTTAATGATGGGATTTCTGCGGAGTCTTATCTCCTCTCATTGTTTTAGGCTTGCATACTTAAAAGAACTATACATTTGGGTAAAACATCCTACATACTAAGAGAATGGTGCACCATAATTCTTTTCAATGTTTTCTGCTTTATGGTAATAAGAGTATTTGTTTAGCAAAAGGTGCAATCAATTTGCTTGATCTGTTACCCCCACAACACTTTTGGGACAATCAACACGTAAAGTCTGGTTTTGATTACCAACAGTTATATAAGAGGATTTTAGTCTTACCTGTTAAATCATTTTCTCTTAGTCCATATAGCTTACAGGTACCATGGGGAGGTGACAGCTCCTCCTAGTAGGTTGGAACAATTCTTCAAAGACGTTGCAGGGGTGGAACCTCCCTCTCCTCCTCAGCAGGCTACCTAGCCACTTCCCTCTCCCAGATAGATTTGTGACATAAAACCTACTGAGCTAGATAGTAAGAAGAAGAAGAGGAAAACTCCTGTGAGCATGGAAGCAACAGGACTCCCATGTCCAGCCACAGGAGACCAAGCATGGTCCCCTTCACTGCGTGGGAGACCTGTAAGCTATATGGACTAAGAGAAAAGGATTTAACAGGAAAGGCTAAAATCCTCTTTGCTCTGTCATCCAATATAGCTTACAGGTACCATGGGGATGTACCAACATTGAGTTCCCAGGGAAAAAAGAAGGAAAGGACCAAGCGCTGGTCCCCATGATACCAGAGCTCCCATAAACTATCCAGAACATGGAGCAGCCCAAACTAACAAAGTGTCAATGGACACTGAATAACTAACACAGCACACTGAACAAGAGCCAACAGGGCTCAAAGGATAAAGAACTATAAGGCAATGGCAGATAGTGCCAGTAGTTCCAGAAACAGCCCAAGCTAAAATACCCTTGACCTCTAAACAAGCAGTGGGACTTCTGGTGCCTCCTTGCTTATTGATGTAAGCCACGGCGTTGTTGGACTGGACTCGAACTGGGGACCCCATCAGATGGGAGGTCCAATACTCCAGAGCATGGGAAATCACCCTGAGCTCTAGGATGTTGATGGGAAGAAAAGTCTTCTCCTCTGACCAATGGCCCTGAACATTTAGGTGACCCAAGACTGCGCCCCAACCATACAGTCTGGCATCAGTCGTCACTGTGGTCCAGTAGGGTATCACAAACGGCCTCCCTTTCGCCAGGTTGGAAATGTTCAACCACCAGTGAAGGCTCTGAGCTACCTCCGAAGGAAGGGAGACAGGTTGATCCAGAAGATCCAGGTTCCCTCTACAAACATGGATCACAAACCTCTGAAGTTCCCTGGCATGAGCCAAGGCAAACGGAACCGCTTCCATGGTGGATATCATCTTCCCCACCAGGAGGAGAATTTTCTCACTGGAGCAGATGTCCAAGACAGGACAGAAGACACCATGGAGGTCAGTTGCTTAATTGAGCCCTCCATCAGGTAGACCATACTCTGCTGAGTAACAAAGCAGAGACTGAGCAACACCAGGTTCTGTGAGGACACCGGAGCAGACTTGTCCATATTCAGAATCCAACCATGAATCCCCTTGGTGTGCAGGAAGGCAATCAATGCACCCAGAACTCAACTGTACACCTGAGGAGCTGTTGTAAGTCCGAAGGGTAGAGCAATTAACTGGAAGTGACCCAGTTCACAGGCAAACCTGAGGTACTGTTGACTTTCCAGATGCACAGGGATGTGCAGATAGGCATCCTGAAGATCCAAGAATGCCAGAAATTCCCCTAGACAAATCACTGTGACAACTGAGCATAAGGACTCCATCTTATAGTGGGTCTTGACCACAAATCTGTTGAGGTCCTTGAGGTCCAGGATCAGACTGCACCCTTCTTGGGAACAACAAAGAGGTTGGAATAAAAGCCTGAATCTCTCTTTATCTCCTGTTGGTGGACTGGTGCCAGAACTCCCTTGTCCAAGACAGACTAGACTGCCCCATTGAGGGGAGCGAGAAGGGAAGAACTTGAAGCGGGGCAGGGATTTGAAGGGAATCCTGTAACCTTCGGAAACCACCTGTAATACCCACTGATCTGCAACAGAGTCTGTCCAAACACTCAAAAAGTGATGCAGGAGGCCCCCCCCTGCTGGTCACGGACCAGGGTTCGGCGAGTCATGCCGAAGGTGGTTTGGTGGAGGTTTGTTTCAATCTCTACTGCTGCTTGGGCTTGGGGGTGGAACGCTGGGCATGAGGCGCCACCGGGTTCGCCTTAAACGTTTCTCCTTGTTTGGGACAAAAAAAAGACTGTCTTTTTGCCTGAGGAGTGCATTTAGGAGCTTGAGGCAGTAATGTGCTCTTAACCCCAGTGGCCTCACTTCAGCTCAGGACCAAAAAGAGAAGAACCCTGAAAAGGAAGAGAAATTAGTGATTTCTTAGAGATCAAGTCAGCAGACCAGATCTTCAGCCACAGCACGCACCTAGCAGTCACAGAAAAAACAGATGCTTTGGCTTCTAGCCGAACAGCATCTGAGGGTCAGTCACATAATGCTGAGCCTCAGAAATGTTGTCCAAAAGTGACAACAGGTCAGCATTTGGGGCACCTTTGTGTACAGCAGTAGTCAGCTGTTCAGCCCAAACTGCAATAGCCCTATTGACCCAAGTTATCTTCAAAACAGCAGTAACATCTTTTAAGGAGGAAGCATCTGCCACAGCCAAGACTGTGGACATAGAAAGCCTTAAAATTGGGGAATAAACCTGAGAAGGAGTAGCCTATTGAGTCAAGCCAGCTTCAGAAAAGGGATAATGTTTAGATAAACTTTTTGACAGAGAAAGGCGCTTATCAGGAGTCTTCAACTCTTCCAGGATAATCTGATCCATAGTGGGATTAGGCAGAAAGACAGTGCATGACTTTTTAGGCTTTTGAAAGACACCAGTAGTAGTCTGTCTCTACAGGAGTAGAGGAAATATTTAAAGTGGTCAATACCGCCTTAATGTGACCCTCAGCAGAGGGTTCAGGGACAGCTTCAAAGGGGTCACAATGAAATTGGAAAGAAGCCCCTTCAGAACACACACCATCCTCAGAGTCTCCATCTGAATCCTCAAACAAAGAATCAGATAAATCAGGAATGCCAGGAGCCTTAGGGGCCACAAACCTGAAGGAGGTAGGGGGTCTCCACAACTGAGGAACCCCCTGAATAGAGAGAGGAAACTGTGTCATAGAGGATTTTAAGTCCTTGACCCCAGGTGGCTCTTGATCATGGCTGGAAGGCCCTGGCGGAGACAAAGGGGCCACAGCGCATGAGGGGCATAAGTGCCCAGAATAGCCGATGGGAAGCCCCGATTGGCATGAGGAGAAATCCGTGAGGGGGTTCTGAGATGCCCCTGAATCCTTAGCATTAGGCCTAGCCCCACATCCAAGTGGATCCGTCATCCTAACAGGAGAAAAGTGTCAAGACAGTAAAGGAAGACCCGACCCAAATACTGTTACCCAGATTAAAGATTTCACCCCAGAAAGCATGAAATCTGGTGAGCAAAGGACTAACCTGAGGAAGAGAGCTGAGGAGACCAAGCCCTGCGTATGATATTGTGTAGAGAGGAAAACAAAATGGCAACCGCATAGGGGATCAATCAGAAAACGGCCCGCAAAACGGGAGCTTATGGTGAACATAGTTCCATCTGTACAAAGTACCAGAAATCAGAACCGAATGCCCCCAGAGCCCCAAGACACTGACAATGTCCACCGGATAGTTAGGGCAGTGCAGACAATAAGAATGAGCCATCTCCCAACTCTGTACTCAGAGCGGTTGCAGAGATATGTCCCAGAAACAGATGTCCCATAGAGATTAATGGTGCATCGTTGCTATGTGGTAAAGAGCACCCTTAAAGGTGTAGAATTGAAATTAAAAACCCAAAATGAAAAGATATCTGTAAAGTGTAAAATACACATAAAAACACCATATACTATGAAGGACTTAAATAAAATATATTTATAAGACCCCCAACTGACCTTTACTGGCAGGGAAGAGGTTAAGTACCACATAGCAAGCAATGCATCAAAAAAATCCCCAGATTAGCAGCCATAATAGAGGAATAATACCCAACATGAGTGCAGGAGTCATATAGAACTCCAAGTAAAACCTTGTGCAGAAGGGACAATGGACCAAAGCAGCTCGAGTCTATTACCTGCGCTAAAACCGGCATTACAAGAAAAACAAGCAACGTGAATTCTGCAAACGTGTTACGTCGGTATTCTATTGCAGAACCACAGTAAAACAAGACTGGCGTAGACAGCACATTTCAGAAAACTAACAAAACTGGTGCTGTCTCTTTTATTCGACTACTGCCTAAAAAACCATGCAAAATGTCAAAGTCCAAGGAAATAGGCATACGTTTGATGATAGAAAGATCAAGTTCAGTGTTAGATGTGTTCCCCTCATTATCAAAATCAGACAGAGTGCCCCCCTTCAACATATTACCCCCCCTTTTAAAATTAGACAGTGCTTTTTTTCACCTCTTTAATTCGACGAATATTGTTCACATTCCACATTTTAACCCTTCGCCTTCAAAATTCTACTTACAGTGCTTTCTTTCACCACATTAATTCAACAAATATTGTACATTCGACATTTTAACCCTTCCCCTTGAAAATTCGACTTACAGTGCTCCCATGACTCCCCCCCCCCCATTTAAATTCAACATTGTTCTCTTATTTTTTACGACCTGCCTTCTTTGTATTTGTGTTGCATAATTAACCCTATGAGTACCAGAGGGGTAGCAAACACATTGCAATGTGTTGCTACCTCTCTGGTACTCCTAGGGTTAATTATACAATACAAATAAGGCATGTCATAAAAAAATAGAACAATGTCAAATTTAAATGGAGAAAAAAAGTCATGGGAGCACTGTAAGTCAAATTTTCAAGGGGAAGGGTTAAAATATGGAATGTGAACAATATACATGGAATTAAAGTGGTGAAAGAAAGCACTGTAAGTTGAATTTTTAAGGGTAGGGGTTACTATGTCGAAGGGGGGCACTATGTTGGATTTCTATACTGTATTCTGCACTGCTTTAGTTTGAACAACAATGGTTTTGAAATTTTGTTGTGGCTTCTAGGCCACAACAACTGAGGAGCAGGATTTCCAACTTAAATGTAACCTCAAAACAGGCGCTAATACTGAGCGTGGGTAATAGGAGACTACTTGCATGTTGTTTGTTTTCACAAGTCAGATAATAGGATACTAAATCTTGACCAAAAAATAAATAAATAAATATTTTTTTTTTAATTAGCGCTGGTAATAGAATCGAGCCCCTTTTCTGCAGGTCTTCTTTCTTCGGATTACCATTGTAAGGAAAATCCTCAGAGACTCCCTCTGAAGAGACAGACATGGTCTCTCCCAGGGCTGAAAGGGTCCACAAGCAGCTCCTGTAAACTGAGCAATCCACCAGAGGATGCCAGTTAATGGTAATCCGCCTAATGAGGGCATTTGGACACCCCATATCTAAGTAAAAATAATAAAAGAACTAAAACTAAGCAGAACTGTTCACAACCTTCCTACCAGAATGAGGAACAAATCTTATCTGGGGAGGGGAGTGGCTAGGTAGACTGCTAAGGAGAAGAGGGAGGCTCCACCCCTGCAACTTATTTGAAGAATTGTTCCAACCTACTAGGAGGAGCCTCATGGTAACTGTAAGCTATATTGGAAGACAGAGAAAATAGAGTTTAACCACTTCAACCCATTAACACCAGATGATGTGCCGGACCATCACAGGAACCCATCCTCTGAGAACAGATGGTGGTCCAGTGGGTCAGGGTGCGCCATGATCATGATGGGGAGGTTATAACACTGCTCCACATTTTATTCATCTGAATTGGTCAGTCAGCGAAAGGTATCTATTTAGTAAACAGTGGTTACCAACCCATGCCCTCATAGTCCACTAACAGGTCAGGATTTAAAGATATCCTTGCTAGAACACAGGTGAGTTAATTTGAGGCTAAGCGAGTTTTATTAACTTGCATAATCTTCAAAAGGAAAGCCTCAAATCCTGGCCTATTAGTGGGCAATGAGGGCAGAGGTTTGGGAACCTCTGTAGTAAACCAATCACCTTGAACTAAGTTTGCATCCAAATAACTGCTTATGCATCATATTAGCCAAAAAGTTAGCCAGTTCTTGGTGAAGGAGATATTATTACTTCCTTAGTATACTGCTATTAAACTATGTGCTACAGTCAGTTAAAAGAAACATGAAATATCAGTAGCTCTAAAACACGAATCAGTTGGCCTTTTGGAGAGCATGAAACAGGTAGGTTTCCATTACACATGCAGAATAATAAACATGGGGGGCATATGAATACAGAAATCATGGATAAATTCCAGAGTGAAACAACAAAAAAGAAAAGGATGGTTATTACGATCTGTCCAGACCAGCTTCCTGAGGCCGCTTGACGTATGCAAAAGGGGAGGGGACACTTTATTATAGAATAAAATGGAAAACGTATGGATGTCACAAAGCTACACATCATTATAAAATGCATGTAGAAGAATCAGTATGTTATACCTAAACATTACTATCCCTTTAAAGGATAAAATGTAATACTAAAACAGGGTGTGCGTGGTGGTGGGGGGAGCTTTTAATGAAGTTGATTTGTTTCAGAAGTGCTTATAATTGTCCTTGTACATATGGACCATCTTTATCACTTACAGAAGAAGTTTGCAAACTGAAAAAAATATACCAGGAGTAAAAGCATAATTAGCAAGGAAAATAAATACATAAATAAATGAACTGTCTCACCCTGCTTATGGCATCATCCAGAATCATGTTTCCACCCATGGTGCTGCTCCTGAAACATTATATGCAAACTTCAAATCATAGCACCAAGGCAGGAAAACCTAACTGGAAGATAAACATGTCCAGAATGTCTCATTTTCCTTCCAAGATCTCACAGAACACCCAACTTCACCATTACAGTTGATGGAACTGACATTTATCCAGTCAGCTCGGCATGCTGCCTTGGGGCCATATTTGATTCCTCCCTTCCCTTCTCTCCTTACATTAACTCTGTGTCTTGAATCGGTTGCTTATTACTCCACACATTGCATGCACCGATTCTATCCCACTTAGACTATTGAAATGCCCTACTAACTGGTGTCCAGGCTTCCCATCTTTCCCCTATGCAATCTATCTTAAGCTCCCCAAAAACTGGACCTGCTCACTTAATTCTTCGATATCTGACATGGCTCCCTTTTCAGCAACATATCACTTACAAAGTCCTTCTTACCTTTAATGCTCTCCATACTACCGCTTTCCCTTAACATCTCCTCTTATGTTTCCGGCTGCCATCTTCGCTCAGCACTCAACACCCTTCTTGCCACATTATCCACACCCTCTGCCCTCTTCAGTCTCACAACTTTTTCACTTTCTGCTCCCTACCTATGTAACTCCATACCTCTCTCCCTACCTCTAAAACAATCCCCCTCTAAGTCTACCGTGAAATCCTATCTTCTTGAGCACTAGCACCATGCACTGCCTTTTAGCAAACTCAGCACTTTACACTTGCATACCCTGTTGTCGGTCTACTTTTATATATTTATACTGTAAGCCCCTTGATGCAGAGACCTCTGTCCTATTGCTTCTATGAATGTGACAATTATTTTATAGCCATTTATTTATTGAAACATACTACTGTTGCACACGGTGTGGCACCATATAAATAAAGACATACATAGCACAAGATACAGTAATATACCATTGGGGGATAAAATAATTCTCACACAGTGAAACCTTTTAGTATCAAAGCAAAACCCCATCACCAGACTCCTTATGGGTTTTATGCAGCTACTTTTTTCTTCTAAGGCTCCAGCATCTGTACACATTACTGCAGATACGGCCTACAAGATTTCACTTCTACTGTATGTAGTACCTTGATGTGCAATTTAAAGGTTTTACAGAGTGAGTCTACTTTGACTACCTGATTTTTTAAAGGGACACTAATGTGCCATAAAAAAGTATTCTCGTTTGTAGATGAAAAAAAAATATTTGAAGCAACTCCCATCTCTCAAACTGCTATGGTTTGAGAGATATTAACATTGAAAGCTCCCTCCTCCCTCCCCTTCTCCCAACGTCAGCTCTGTGCTTACAGCAGGAGATCCTGGTCCGGTGACCAGTCGGCGGCTCAGCAGCAGAGTCAAAATTGTGTTATTTAAAAAGAATTAGTTCATTGTAAAGGTCTACAAAGTGTGCCTGGTTTGCAATCACACTTTGTAGACCATTCCAATGAAGTACTTCTTTTTAATAACGCAATTTCGGCTTTGCGGAAGAGCCTCCTTAAGTCGGACAACTCGAATCTCCAGCTGTAAGCTTTTCATCTGACATCAGGAGAAGGGGAGGGGGACTTTCAATGTGAATATCTCTCAAACCATAGCGGTTTGAGAGAGATGGGAATTGCTTCAAATCATTTTTTTTCCCCATCTAAAAAAAAGTTATTTTTTTATGGGACATTACTGTCCCTTTAATTCTTGTTTCCCATGATGTTTGTACTTTTCTTTGTAATGTGAAGGTGTTACAAGACCAGTTTAAACACAATGGGAATTTTTGTGTTCCCTATGGTGCATTTGGTTTTCTCCAGAATTGCCCCACTAGTTCTTATACAAATAAAGGTGGTATCATTTTAACATGTTACAAACCAAATAATGTAAGAGTGCACATAGGAAGATTTCTTGAGAAAGCTTTTGCGGTCAGCATAACTAAAACATGATCATAGTTGGCAGCAGAATGTATGCACACCAGCATAATGCATACAGCGAGGCTGATGCACCAAGTCGGAGTGGAGCAATTCTGGGGCAAGCTAATTATAAGGGACAAATTAAAAAAAAAAAAAAAAAAATTTAAATAGGCCTTTTAACCCTTTAGATGCAATGCATTGGAGGCCTCTAGCACATTTAAAGGGGTTAAAAGACTCATTTAACCCTGTGTGCACCAGGGGCTGCACACCCTGGTATTCAAAGGGTTAAATCCATGGGAATAGTTTATTTATCCCAGGGACATTTTAATGCATGGGCATACCTGGTGTTCACTGGAGATCTAACCTTGGGTTCCCAACAGTCCCCAGTATGACAACAAGGAACCAATTTAATCCAGTGGTCTGATGTCAGAGGGGGTGAGACTACCCTCCAAACAGGGACACAAGTGAGGCTACAGAGGCTGTACCCTAATAGGTGCTGGAGGTGGAGAAGCTAAGCATCCCCATCTCCAGGAAGCCACCACAGGCTTCAAAAATATAAAATAAAAACCTGCTGTCTTACAGACAGGGATAGTATTAAAGGGATAGCAATGTTTAGGTATTATAGTAAACCTACATTTGTATAATGATGTGTAACTTTATAACATCCATAAGTTTACGGTTTTTGTTTTATTCTATAATAAAGTGGCCTCCTCCCGCCCCTTTTACATACTGTCAGCGGACAGGACAGATTGCAGAGAGGGACAATCTTCTTTCTGTCAGTATAAGAAAGAATCCTGCCCCCCTTGACCAATTAGGTCATGTTTTTTCCTTATGCTGTAATAAAATTGACCCTCATTACGATCTGTCTGGACCGGCTTGCTGCGGCTGCTTGACATATGTAAAAGGGGAGTGGGACACTATTTTATCGAATAAAATTAAAATGGCAAGCTTATGGATGGTCACAAAGCCACATATCATTATACAAATGCTTGTAGAAGAATCAATCTGTTATACCTAAACATTACTATCCATTTATAGCATAAAATGTAATACTAAAGCAGGGTGTGTGTCCGTGTTTGCGTGTGGGGAGCTTTGGCCCCGTTTACCTTTGTGTACGTGTTAATACAAAGTTGTTTTTAAGTGTTTGTGTTCCTTTAAGGTATTCTTTGGACTCCATATTAAAATCCATTCTTGAATATTTCTGGGGCATACAAACTACCTCACAGGAGACAAATAAGAATTCACTGATTTAAATGGGGCTTTTCTCTCCTTGAATGTTAGAGAGATATCCCACACACAGTGTGGGAGACCTCTCTACTATTAAAGGAGTTAAAAAGCTTCAATTAAAATGTATGCACAGTTTAAAAGGATAGTAATGTTTCATAATAAAAGCAGCTCTAATTAATCATCATATTATTTGGACTTTGGCGAATTATTTCAATTCTGTCAGAGTTGTAGTTCAAGAGTAATTCAATGACAAAGTATCCCCCTCCCGCCCCTTTTACTGATGTAACACTGTTCATCCACAGCAGAAGGGAGGTGCCCAGGTAGACTGCAGAGAGGGACAATCTTCAATTAAGATAAGGGAAAAACCTGAAAAACTTGTCAAGGGGGGCAGGGCTTTCATTGTTCTCATAGGAAGAAGATTGTCCCCTTCTGTTATCTGTCGGTCTTACAACCAGATTCCACATCTGAGAAGAGAAGGCTTACACTAGGTAAAAGGGGCGGGAGGGGAAACTTTGCTTGTGAATATCTCTCAAACCATAAAGGTTTAAGAGATAAGACTTATATCGTTCTTCGTGTTTTTTTAATGCCTACAAAATAAAATAAAAGATAAAACAAAATATTACTATCCCTATAAGAATCTATAGTTGTTCCCTATGGTGTAGTTGGTTTGCCAAATAATTGTGTTTTTTTTCTTTATACACTTGGCCCAGTATTTCTTAAAGTACTACAATGACAAGTAGTTGCCAGTAAACAACTGCTCAGCTAATACAGAGTGCAGTCAACAGCTATTTTACCCTCACACTAATCTGAAATTGAAAGTTATCACTAATTTGCAGAGTACAAAAAGTAACAGGACCCCTTTATATAAGGGTCTGGCATCTGGCAGGCTGCTCTGCTCAACATGTGCAAAGGTGAGTCCGTTTTAGACTATAAAAGTACACAGGAAAATATAAGTGGTTTTAACTCTTTGAGCACCAGTGGGGTGGGCAAACTGAGCATTCATCTGGCACGCAAAGGGTTAACTCACTGGATGCATCTCCAGTGCTGTAAAGAAAAATAAATTATCTGGAAAAATCTAGCAAGTAAAAGAGGTTAAACTGCATTATATTTGATTGCAAGGATAACATTAAGTGTCCGCGCTAAGGGCATTATGCAGAAACCAATTTGTAGTTGTCCCTTGCAGCTCACATGGTTTGCCCCAAGATGTTTTCTTTTGAACATAAAGGCACCAAGTGTTTTCCTATGATTGGTTGCTTCCATCAGGACTTCAGAGATTCTTAAAGTGACAGTCAACCTACTTTCTTGACTTATGTACTTGCAAAATATGTTAAGTATTGTCAAACTGCCTATACTTTTTATTAATGTAAGCTCCCTGAATTTCTCTTTTCAGAGAACTGAAAAGGACTGTAAAAGCAGTGACAGAATTTATCAATATCCCTGCAACAGTCAGTGCTCTCTATGCTGTATATAATCCTTTAACCGTTAGAGAGCCAGTGGCTGCACAATGCATTGCAATGTGTTGAGCACCCCACTGGCACTCAAAGGGTTAAGAACATGAGGGTTATGTTTTGCATCCCATTGCTTTACAATGCACTGTGCAGCCCTCAGGTCCTTAAAGGGTTAATAAACTGGAGGAAACCTGTTTTGCTAAAGGGATAGTGTTACATGTCACCAATTTCACATCCCTTGACAGAAAACTCTGGAAACAGAGGCTGACTATCACTTTTAAATTGCCTCAATTTGTCTCCTATTGCACATCAGATATCATCCAATTAGTCCAGATGGCACAGCCCAAAGTGTAATATCGGTTCATACAATCGCTTGAAATAAAAGGCAGCAACAAATAGTACAGACATTTTTATTCTGAAATGATCTCTGGCCACAACAATAGAAGTTTTACAAATATTCACTAAAAATCTTCATACTTCTGTCATCTGCTATACAATACATACAGTATTATAAAAACTGGCCACTTTGATTCTATTCTACTAGAACATAAAGAATCTGAAGTGGCACCAGCAGCATCTCACAGAAATTGCACACAAAATATACACAAAGTCCACATTCAATCATTTTCACATATCAGTACACACAACTGCAGCATATTACAGTCACATGTCTAAGACATTGCTCAATAGAAGCCAAGTCAAGGCCTAGACAATTGTAGCAGTACTGTAAGCGGTCACAAATTAGGCTTCAAATAAGAGGGAAAAAAAAAAAAAAAAAAACGAAAAAGCAAGTTTTGCAGAGATGTAAAAGCGCCTAAAAGAAAGAGCTCATTGTATCTATTTTTTGTTAACTGTATGAAGTGGGGCTGTGTTGGAATCTCTGGAGAAAGATTTGAATTGAATCACGTCCCTTACCTCGACATGTAAAAAGGGTACAAAGATTTAACTCATTAAGAATCAAAGGGGTGTACAAATCATCGCTTCACAAAGAACTGCACAACCCCCTGGTTCAAAAAGGTTAATGAAATCAGGTTTGGACAACCTGTGAACCTGAAGCTGTTGGACTACAACTCCCATCATCCTCAGATATAGAAATTGTAGCTCACCAACAGCTGGAAGGCCAGAGGTCACCTACCCCAGTAAGAACTTGTTCGCATTTTCCATAAAATTCTAATACAGTCCAATGTCCAAGTAAAAGAAGTATATATTATATTTATATATTCAAAAGCCATACATCAAAAGTGGCTCAAGTGCCTTGCACCTAAACTATATATAAAAAAAAATCTAGCTGATGTATTTCAGCCAAGCAAATATAAAAGGAATGCACTTTGGTTCTTACCAAATGCCCTGGGATTGATCACGCCACAAAAATTAAACAGATTGAGGTAAATTGTACAAATGAAATACAATCTATTTTTTTTGCACTAGTATAAAGCATAATTAAAAAACCCCTTTGAAGAAAGAAAAGGAGTGGTGTAAAAAAGGTAACCAACAAAATGATTTCGTACCCCTCTGATTAAAATGCTCTCTGAAATCCTTCCGTTCATACATGTGTTTTCCAGCAGCACAACTGGTTAGTCTTAAGAAACAATCTGCCACCATTAGGTTACTTTTAAGGCCTCTCAGCACTATGGATATTTTAAGACAACTAGCACAAAATTGTAATATAAATGCCTTTACCTGTTAAGTTTAAAGAGGCAAAAAAGTATGCCTGTTAACATAGCGTTGATAACAAAAAGGCACATTGTTCACACCAAGGGCACAATTTATCCTGTATTGTTAAAAACACTTCAGTTACAAACTGTTTTTAAGCTCCATTAGCAATACACTTCGGTGAGAAAAAAAATGCCCCAACGGTGCATGAAGAAAGCCATAGGAGACTGCAACCAATGAAACAGCAACATATTGTGCTATCACTAATGCTGCAAGTAGGCAAGACTTCCCTAGACAATGGTAACCTGTGAGACACAATACTGTTTCCAAGACAACTCATCACAGCCCAACCACCAGAGCCCTTAAGGTGAAACTAAAGTTGGAGACAGCATGCGTTCTGTTTACAACTAACATCACAGAATTACCAAAAAGAAGAGCACACAAGGAAGAAAACAGTGAAAACTGGTTTGAGAAATTCATTTCATTATAATATCAGAAAAAGAGATTAACACAATAAGAGGGATTGCACATTCTGCACAAGAGAATGTTCCCCTCAGTGTTGTGAGTTAACCTAGTCAGGCGCTAAGAGTTACCGGCACAAATTAAAGAACCAGGAAGGGAAATCAAGACCATATTAATTAAGTGCAATCAATGTCCAGTGGACATAAACTGACATACTCGATCAGGGGTAGGAACACTTTGGCTCTCCAACTCCCATAATCCCCAGCCAGTCAGTGGTTGGTAGAGGACGATGGAAGTAGTAGCCAAAAGGTTGCTAACCCCGTATCATTTTTTTTTTTTTGTAGTATTCAAGTGGTTAAAATATTGCATGTCTTGATAAAAACTAAAATTATATTCTTTTACACTTTAAAATATGTATGATTGAAACTGAACATAATCAACGGCAGCAACAAAGGGTTGTTATCTTCCACTAAATAGCATTTGCCAGTTGTCTATTCATATGAACTGCTTACTATTGTAAAAAAAAAATACATTATTGGATTTAGCTGAAGAGGAGATGCAATTCTGCAGTATTATTAGTAGAAACATTGCAAAATTAAACATTCTGAAGATAGGGATACATTTTTCCCTTTTTTGTCCTTCATTTGACATTACAGTCAATCATTTAAAAAAAAATAAAGAAATGAAGCCGGAAACATGTTAGCCACTTTGGGGACGATGCTTTAAGTTGAAATAGAAATAAATGCAGGTAACGCTGTGTGTGTGTGTGTGCGCGCGCCAGTCACATTTGAAAACACATTCTCATACATTCCTACTAGAATTCTTTAAACGGTATGATTATATACACTGTTGCAGACTTTACAAAAATAAAAAAGGTCATTCATTCGCCTGCAGTGTCCTGATATATCAGGAGTTAACAGTCAAACTACTTCGTGGCATGATGGTGCAACCTTTCTTAAAAAAGGAACACAATGCAGAAATATAAGTCGCTCCTATATAAGGAATCATGTTGTAATATACATTAAATTTTCTGTAGCATGGTAACAGTTTATATATATTAGTCAGATTTATTTTATAGAAGATAAGAAGCACTTTGCATGCCTCGCTTCCTGGGCAGAGGGTAATTCATCTAAGATATATGTAAGAAGCGTTCCCCTCCATTCAAATGAACTGTATTGTTTATTTAACGTACATAACTTTAGTTCTCTAAAGACCGATAACATTTAGCATAAAATATGCCATTTCATATGCAGCACTAGCAAGCTGTATTTGGAATTAGTGCCCCTTTAAAATATATCACAATCCTCTATCCTTCAGTAAATTTACTCTAGTAATATAAGCAATAGGCTTTCTACAAATGTCTTTTCCATTAAGATAACAATTAAATAAACCAGATTTGTTTTTATGAAGTTGTTAGGCCATCTCCATCTTTTAACTAAGATAGCCAAATAAAGCAATAATTTAGCAATGGAATTCATCAAAAGACTATGCTTAAGTGGATAAAACTAAAATTGCATTCTCATTTCCAAAAGCATATAAAAAGTACAAAGAAATTCTTATGTTCTTCAAAAATATAAGATATATCAGATGTAGCCCATTGAAATTAATTGAGTGCCATAGCTATACATAAACAATGCTCCAATATAGTGTAAACCTGACAATTACCATCTTCATCCAATGCTTGTATCAATATGCTTAAAAATAACTCCATTAATGTGGATCACAAGTTGATACCTCTCTGAATACACACATACCCAAAACAATACTCATTTTTAGTCTTTGAGGAGGCTACATTAACAAAGTGTGGCAATCTGCTACTACACACACACGCACTTACATACATATAGTGAAAAGGCTTCTTGAATCTCTCAAACTTCCAGTGGCAAGTTAAAAGGAGAATTGTATGAATTAATATTAATTGTACCCAACACTTTGACACCAATAAATTAGTTTTAACAGTCAAGTAGTAATTAGTCAGTGGCCAGCCACTGAATTTATGATGCTCCCTAGAGATCTGAAAGACCAAAGAGGAAAAAAAAAAAAGGTTACAAAACCTTAAAGCATTGTCCCCACTACTCAACTTACAAAGTCGCATAGACACTTAAAAAAAAACAACAGTTTCACAGAAAATATGTAAAATCTATTGAGCAATTAAAAATATTATAAATTTGAGCTGTTGCTCTGTGTGCATAAGGCTCAGCAAGGTATCCCAAACAATGTTCCTCAAATCAGCTAACCAATTTTGGCAACACCGTCCTTTGTTGAATATTTCCATTGGCATCAGTCATCTGGGCCAAATTGGTTCTTAGTTTTGCAGCAGAGCCTGATGTAGGAGGTAACTTAGAAATAGATGTTATAGCACCAGTGCTTTCTGTTATTCGTTTAGAGGAGATCTTTTCCCCAGTTGGAGGCTTTGGCAAGCGTCTCCGTAGCCAAGGATGCCGCAAAGCCTGGCTGGGTGTCATTCGGAGAGTTGAATCCCATTCTAAACACTGTGTCAGAAAGTCAAGGAATAATGGATCATCACAGCCTTTTAAAGCTGTCACCCAATCTCTACTCCCAGGGGGACCACGTAGTTTTCCTCTGCGGGATCTACCACCATTCAAGACCACAGACCCATCTGGCAGGCTTGTAACAGTGCAATAACGGGGATATCCTTTGGAGCTGACAAAATTTTTGCCTCGTTTTGAAGAATCCAGCAGTTTTTGGGATGGCATCCCTAATAATTCTATCATGCATGCCAGTTGATCACCTTCATCTTCCCCAGGTAAGAGAGGGTAACCAGTCAATAGTTCTGCAAGAATACAACCCAAACTCCACATATCAATTGGCATCCCATAGCGACCACCAAGAATGACCTCAGGTGCTCGATAGAAACGTGACTGTATGTACGTATAGACACGCTGATGTTCATAACAGCTAGAACCAAAATCAATTACTTTAATGCCACTTCTACCTTGTTGCTTCAACAGAATATTTTCTGGTTTAAGGTCACAGTGGATTATTCTATTTTTGTGCAAAGCATCCAAACATTGTAAGATTGAGTGAGCAAACTTGCGAACTAAAGGCAGGCTGAAGCCCTGAAATTTGTTTTTCTTAATTAGCTCATAGAGATTCATACTGAGCAACTCAAAAGTCATACAGATATGATTGCGGAATGTGAAGTTCTCCAACATGTGAATGACGTTCATGTTGTTGTCTTTATCCTGTTTCTTCAGATGTTCCAAAATTCTAATTTCTTCCGCTGCTTGACGATGAAAACGCTTTTCATTTCTTACCATTTTTAATGCCACATGCTGATGAAGTTTATGGTCATAAGCCTTCACAACTTGTCCAAAGCTTCCTTTTCCAATAACCTTTAAAACTTCATATCTGTATGCAACATGATCGTGCGGCACCTGTACATATGAGCCCTGGTCATCATCATAGCCACCATTATTTGGGCCGCCAATAACACCCTGACGTTTCTTTGCATTTGGACCCAAAAAGAAGATTTCAGGGTAGTTAAAAATTTCATGATGTTCAAATGATGTTAATTTTTGCATGTATTGCTTCATTGCTTGTTCTGGAGTTAATGAAGAGGACTTCATCTTGGTTGTCCCATCTGCAGATTTCAAAGAGCTGGAGCTTCCTTGCCTCCTGTGAGTGCCTTCTAACTGCCTTTCCGAAACAATGGGTAAGCCAGTTTTACCAACAGTTGTAAGCCCATTTGGTTGTGTTGTCAAGACAGTTCTTTTGTTGCTGTTTTCTTCGAAGAGCTGTTGTACTTGAATTTGTCCATGGCTTCCCACAAGCAGATGTTCATTCATTGTGTGCTTATTGCCACCAATCTGAAACAAATGAAAATGTAAAACTTAGAACAAATATCATCATGTGTTTAGCAAAAATATGGACACTAAGGCAAACATGATTGTTGCAGTTCTCAAGGACCCCAAACTTCTTCCGCTGAAGTGTTCCAAGGAAAGAATTCTTCAGTGGGACAAGTATGGGATCCTGGGGTCCTACAACAAAGAATCCTGTCTGCCTTCCTGGACATGACATCAATAGTAAATATTATATTCTGAAGAATCAATCCAACCAGAATTAATTCGCATTGGCCATTTTCTGTTTACATTAAAGTGAAGTTTATTAATAGGTGGTGTGCCTTTTTAAATCACTAGTCAGACTCAATGTATATTATAAGAATTTCTTTACAAAAAAGTATGATTATTGGTTATTATAGCCTTAAGGCATTATTCACATTATAAACACTTGATTGCTGTGTTATACTTCAGGTTAAGTCAACTGTGATAACTTACTGTTGATCTCCTGCATTTCCTAGGCAACCCCAATACACTGAGGCATGATGGAGGCTTGAAAGATGGCTCATCAGCACATATTACTGGCTGATGCACACAAGAGTCAGCAGTATTGCAACATCTATTGTTGCCAGAGTCAACAATCTGCACAGCTGTCCCATAGGCCACAATGCATTTGAAAACTTGGATGTGCTCAATTTGTGAGTCCATCAAGTTGCAGCAAGCCACATTATTAATGCTGCACTAAATGCACCTTCATAAAACAAAATTTACCTATGTTGAGCTGTTCATATAGGTGATTTTTTTTTTTCCAACCTTATGTAAGTGTTGGATGGGCTAATTCATAAACCCATCCAAGCTGCAGCATGTCACATTCTGGTGAGTTGCATAAGGTGAAAAATAAATAAATAAAATCACCTGTGGGAACAGCTCAATATGGGGAAATTTGTTTCATGGAAGTACCTTTAGCTCAGCATTATTAATGCTATGTTGAAGTCACCTGTGTGAACAAGACCAATAATTATTATTCGCAACTCAGATTTCTACTGTAGATCTCAACTTTAGAAGGTACATTTTTTTAAACTATCTTTATAACCACATCAGAAACAGATGATAGAGTATTAACGTATTCATTAATTGAAGCAGGTAATAATAAATATATATGTTTCCCTTGAATGGAGAAATTTACTCTAGGAAAAAGTCTCCTAATTTGTTTAAAGGGATAGTAATGTTTCACAAAAACAGCAGCTCTAATTAATCTTCATAGTATTTGGGCCATGGAGAATGTTATTTCAATACTGTCAGAGTTGTAGTTCAAGAGTAATTGAATGATAAAGTATCCCCCTCCCGCCCCTTTTACCTAGTGTAAGCCACCTCCTCTCAGATGTGGAATCTGGTCCTGGGACCAGACAGCTCGCAGCAAGGGACATTCTTCTTACTGTGACCATAAGGAAAACCCTGCCCCCTTTGACAGGTTTTTCCTTATGCTCACTGAAGATTGTCCCTCTCTGCAATCTACCCAGACAGTCTTGCTGCTCTAAGGTTAGCAGTGTTCCATCAGTAAAAGGGGTGGAAGGGGGACATTTTATCATTCAATTACTCTTGAACTACAACTCTGAAAGTATTGAAATAAAGCTCTCCATGGCCCAAAATGGAGCTGCTTTTATTGTGAAACATTACTATCCATTTAACAGAAGAAAGGTGTCCTTCAAACAGAGGCTGGTTATTTCTATGCATACTGATAACATCTTGTGTCTCTTACAATCCTTTCAGGTTTATTGAGGCCTGTTGTTGGCTGTGAGGAAGTGTGACCTAGAGGCAGATTTCAATAGAGATTATAAACAAGACACTGTATATATAATGCAAAATGTACACAAACATATCTGGCTGCTGTATGAAGTGCACCTACCTAGGTAATTAGGAGCCACTGAATAGCCAACAGAGTTATAGTTCCCCTTTAAAACATCAATTTTTATCCACTTTATCCTCTGATGAGAGAATGCAGGTGCCACTATTGAATGGGGTAATTCTAGGACAAGTTCTCCATGCACTTTATGATTTGGAAATATTCCATTGCCTTTTAAATTTTATGAATAGTTTGTTTTAAATATAATTGGGTTGCTTGCTTCCCATGGCCTGAAATTCACTATCCTTTACAAGGGAGAATTCCCCTTTGGGTTTGCAACAGGGGAGATGATTATTTCCCAGAAGGGGGGAGGGGACATTTTATGAGAACCACATGTTTGCTTTTAGAGGCACTCGCCTATGCTCAAAATATGTTATTGCCACCGTGGTAGAAAAAACATACAGAGAAACAACAAATCAGTTTTATATTTAGTTGTAGCGATTTATCTTTACCTGAGACAAATAAATACAAATCTCCATTATTTAAATGGAACTTTTAACACCTTGAATATCTCTCTAGCATTCAAGGGGTTAAATTTCAATATAAACCAGTGGTCATTTGTATTTGTCCTCTAGAGGTGCTGCCCTAAAATCTGTTCCAGTTATTCATATTACATAAACCTCATTGTCAACATTTAAACACACCCAACTTAATAAATCATAATCTCAACAAATCAGTTAACTCCAGTGCTCTGATGGTTCTGCTGGTGCTGCAGTGTGTGTAAATGTCCTCCTGTTTAGCTAGCTCAGAACTTGACAAACCCTGGGTGCCAGGTTGTTTTAGCGACTAGAAAGTGAGACTTGGCACTGAGCAAACTTGCCATGCATGTAGGGAAGGTGTTTCCCTACAACGCAGGGACCAACAAGACCCACATCATGCGAGCAGATCTTGAGATTTTGCCCTGGATAATAGAGTCAAACCAAATTTGTAAAGGCCTGGCCTTGCTGACACTGGCTGCACTTAGATTTTAAATTTGATTATGATTCAGGGCATTGTGTCTGCTTTGCATGGCCACCACAGCAAATGGAATGTTATTATACACACACACACACACACACACACACACACACACACACACACACACACACACACACACACACACACACACACACACACACACACACACACACACACACACACACACACACACACACACACACACACACACACACACACCCTATGTGTATGTTCGTTTGTCCCCACAGATTATCAAGCTAGCAGATGGAATGAGGAATCTGGACATCGCTTATTGATGAATAAGTAATGACTAGATAGAATCCAGCCATTGGTGAATAAGCAAATGGATAATGAGCAAGAAAATCCTTGTGCATTGAGCCATTCGCATCTTGATCAGTTTCAGCCCAAGTGTCTTTCTCCATTTCGTCTTGTGCAGAGGGGTGTCAGTATGAAAGAGTGTAAATGTGCACAAGGTGTGCAGAAAGGTACAAATGTGAAATAAGAGCAGCAAGTGTGATAAGTGGAGGGGATGTTAGTGGGGCTGTTATACTGAAGAGAACTGGAACCCAAATGTACCATAGGTGACAAATACAAATCCCCATTGATTTACACTGGATTTTAACCCCTTGACTACTAGAAAGGCCTCCAATGCATTGTAAAGCAATGCATCTGAGACTTCTAACATTCAACAAGTTAAAAGTCCTACTTAAATCAATAGCATTTTGGATTTTTTTTCTCCCCATTGTCCGTTATCTTCGCCCAGAACTGACCCAGTTCTTAGCACATCAGCCTAATTATGATGAATTATGAAGGAATGCTTCATTA
Source organism: Rhinophrynus dorsalis (assembly GCA_037306005.1). Lineage (NCBI taxonomy): Eukaryota > Metazoa > Chordata > Amphibia > Anura > Rhinophrynidae > Rhinophrynus > Rhinophrynus dorsalis. The sequence continues at coordinate 224,945,750 of CM074721.1, forward strand.
GAAAGGGGCATTGATACCACTCCACAAATACTAAATATCTCTAGAATCATCTTTTCATCATACACTACTTTAGTAATAGTCTTGCCCACTCTGCTCCTCTTCAAATTCTCTCTGTAACAGACAGTGTGCATACCTAGGTGGGCTCTATACAGAGGAACTTTTATTATTTAACACGGAACAAATTGTGTTATTGGTACAAAAGGACAATTATATATGTAAGTTATAGTGTTTATAGATATGACATGTATTCGATATATACCTTTGAACTGTGACAAAATATTTTGTTAAATACGGTGCCTTGTAAATATATTCAGATCCTTACTAATTCTTCATGTAACTGAAATACAAATGGTACACTGTAATTTCATGCTGTATGAGATTTTATTTTAAATCACTGAAACCAAGTTATGTTAAGGTGGCACAGGCTTTATGTTGGGGAATATCTTTAAGAAAAATAAAAAAAAATAAAGTATTCTGTTTGCATAATTATTCAACTCCAACATATTAATAATTGGTAAAGCCACCATTCACTGCAATAACAGCTTGGGGTAAGTTTGTATGTACCAGCTTTGCACACAGAGTTGAATTCATTTTGACCGATTTTTCTTGATAATTTGCTCCACATTGTTCAGGCTGGTTGGACAATGCTTCTGGACCGCAGTTTTCAAATAATGCCACAGATTCTCAGTGAGATTAAGATCAGAACTTTGACTGGGCCCTGTAAGACATTCACCTTTTTGTTCTTGAGCCAGTCCAATGCTGCTTTGGCCTTGTGTTTGGGATCGTTGTCAAGCTGAAAGATTAATTTGCTCCCAAGCTTCAGTTTGCTGGTGAATTGAAGCAGGTTCTCTTGCAGTACTTCACCGTGTATTGTGTCACCTATTCTTCCTTCAGTTTTAACAAGATGCTCAGTCCATGCTGAGGATAACCATCCCAACTGCATGATGCTGCTACCACCATTCTTCTATGTAAAGAGGGTGTGTCTTAAGGCATTGACAGTGTTCGGTTTGTGCCTAACAAAGAGCTCTAAGTTTTGGCCAATGCACTCTATCTTGCTCACATCCTGACCAAAAATATTTTGCCACATTGCAGCTGGGGCACTCATGATGATCTCTAGTGAACTTCAGACTTGCTCTCAAATGTTGCAGTTTCTCAAAGTTTCTTTCTTGCCACTCTTACATTGAGGCTAGAGTTATACAGAGCTCTTGATATGGATGACTGGTGTACCATCACTCCACTCCCAGACACTGAAATCTGTAGCTCCTTCAAAATCATTATTGGCCTCTCTCTGGCTTCTCTCACAACTCTCTTCCTTGTTTTGAGGAACGTTCTTTTTCTTGCCAGTGCCTGGGTTGTGTGATGCAGCTTCTACTTCCCGATTGTTGATCCTGATGTGCTCTTGTGATATTCAACCATTGGATATCATGTTGTACCTTCTTCCTAAATTATTCATTTGAATTACTTTATCTCTAACTTCTGTGGAATACTCTTTGATCTTCATTTTCTGTCAGATTTACCATCTGATTAATTATCGTTCAACAGTAGAGTGTTTATCTTCAAAGTGTGACAGTAACTTTAATGGTTGATAGGTGGAGGCCAATGGCAAGGTAATTTTGTCCTTCTTAGGGCAATTTCTTTCATCTGTGTAACCTGGGAGCTTCCATTGCACAGGAGTTAAATGCTTATGCAAGCAACATATTTCAATTTTTTTTTTCTAATTTCTCTTAAAAAAAGATTTCCCAACTAGAGATGGGCGAAACTTTCCGCCTCAAACTGAAATCGGCGAAAAATGGCACTTTCAGCTTGGCGAAAAGTTTCCTGCGAACAGTGCCGATTTTCTGCTTTATTCGCCCATTGAAATCAATGGGAACATAGAAGTTACACACAACACATTACAAATAATATTTTAATTTCCCAAAGGCACAGTATAGAAGGGGAATGAGGATTCCTGTGTTGGTGGGGTGTAGGGAAATAATCAGTTGAACAGGGGATGATTTTTGGGGGGTACTTAATAAAAAAGAAATCCCAAATAAAATAAAAACCATAAGACATTGTATAAAGGGGTCTGAGGAAGGTGTCTGTTGGTGAATGAATGAATCATTTGAACAGGGAATTTGTTTTGGGGGGTTTCTTGACTGGTACTGGGGGGACAGTTAATAAAAAAAAAAAAATCAATAAAATAAGACATTTGTATTTAAAGTGACAGACAGGAACCCCCTGACATAAGCTGCCACTGGGGTGGACTGATACTTGACTTGATAGAGTATTTTGTAGAGGATGATTTGTTGTTAGAGGCCTTTGTAGGACTTAGACTTATTAGAGGCCCAAGCCCTGAAGAAACATTGATTTGAGGATGAAGCTTGTTTGGCACAAGCCCTAAGGAAACATTGATTTGTTGGACTTAGGCTTGTTAGAAACAACCCCCAAAAAAATTGTTTATTTTTTTGTAGGACTAGTTTTTGGGGTTTTTTTCTTTTATTTATTATTTCAAAACACAAGCCCTGAGAAATAAAAATGTCCTACTGGCCTAATGCCAACAGGTCATGTTGGCCAGTGGCCACTGTCAAATGTCCTCCTGAGTTGCAACTGCTTTTCATACTGCTGCTGCTGCGTTGTTTAAGCAGCAGGATGATTAGGCAGCTGAAAGGGAATGGGATCAACAATAGCAGTAACATGGAAGATGGATGATGAAGGTTCCATTTGCCACAACTGGCTCCAGTGATACACCTGAGGCAGTAGCAGCAGAATAAGTATCCCCCAGTATTTGTGGAGAAAAGAAGAAGTTGGCCATTAAATATTCTCCACCTGCTCCTCCTCCAAAATCATCATGGGTGTGTTATTAGAATATATTTTTTCCCTTGAAAGCAAGGATCAGTGGGTCTCATCAGCAGCTGTAATGTGCACAGTATGTGTGTGTGTGGTAAATAACATCTGGGGGCACAACTGTATCCAAACACCATGACACCCGAAACAAACTACTGCTGCTGTCACTGTACCCATTTTCCACACCTGCTAAGGACACAAGGACAAATGACAACTTGCTGACAGTTTAATAGTAGTGATGAACCCTCCCTGCCACCATCTTAGCATATTCTGCAGGATGGAATCTCCTCAGATGCCGCTTGATGCACTGACTGCGATTCTCCTCCACCACAATGGCATGTGTGGTCAGTGCACCACACAGTGTGCAATGGGGAGAGACAAACTGCCACATCCTAACATTAACAGAGCAGCTATCATTTAGTGGGGGAGATAATGAACGAGGAGGATTGGCAGAAGATGTAGTTACCCTAGAAGGTGATGGCGAGCTAGTTGTTTCACTCGTCCTGGAACTTACAGTCTCTGCCTGGGTTGTTGTATTCCTCCTCCTCGCCTCTTGTTGCCTTTCTGGAGAGTCAGGGACAGCAAAAGCAGTGCTTGATTTCTGTGGTGGGTGTTTGGCTTTAACATGTTTGGAATAAATGTCATGGTGTCTGTGTTTCATGTGAAGGCGCTGGTGCCAAGATGTGTTCCCTCCTTTTCTCTTTTCACTGACTTGTCACAAATTGTGCACAGTGCCATTGCTGATGACTGTACTGTGCCTGCACCAACAGAAAAATAGTCCCACACTCATGAGGACTTCAGAGGGAAGGGGAAAGGTGGAGAAGAATGGCCTCTTTCTTCTTGTCCTCCACATTCCCCTTCATTGTCTGTGGCAGCGAATAATGTTGCTGCTGTTGGTGCTACTGCCTCAGATTCAGTACTGCAACTAAGATCAGGAGTATTGCTACTGCTGGCAAGTGAAACCTGTCCTAGTCTCATATCGCTTGTTGACCCCATTCCCACTGTGTCCACGGTGGTCTGTGGCACACTAACCTGCTCCTCAGCATCCTGCTGCCCTTGCATCTTGGCAACAGAAAGAATTAGAGCAGTTCCAAATTCCTCTAATTCCAAGATGTCCTTGCTAGTGGTGGTGATTCCCATCCTCATTCCTGTCTCCCATTCCTTCTCAGTTTCTGCTAAAAAGGCAATCAATGTCTCTTCCACCCTAGCTTCTCCAGCATCACCAACCACCACTAGTCGCTACGTGCTGTTGTTGCTGCTGCTCTATTCCAGACATCTCACTGCTGCTTGGAGGAGGTGAAGAGCAATGTGACAAAGGCTCCCCTAATGTCACACTTGCCATTGCCATTTGACCTGAAGAAGAAGGCAGACTAGCACTAGCAGAAATAGCAGCAGGCACAGGCAGCTGATCTGTGCTCCTGCTGGTGGTGGTGGTATTAATTCTCAGCCTGCTCTCCTAACCCAACACCAGTTCTGACCTCTTCAGGTTCATGTTCCACTTGGACACTGTAGTGAAGAGAAGGGGAGGAGAGGACTCCCAGTCCCAGGGTCAGGAGAAAAGTGTGGGCTCCCTTGACCGCTAGTCTGGCCTCTGTAAAATGTTTCCCCTACCATTCCGGCTGCTTCACCATTACTGCTACTACTAACACCAACCACAGCCGCAGAGTCTTCCTCCTCAGTCTCTAGTAATATCAGGATATTGTTGATTACCCCCTCCTTCACTCCTAAGGCTAACAAGCTGCTGGACATTAGTAGCAGTAGTACTAGCAGTGGCAGGACTGCTTGGGAATGGCAAGTGTGATTTAGGGTCCCTTGCTGTCACACTTGGCATAATTTTCTCCTCCCCCCACCTGAGTACTACAAGAAACACTAGTAGCAGGCAAAGTATTGGCGGCAGCAGGTTCAGTACTAGCAGCAGGTTCAGCACTATCAGCTGGTACAACACTAGTGGCTGCAGTTACAGAAATGGTGGCACTGGCAGCAGGGGCAGCACGTCTGGCAACAGGTACAACACTAGTGGCTTCAGGATCAGAAATGGTGGCACTGGCAGCACTAGTGGCTGCAGGATCAGAAATAGTGGCACTGGCAGCAGGGGCAGCAGGATCAGAAATAGTGGCACTGGCAGCACGTCTTGCAGCAGGCACGCGCATCTGACCTGTCCTGCTCTCACTATCCTTTTCTCCCTCCCTTCCCATTCCCTTTTCTCCCTCCCTTCTTATTAAATTCCCCAAGATCCCTTGGGGCGATTTAGGGGGACTGGACAGCATTGGTTGAGTACTGCTAGTCACTTCCTCCTCAGATTCAGTGGACACATAATAAGGGTCCTTCCAGTTCCTCTTTTTGCTGCTCATACTGATAGGAGTCACTATGAGCCTCTCCTGCCTCAGTTCTTGCAAAATATCACAGCAGAATGGAACAACACGTCTATCTCACTCTGTAGCTGCTTCTATTGTCTGCCTTCATCGAAAACGTCCCGTTTTTATAGCGGAAGTGTGAAAACAATGTAAATCAACGGGTGAAAACTTTTAGCCATTGAAAAAATGGCGTAAGATTTTGGCCAGTGGCGAAAGATGCAAAAATTTTAACCAGATTTTCCCGTGAAAAAGTGAACAACAACAATGTGGTTTTCGCAACATTTTTCGCGGGAACACGGCGACAACTTTTGCCCATCCCTATTCCCAACACGAAACCAATGGCGCTTTCCAAAAGCTGATTTTTTTTTTTTTTTTTTTTTTTTTTTAAAAACACAAAAAGAGATCATGAAGAATAAAGTCACAATGTCCCATTTGTAATTCAGCAATAAGAAAAAATTGGTCAAGGGCCTGAATACTTTTCCAACGCACTTCATATAATCCTAAAGGAGGTACCTCTCCCCATTCCCAAAAGCAAGCAGTGTCTCTATATGGAGGGGGAAAAAAAAAATCTTAAAAAAATACAGCACTGGGGAGCTCATCTATGGCACATCTATGTGGCATTGTAACCCTTAAAATGTAGTTAGTGTGCCTGCAAACCAGGCACACTTTGTAGACCGTTCCAACAAAGTATTTCATTCTAAATAGTGCTATTTCGGCTCTGCTAAAGAGCCGCACGCCGGTCAATTGACCAGGATCCGCTTCTGTCCCATACAGCACTGACATCAGGGAACTTTTATCTTTGTTTGGTCTGTTATTGCACCTCTGTCTTAACCTTCTGAGTGCCAGAGGGTTAAGCAACACACTGCAATGCATTCCACCCCTCTGGAACTCAGAGTTAGATTGATTCTTGTTACTTTATACATATGGCTCATTATTTCAAAAAGTGATAGGCTCCTTTTTGACTAAGTATTCTGCAAGTGTCAAATCACCTATACTTATTATTCATCTGTTTTATGTTTCTGATATTAATAAGGACAGCAATGGTTTCAATTACGTAGATAGCTGAGTCTTCTTTATTGTACATACTAGTTGAACAGCCCGTTACACGGGCAACAGTCCAACTGCCACCCGGTCGTGGAGCAGTCACGCGCAGTAGAGACTGCCAGCGCCGTGGCTGACACAGAGCTGGGCGCTCCGAAGGATGCATTGCGCGGGCAGTCTCTACTGTGCATGACTGCAGCACGCGCAGCAGTGTGTACTGTGCATGTCACGGCGTTACACACGATTTAGCAAATTATTATATAGGATAACAGTTTGGGCTATATTTAGTAACTTACTTTTACATAGTTCTCAAGATATTAATGTAGAAGGATCCACTTCCAGCCCCTTGTAGCTGACTTCCACTGAATCTGCAATCCAGTCTTGGGACTGGATGGATGCAGCGAGGGACAAACTTCAGTGAGTAAGTATAAGGAAAACCCTGCTCTCCTTCGTCAAGATTTCCTTTGCTTACTGTTAAGCAAGTTTGTCCCTCGCTGCATCCGTCCAGACCAGACAGAGCTGCAGAGTGACATGGCCAGAAGGGGCAGGAGGGGGATCCTTCTACATTTAATATCTTGAGAAGTAAAAGTAAGTTACTAAATATAGCGCAAACAGTTATATTTACAATAAAGACGACTATCCCTTTAAACTCCCTAGATCTGTGTTCCCGGAGAGGTTTCAGTTGTGGGCTGAACTAATCATACAATGTTGCAATCTTCCAGCAGCCCTGACTGACCTGTGTGCTGTAGAAGCAGACTTTTCTACATTGTTGCACGCTTTCACAGTGCCACACATAATGCTCTGGGGAAGCACATTCCGATAACACCCTGTCAGGGACAAAAAAGTGTGCAAAACTAAATAGGTAATTTGACTTTACATATTATTAATTTGAAGAATATGTAATGTCAAAAAGTAGGTTGAGTGTCACTTGAAAGTACTGCAGTTCTGAGTAGTTGTCAATAAACAACTGCTTAGCTAATTCAGAGGACAGTCAACAACTGTTTGTACAGTAACCTTACTGAAATGGCCTGACAGTGAAGTAGTTACCATTAATTTACTGAAGAAAAAGTAACAACCCTTTTAACTGAGGGTCCTGTAAGCTATTCTATTCAGTGCAATGTAGGCAGTTTTAGACTGTAAAAAAAAAAAAAAAATAAAGCACTGGAAAACAGACACACTAGCAAGGCAATGAGTTGGAGATGTTTCAAGCAACTAAGGGGTTACATGGCAATACATTTTACTGCGCACAACACTGGACATACATATAAAGGGCCTTACAGACAAGGCAAAAGATGAGCAAGCCTCCAGCAAATCAACTGCACGAGGGGGGCGGGGGGAGGGTTAAATCAATAGGGATTTTGTCCCCCTCCCATTCTTAAAGTAATTTAAATAATTGGGAATTTTACCATTCATGGTGATGTGCGAGATTTTTTTCAGACTGTTTTCTGTATAAGGCTCACATTCAATAAGTTAGAGAGTTACAATTCAGGCGCAAACCTGAATTCCCATGGATTTTATCCTTTGAGTGCCGGGGGGTATGCAATACATTGCTCTGTTGCCTACCCCTGTGGCATTCAAGGGGTTAAAAGCAACATTCAAACCAATGTGAATTTCAGGACATTTTATTTGTACCATAGAGTACACCTGGTTTACCCCAGAACTGCACCTTTATAGCTTTCTGAATAGGCCCTAAGGTCCATATTCAGTAAGTACAGAGGTGTAATTCTGAAGCAAACCAACTTTATCAATGCAGAGCAATAATATCTCCACTGATTTAGCTTGCACTCTTAAACCCATGAATGCTAGAGAAGCAATGCTCTGAAGACCTCTCTAGATTCAAAGAGATAAAAGACCCATAGAAATCAATAGCAATTTGGGGACTGTTGTATGTTTCCATACAGTACAGCCAATCTGCTCTGTATATGCATCTCTTTAGCTAATCGATTACGACCCTAAGGGTCTTATCAACAAAAGAAAAAAAAGAGCAATTTGAAGAAAACCAACTGCACCTTAGGGGAACAACAATTCCCCATACTGCTACATTGGAGACTTTTACCCCCTTGAATGCTATAGTATGGTCTCAAACTCAAGAGTTAAAAGTCTTATTTCAATCAATGGGAGTTGTTTTGTTTTGTTTTATGCCCTACACAGCGGATCGTAAATATGTAACATGCAAGTTCAATTACCCAGTGAGAATAGAAATAACCCCTTTAACTGCCAGAGGGGTGGCACTCAAAGGGTTAAAGACAGCCCCATATTCTGGTTTATGATCAGAGTAATAGCATACCCTCAGTGCAATGTATAAAACATGAAGAACACTGCATATGGTTTGATCAGTTCTGGTGAATTTTATGGAGACATTTCAAAATAATGACCACACTAATTAAAATACAACATACAGCAAATAACATTTATCCATTTGTATGTTAGAGGTCTCCAATACGTTGCAAAGCATTGTGTTGGGAGTACTCTATTCCATCAAAGGGGATTAATGGGTACATCCATTCTCCTTAGAAAATAACTATTAAAAGGACTTCATTACAAAATATCAAGTATTAATTATAAATCAAACCTAACACCCGTAAAACTAAACTATGTAGCCAGTTTTACAAATAATTATTTTTTTTCACCTGAAGAAAAAAAAACGTAAGTGAAAAAAGTAATAAACCCTTTGAGCGTCAGAGAGGTATCCATTAATGGATAGCCCTCTGGCACTCAAAGGGTTATTAAAAAAAAAAAAAAAGTCTACGTACAATGTAGGAGAGATCAGCCCTTCTGTATGATCCAGCTCCGCTCCACAGAGATGAAATAGAGACTAACATGTTGCCTGGCTGTCAGCCGGACTGTACCTTGCACATTTATTTCTATTAATACTGATGGCTTGGCTGGTTAGACAAGAAAAAGGAGGAGGGGAAGGTTTGGGATTTCAATAAAAAAGCAAGGAGTTTGTCTGCTCTTCATACCACTAGTAGAAATATAAACATGTAAGGAAGCTGGATAAAGGTGCATTAAGTGCTTGGATGCAAAAGATGTCTTCAACACAGAGACTTCTCTAGCAGCCAAGGCGTTAAATAAATTAACAGTAATAAATCTACTCAGTCTCTTGGAAAAGGTCAACATGCTGTGTTATCCTTACCGCATGTGCAGGGTTGCTGGTCCTGAGAGGAGGCAATGATACGGGGGATGGTGGCCCTGTGCCTGCTGCAGATCGTGGTAGTCCTGGAGATGGCTGCAATTGACTTGTGCCTTCACTGCCTCTGCCTACAGACCAGGAAACACAAACCATATCTCAGGACAAGAGGGAAAGTTAGATTATACTAAACATTTAACATCCAGCTTTTTACTGACCATTGCTTCATACTGCAGAAACCTGAAGATTTTTTAAAAAAAACCTTTACATGCCAGAAGGCTATCCAATGCATTGCTAACTGAAAGGGTTCATAACATGACATATTAGGCATAAATACTCCAGTTCACCCAACCAGAATACACAATCTACTAATAATGTAGAAGCTGCTATAGTTAACATGGCTAAACCCTCGAAATTAGACAGCCATTAAAGGTAAGGTGAACATAAAGCAATCTTCCAAGTAAAAATGCATTTGTTTTCTTTTGGATTGTGATCTCCCTGTGTAGCTTTTTCATTGATTCGGTCAGTCTTAAAAAGGGGTTTTTCCTTCTTAATAGAATCATAAAAATGTCTATTTTTATAATCATCCTGAGACCATGGTTTGTAGGATACAGTCTCCCTAACACAAATACACTAATAAAATAATAAGAGCACAATAAAAGAGAAGGGAGGTGAAACGTGCAAACGTCATTTGTGGTGATTACTTAACCCTTCTACTGCCACAGGAGTTTGAAAAAAAAAAAAAAAAAAAGCTCTGGCAGTGAAATCAGATAAAATGATCAGCAGCAGAAAAAAGACATATAAAAACTGTCACCATTAGATACGTCCATCTTGCCAATTGTCTCCTAGTGGCACAGGGGCATGCTACAAGATGTTCTAAACACCTGCACCTGGGACTAGAAACCACCCGTTGTTGGACTACAAAATCCATCAGCCTCAGTTATAGGAGTTGCAGTCCAATGACATCTTTCATCCCTGCCACAGGTCTACCAGAGATTACACAGCACCATGGCAATGTATCAGTCACAGATCAATGTCACAAACAATACAGATTCATTTAACCCTATCTGCAGCAGGGGGATGTGCAACGCGTTTCTTCACAATGCGTTGTACACCACTTTTTTTTTTTTTTCGTTTATTGTAGACATCCAAAATAGTCTTATTTACACATAGTGGCAGTCCAGCCACTCATGGCTCCTCCTACCCTCCCATGCTAATCAATACCAAATAATTTTAAATCCCCTGCTCAAGTGATCCGAAGGACCTTCCTCCTAGTCTGTGATCAAGGGAAAGCTGTCCTCCTTACCGGCTGGGTGCACTGCAGCAGCCGCACAGGGTTTTCTGCTTAACATGGCGGCAGAGGAAGAGGCCAGCAGGGTGTAGAAGCATGATCTCCAGACTCAGGCTGCAATTCCCTTCTCCATCCACCACCCCTCCCCGGCTTCTGCGATCAGGAGCACAGAGACACAGCCCATGTGTACTGCTTTCCTTGTCTCTCTGGTCTGTCTACTGGGCGTGCCTTATTGCGTGCACTAGCAAGCTAGGTTGCTGGGTCCTAATCTCTCACCACAGTGATTGTTAGTATTGTGATACAACTGGTATCTATCACGCCCCTAAGGCTTGCTTCTCTTTGCTCTGCCTGCTGGGCGTGTCTTGCTGCAGTGCACGAGCAAGCTGACCTGCTGGGTCCCAAAAAACTGAGTAATGTGAATGTTAGTATCCTGGCAGAACTGGTTTTGTCCCACCCCTAAAGCTATCCCTTCTCTTCCGGCTGGATGTGTCCTGATGCAGTGAATGAGTAGTATGTGCTGCTGGGTCCTAAACACTCACCAACTTTACCATTAATAGGGTGATTATCATTCTTAAGTCCTGTAATAGCAACCTACTAAATTAGATATACTCCCAATTAGAAATCACTAATAATATCAATTTATTTGTATTTAAAATATGTAACTGTATATAAAAGTTAACCATTTACAATTATTTATATCTGGATATGTATTGTTTTGTTTTTTTGCTTCTGTTTGTGTAAATGTTTAACAATGTATTGTTAATGCTTTCCAGGGCAAACCTGAAAGCTAAAAAAATCTCAAGTGTATTCTTCCTGTTAAAAAAACTTTACAAATAAATAAAAACATAATTACTGATAAATGTGTTTCATCCCTAATATATCATTCTTAACTTTTTTTTTTTAATGCATGTGTAAAATTGTCATGCTCAGAAAGCATTTATTTAATGTTTGTAGTAGAAAAATGATTAGTGGCCACTACTTTTGTATTCAGAAAGACTATTATGTCAGCCCATTTATGGATAATCCTGGACAATCAATGTGAGCCCAGGAGCATGGATGAATGTCTGTTCCTGTGTAGACTTTGGATCTTGAAGCAAAACAGAATATTTTACAAGTTACCATGAAGTATAGGGTGTTTGTGTAAATAAATACAATTAATTTTTAGGTGTCAGTCTTCTTTTAAAAAACAGTTTGCATTGTTTATTAACCCTTATTTTGCCATCCAACCTTGATAATGCGTTTGTGAGCTCTTATACATATATAAAGCATAAGTTATGCTAAGTGTGATCACGTCTTAATTTTTATTTGGAATATAGAACTAGGTATAGTAACTATTTTGGTGCCTGTGCATAGTGATTACAGTAATACCCTAATTTATACATTAGCCTAACCCTATAAGGACCAGACAGTTATGGTGTTAAGCTAGGAAATATAACAATGTCTGTTTCTTTTGACCATAGAGTGAGTTTTGTGTTTGGAGAGGCTAATAATTTTATAAATTGGGTAACTGCCACCACTATCATTTATTGTTATGGTTATGGCTGCACCAGAAAAAAAACCCTATGATTTTTAACCCACAGGATATTAGAAGTGACTTCAAGGTATTATAAAATATCTAGCATGCAGGGGTTGAAAACCCCATTTCACATTTGGAATTTGGCAAATCTTTATTTCGTCGCTATGGTGCAGTTAGTTTACCCCAGAATTGCTCCACTTTTTTGTCTGTGCATATGGCAAACAGACAGTGAGCTGGATGAGTAAACCTGTGTTCCTGTTATCATCTCAAGGAAACACAACACAATACAGTGTGTTGTTGGAACGGTATGGGTAGTGACAGAGATGGAGTGCTGGAAGGGAGAAAGAGTGTGTTGTGTGTGTGTTGTGTGTGTTGTTTTCTGTGTGGAGTACTGAGGTGGTTTAGGGAAGTTAGTTTCTGGGAAGGAGGAAGGTATGTGATGTATACTCTGTCTATACTCCAAAGGCTTCTAATAGGTGGCCATGCAGAATGAGCCATTGCAATAGATAGACAAAACAACAAATCATAAGCACTTTTGTCCTTGTGTGCGACCCATCTGGATGACTAGGTACAATATTTAGTAGTCGGCCAAAGGCTGCAGACCTCTGATGTCACCTGTCAGTAAAGCACAAAAGTATAAGCACTCCTCTGTTTTGCTAAATAAGGTAACTTGCTTATCTCTGCAGTGAGTTGCACTGGGGCTGATAGAGGTATGAAAGTGTTTCCTGTGCTGTCCAGCTTTCCCAAGGTTGTCTCACTCAGATCACCATCATGCGACAAAGTGAGTTACTTGTTTGGGGCACGGTAGAGTTGCAGGTGTGTCACTGGTCAGAGAGCACTGCTTCAGGAAGTAAGCACTACAGTTCAGGCGTGACATAGAAGAGACACATATATAGGCTGACCATATGCAGCGTTTTAAACAGGACAGTACCATTTTTTTCATATTTCCAGACCGTCCCTTCTTTTTAATATTAATTTCTATTTTGTCCCATTTTTTAAATATAACATATATAGTTTTTAATTTTTTGCAAAAAACTGAATGCAGCTAGTTTATTTCTCATGAGATAAAGTAAATCGGAACTTCCTTTTGTCACACTAGTGGTTTTCCTATGGTTTTACTGTACACATTGATTACCATAGAGTGACTCAGAACTGTCTAAGACTCTCAAGTCTATGGTAAATTACCACAGAGTCTCTTTGACAGTGATATGACGAGTCATAAGACTCTATGGTAATCAATGCGTACAGTAAGAACAGTAAAACCACTAGTGTGAGTGACGAAGAGAGGAAGTTCTGATTTACTTCAGGGGCAGGTTTTTTGGCCAGAGAGAGAGAGAACACTGCTAGTAAGAGACGGAGCAAACCCGTTCTCACTGCTTGCAGCTTACTACGATTGCACTCGGAGTGACGGAGTCCCACTGTCCGTCTGTCCCACACCCCGTCCCATTTTTGTCTCACCCTACACATATAACGTATTGAAATGTTGAGTTAGCTTGCATTTGGGGGCTCACTATTGAACATATGTGAATGGGGGCCCTCAGGAGGGTGCAGAGACTTCAGACCCACTGGCATGCCATGTTCTATCACAGCTGCATCGCCCGCAGTTACGCCACTGCCCTGGATGTGTGAGGAAGCAAAGAGATGTATGGTGTATTCTCTTCTCCATATTTCGTGTGCTTTTACCTACATACACTCACATATGAACACACAAATGTTTGTAGATCCAATGGCACATGGGCTTAACCCTTTAAAGGGGATCTATCACTCCTATACATGTTGGTGTCAATAGTATATGTAGCGACTAACTGGTAAAACGGTTTTGTTTTTTAAATAAAATTGGTATTTTGCTGAAATTAATTGGTTTACTTTTAAAAGGTCACACGTGAAAGAGGGTGCGACCAAAGAACACAACATGTCGCCGTAATAAAAATGCATGACAGCATGAGATTCTATGTCGGGTTATGATAGTAACACAGTGTTACAGGAGATCGAACTCCCCGGTAGTAATGTTTTACCCCTTAAGCTGTCTTACATTCGATCACTGCACATAATACCTGCCTTGCAGTTTTAACCCTTAAACTGCATTATGTCTTACATTCAATCACTGCACATAATACCAGCTTTGCCAGTGAAAAAGTGCCCATTCTCCTACCCTTAGCACAGACTCATTACTACGTTATTCATCATCTCCAATGCACCGGTTTGTATAGGCTGTCACGGCTCTATCCCATCATGCTGCACGGCTCTATCCCATCGTGCTGCAGTTTAAGGGTTAAAAAACGGCAAGGCAGGTATTATGTGCAGTGATTGAATGTAAGACAACTTAAAGTGATAGTAATACTTCAAACAAATTGTATTTTATATTGTAGCCATTAAAAAAATAATTAAGAACAATATCAGTCTTATCTCTCAAATCTTTATGGTTTAAGAGATATTCACAAGCAAAGTTTCCCCCTCACTGACGTCACTGCTCCAGCTGTCAGATTTGGAATCCGGTCAGCAGACCTGCCACGGGTCTACAGCAGAGCCGAGATCACGAAATATAAGAAGAACTACTTCACTGAAATGGTATACAAAGTGTGCCTGGTTTGCAAGCACACTTTGTAGATCATTCCAATGAACTAGTTATTTTTATATCTTGCGCTTTCGGCTCTGCTGAAGAGCCGCTGGCTGATCTGTGGACCGGATTCCAAATCTGACAGCTAGATGGCAGACTTGACCGTTTCAGTCAGTGAGGGGAATCTTTACTTGTGAATATCTCTCAAACCATAATGGTTTGTGAGATAAGACTGATATCATTCTTAATGATTTTTTAATAGCTACAAAATAAAATACAATTTTTTTGAAGTATTGCTATCACTTTAGGGTTAAAATGTTACTGCCAGGGAGTTTGCTCTCCTGTAACACTACCTTTCAGAACCCAACATGAGAATCTCACATATTCATGCAGTGCGAGATTCTCATGTCGCTATTTTTATTATGGTGACAGGCTAGCTGTATCTGTATCCGCGAAAGAGAGTACGACCTTTTAAAAGGATACCAATGAATCAAGTAAATACTGCCCTGCACCCTGCTTCTGGACAGACTGCGGTTACCAGCTCTGTACCGCAGTATGTCACGCTGCCTCTGCTCCCCTCCCTCTATCCAGCCACCTCTGATGACGGAGGCCTTCTGTCTGTAAGCTGGAGCGGTCTCTGGCCATTGAGAGCTCTCCAGTTTACATGCAGAAAGCCTCCATCATCGGAGGAGGCTGGATAGAGGGAGGTGAGCAGAGGCAGAGTGACAGACTGCAGTACAGAGCTGGTAACCGCAGTCTGTCCAGAAGTAGGATGCAGGGCAGCATTTACTTGATTCATTTCAGCAAAATACTGATTTTATTTAAAAAAACTAAATTGTTTTACCAGCTAGTCACTACATATACTACTATTGACACCAACATGTATAGGGGTGATTTTGATTTACTCATGTAAATCAGTGCTTTGCAATTTGCTACTCATTCCACTGGTCCTTAAAGACTTAATATACTCCACAGATATGTGCCATATGTTCTGTGGTACCATGCACTGAGGTGCAAATCTGTACACAGAGGAAAATGCAGGCAGTTTCAGGAAAGCTGAGCAACCACAGGCTTTCATTATTGCTGTTGACAGTGATTAAGTTTATGCTTTTATATACGCATGCCTATTAATGGCAGAATTGGAGGAGTTCTTGTTCACATGCCAAATAAATCTTCAGGTCTACCTCCACTACATAGATAATATCTTAATCATTTTGACTGCCAGAGAAGATGAACTTTTGTGATTTCATGAAAATGACCATACCTTCCATACCACCTTTAATCAAAACCTCAGTCATTCACCCACACAAATTAACTTTCTGGATACCACAATCAGTATTAGTAACAATACCATATGGATATATCTGTACCGCAAACCAACAGACAGGCCTAAGTATCTCAGAAATGACGTTTTCCATCCCAGCCACACACAAACATCTCTACTGTTAACAGCCAGGCTCTAAGGTATATTTGCATATCCTCTGAGACTCCTGACCACTATAAACATCTTAAAAATCATGGATATAATGCCAAGGTCACAGACATCGAAATTCAGAGGGCCTCCAGAGTATCCAGAAGAAATCTACTGGAATATAACAAACTACAGAAAGAGAACGGAGTGTCATTAGTAGTCACCTACAGCTTGAAGTACTGCACAAAATCTCAAAAGAGCTCCAATCAGAAGCATATCTGCAGTCTGATGTCATCTGTATAAAATTGTTATGTTCATTTCAAGTGAGGGGACATTATTAGAGGACTTGAAATTTCCAGATTCTATTTTAGCCATATATTTTTTTTTATCTAGACTGCCATGTCCAATTGTTCCTGAAGTAAAAAGAAATCCTTCCTGATTCCAAACAGGCAATCAACTTTCTGTTTGGATAAACATCTTGATAAATTACCTTATATATATTTTACCCAAAAAATGATCTAATACTTCTTTTTGAACATATAGCATCTTCCATCCGTAGCTCTCTTCGAAAGGAATTTCACATCCTTACTGCCCTTACCATAAAACATAATTTCCTTGGCTGTACCTAAGCACCCTTCTTCTAATATAAAATAATAACCAATTGGTCTTTGTTCAGCTCTAAACTAATTTGACTAGTAACTCTTTAAAACCAAACATTTCCACTCCCTTTACAAAGTTTCCAGTTATCTATAAACTCTTCCAGTTCAATACTTAAAACATGATGCCGTAAAATGTACTATATATTCCAAGTGAAGCGTTATCCAGGATTTATATAGTTACAATTTCAGTGACCAATACCAATAGCTTGCTTGCACAGCGAGGTTAGAGGGAATCCTGCAGTATGTGGTTAGACCTCCACATGTTGGGCGATTCATGGAATGGCAGAACTCTTCATATTAAAGCTGGAGTGCGGGCAATGCATTGCATTGCTTAGTGTTCCAGGGCCAATAGTGTTAATGCCCCTGCACTTCCAGTATAGGCAGCAGGGTGGCAACACAACCTACCAGCACTTAAGGTGACCACTATGATCTGACAAAATTAATTGACAAAAGTGTCATACAGAGTAAATCTGAACCCGCTGATTGAATATACAATGTATCCATTTACTCTGTAAATCAGTATTGTGCCTGGTTTTCAGAAACAGAGTCCTAAAACTTTGATCCCAAATATCTCAGGAAAGGGGGCGTATTTTTAAAGAAATTAATACCCTACACTCACCATGTTCAAAGAAAATTGTACTTTTTTGTAAAACTAAGGAAAAAAAACTTCCCATCAAAAAAGATAACACATTTAACACACTTTAATACATCTGTATTCTAAATATGCTAAACGTATTTGAAATGTGGCAGCTTTGTATTTGAAGGTGCTAAAAAGTATATTAAAAATAATAGTAAATCCTACTAATAGAGGTGATTACCTGATCCCTCAATGATTTCTTAGGGATAGGGGAAAGACAATGCCTTCTGCCTTTGAAACAACCACAGGAGTGAAACCTCTGTTTTTTGTGCTTGCTCACTTCTAATGCATGGTTTGAGCAAAGAAGACATTTGTCCTATTTAGAGACCTGATTCTTTGGTTGCTAATCAATGGAAAAGAAGGGGCCACCATTTCCTGAGGCCTCAAGAAATATCAGAGGAATTAGATGATCGCCATCATATTTGGCTGTATTCGCTAGGTGTAGGGCCACATGATCTTTACATAATACTATTACATTAGTAGAGCTGACTGTTCTTTTCCGTCAGATTGAATTTTACTCAGATTGAATGTTCAGACAAACTATGACAATTCTAACTTGCTGCCATAATTCAAATCACAAACTCAAACTAGGAGTCTCACTCCCATAAAAAAAAAAAAAAGTGGCATCTGTTAGGTTAATTTGTAAAATGTAATAAAGAGAATGTTTCTCTGTACACTTTTTTTTATTGCATTTGGATGTGATGTAATGGTCAGTACTCTGGGTCTTTTCCAGTCCCTTGTTGCTACGGATTCATTGTTTGCTTTTTTTCTCTCTCCAGGCAGTTATTCATTGTGACCTGGACTGATTATGCTAGTGGAATGTTTATGCATTTCAAGTGCTGAACAGTTTTACACGCTTGCTTCATCTCTAGCAACAATTGAAATGTTGCATGAATTTGTTAGTAATATTTTTTCCCAGATGAAAGTTAAAACTATGAGCAATGATCACAAGTTGATGTATACCCTATAAATGAAAAATTCCTACAAATGTTTTACAGATTGCAATGAGTTTTACTGTGTAGCTTTATTTATATATGCATAAATTAATTCAGTATTAATTCAGTATTTGCAATATTATAATACTGCTGTAAATCCAGTATCATACCTGGGAACTCTACGGGTCTACCCCCAGAGACTTCAATTTTTGAAGTTAATTACTGGGTCTAGGGGACGGAGGCGGATTCTCTGTCTTTGGTGGATTTCCAGTGTAACTCCTCCCACCTCTCATCATTCTGCCTACTTCCCATCTGTTCCTCCCACTTTATATCCTACCTAGCCAGTTAAGCCCCTCCTACTTTATGCCACGATTCACATCATTTAGACACTCCAATTCCCAGCCCATGCACCTTCTCCTGGGGTTCTAAACAAGAAAGTTCCCATGTATGAAAACCATGTATATGACCTTATATAGTTGTGGTCGATAACCTGTGGTTTGGCTCTTAGAGGGCAGAGGCCTTCTGAGGATCACGTGAGTTGTAGTCCAACAAGAGGTGGAGGGTCATAAGTTGCTCTCCCATCTTATACAATGTAACAGGCATTGTATGATAAGATATGGCTCGTACAAAGAACGAGAGCCATTCTAGTGCAAACCAACTGCACCACAGGGAAGAAAAATTCATGTTGATTCAAATGGAGATTTAAACCCTTTGAATGCTAGAGAAGTAGCAATATCTTGAAATCCTTTATGTTATTCAAGGGGCTATAAGCTTTTTTTTAACTTCTTAACCCCTTAAGGCCCAGGGTATTTTATACTAGAGGACCACTGCAAATTTGGCTTTTTTAATGTGTTTGTTCAGCCATATTTTCCCTCTAATTCCTTTAGTACAGGCACACAAATTATATACCTTTCTTTTTAAGGATAAGTAAGGCTTTCATTTGATACCACATTTATTGGTGTAACTCATCACACATTTTAATTATACTATAACAATCTGAAAAAAAAAACACAATAATTTATAGGTTTTCCTGTGATGTTTTGTTCCTAGTTAGTATATTTTTAACAGGGAGTGGATAAAAGGTATGAATGTTCCTTTTTAGGGAGGGGGTACTGTCTCTCTTAGGAGAAAATCCCAATGTCCCTCATTCCCTTCCTGGTCTCCCTGTTTTAGGCGATCAAACTGTGTAGTGTATATATAAGTGTTTCATATTACTCCACACTAATAAAAATCACAAAATCTGTGTTGAAACTTCAGTATGTGTTTTGTAAAATAGTAGTGCAAATGAAATACTTTGGGGTTGTCCTAAATAATTAGTCCAGAGACAGAATGTAATATATATATAATATTTTTTTCTTTTATTTCTTTTATGTTCTGCACCCCCAGTCCTGCTTCCAATACCACAAAAGTGCCTAGGTTTTGGCAATTTGAGGCACTTGAAGCTCTGTTCTCTACTTCTCTCTATCTCACTATCACAGCGAGGAAGAGAGAGGAAGAGAACACTGAAAAAGCAATATATAGAATACGTTACCTTTGTCATTGACTCAACCAGCACATATGATCATTGTAGCAACAATCACATGTACCAACTCATGGAGGAAGGGCTGAAACTGACTGCTCTGGTCCTGGAGCAGTCAGTTTCTGCCTCCCCAGCACGGCCTGAGGCACACTGTGATCATTTATACATGACTAGTTGAACAGCCCGTTACACGGGCCACAGTGCCACTGCCAGCCAGTCGCTGTGCAGTCATGCTCAGTAGAGACTGCCCACGCAGCAGCTGATACAGTGCCAGCCAGTCGCTGTGCAGTCATGCTCAGTAGAGACTGCCCACGCAGCAGCTGATACAGTGCCAGCCAGTCGCTGTGCAGTCATGCTCAGTAGAGACTGCCCACGCAGCAGCTGATACAGTGCCAGCCGGTCGCAGTGCAGTCATGCTCAGTAGAGACTGCCTGCACCGAGGCTGATACAGAGCGGGATCCTGTGGCGTAGGCAGTCTGTACTGAGCATGACTACGACGTTACACACGTTTTAGCGAATTATTATATATAATGTGCCAGGACTGTCACTGGTCCTTAAAGGACCAAATTCTGTGATGGTCTTGACATGTCCTTGATCATTAAGGGGTTAAGAACCAGATGGGTGTACAACTCATTGCTTTGCAGTATGTTGCACACCCATCATATCCTTTAAGGAGCAGTAAATATTTTTCTATGAAAATCTTTGTGTTATAGGGTTTTTCCTGCTGAGTAAACCAAGGGTACTCCCACAGTTGTCAGTTGTTTCATTCACAAGTTATAAATGTTCAGATTGTCAGGAAGTGAATTACTGTGTATTTACTTCCTAAAAGTTCAGACAGCATGACTCAGCAGTTTTTGTCACATTCTGTGGAGAAATGTTTGTCATTGACTCACCTCTCCATATTGTGTAGCTGATTTGCCCCAGAATTGTTCCACTTCTTCTTAGAAGTTCAAACTCAAATATTTCTATTTTTTTGTTTAATTGTTTATTTTTGTGAATACTATTAGTTTATTTTGTAGTCTGCATGATTTATTTTAACTTCTGCTTGGTTACGATATAAACCAGTGCACAATTTGTTCTATGGTTTGAGGATTATTCTTGTTACAGCAGATGGCTATAGTTTGATATGCTTGGGTAATGATGTTGGCACCAGGAAATGCAACATCTGATTGATTAACATGCCAGGAGCCGAATACCTCGTATCAAGAAATTTACTAACCAGTTTATATTCTGGCAGATTAGAAATCCATTGAGAAAATATTCACAAAATGTACTGCAGTCCAGTGTTATATGAAAGGATATCTTACAAAGCAGACATAGGTGATCAGTGCTAGATATCAATTATTTCATAACTTCTCATGTTATAAATTAAACTCATGCTTCACAATGAGACTGATATGCTAAAACGGACAGGGAAATTCTGGAACAAATCAACGACACCACAGGAGAAACCTAAAAAAGGTACAGTTAACCCTTTCAGTGGAAGATGGGCACACAAAGCAATCCTTTGCGCACCTTTCTGGCTCTCAGTGGGTTCATTTAAACAGGCTTTTAAACCATTTAATGCTAGAGAGGTTTTCAACTCATTGCTTTGTAATGCAACAGAGAAATCTATAGCATTAAAGAGTTGAAATATTTAAATCAATGGGGATTTGGGATTTTTTTATTTAAACCCTTGAGTGCCAGAGGGGTACGCAATGCATTGCAAAGCAATGCATTGCGTACCCCTCTGGCACTCAAAGGGTTAACCCATATGGTGCATGTGGATTGCTCCCAATAGATTCAATAGCTTCTTAGTACATCAGTTTGTATGGGATGAAAATGTACAAAGTTGCCAGCTTAGCTCAAGACATTAGCCCCCAAATCATGCGGATCTACTATGGGGCATGTACTAAAGAGTATGATCACTTTAATGTATACCTTTGTGCATATTCTGCCATCATGAAGAATTTTATGCATGCAGGCCCAGAATACCACCTCTGTAGCATGTGCAGAAACATTTAATACAGTTACACCAATTTCCTTTTCATGTTATTTAGTACATGGCATTAACCCTTTTATAGTAATGTCTCACAAAAGCAGCAGCTCCAATTAATTTTCATAGTATTTGGGCCATGGAGAGTGTTATTTCAGTACTGTCAGAGTTGTAGTTCCAGAGAAATTGAATGATAAAATATCCCTCTCCCACCCCATTTACTGATGTAACACTGTTCACCTCAGAGCAGCAAGCCTGTCCGGATGGATCGCAGAGAGAGACAATCTTCATTGAACATAAGGAAAAACCTGTCAAGGGGGTTAGGGTTTTCCTTATACTCACAACGAAAAGATTGTCCCTTGCTGTGAACTGTCTGGTCAAGGTACCAGATTCCACATCTGAGAGAAGGTGGCTTACATTAGCTAAAAAAGGGGCGGGAGGGGGATACTTTATCATTCAATTACTCTTGAACTACAACTCTGACAGTATTGAAAAACACTCTCCATGGCCCAAATACTATGAAGATTAATTGGAGCAGCTGCTTTTGTGAAACATTAATATCCCTTTAAAGTCTTAGTAATGTCAAAAAAATTCTTGTAATAGATATGTAGAGGTTATAAAAAGATTAACATTGCAGCAAACCCCATCTCTCAAACTGCTATGGTTTGAGAGATATTGGCAATGAAAGTTCCCCCTTCCCTCCCCTTCTCCTGACGCCAGCGTCTAGCTGACAGCAGGGGATCCCAGTCCGGGGATCAGCTGGCGGCTCTGTAGCAAAGCTGAAATCCCGGTATTAGAAAATAATTACTTCATTGGAAAGGTCTACAAGTGTGCTTGGTTTGCAAGCACACTTTGTAGACCTTTCCCATGAAGTAGTTCTTTTCTAATAATGGGATTTCGGCTCTGCTGAAGAGCCTCATCGTGTCGGCCGACACGGATCTCATTCTGTCAGCTTTACAGCTGACATCAAGAGAAGTGGAAGGAAGGGGGAACTTTCATTACCGATGTCTCTCACACCACAGCAGTTTGAGAGATGGGGTTTGTGGCAATGATAATCTTTTTTTGTCATCTACAAATCTATTACAATACATTTTTGGACATTACTAACACTTTAAACAAGACACAAAGGAACAGAATGCTCTGAACCATTCATACAATCCCACACTACCCTCCCCTTGGAGCAAGAAAAAATTAAATTGTGAATTTTCTATGTCAATAGGCTTCTACTTAGTCTATAGGCAGGCATAGCATATTAAAATATATTCCAGAGAATATTTTAGTACATAATTGTATTAGTAAATCCCCCTTTTACTTCTATGCGATAATTTTTAAGGCTTTTGACAGGAAGCAGTAGTGAATGATTGCATGACTATTATGTGGAGTTGTCGAGGAGGTGTTAAATCGGGAATGCATTTCTGAATTCCACACTGTCACTTGACTTTCTGTCTTTATTCAAGTAAAAAACAAAAAAACAAAAAAACAAACACACACATAGCAGGTTTACACTACTTCCCTCACAACATTTACAGTCAATCTTCAGCAGGTCAAATATTGGTCACAGTGAGCCATCGGTTTCTCAGGATTTCACTTGTAAACTGGATTGGGAAAGATTGTAATGTGAAAAAAATCTCGAAATAATAAATATGAAATAATTTCAGTCTAGATAAAATAGCAATGTGTCATTGCACAATGCTAGTCAGACAGCCCAAAAGCAGCAGTTTGGGAGCAAATCAAATTAAGAAAATTCAGTTACCTAAATTTAAATTAGACTTTTAATCCTTTGAGTGTCAGAGGGGTACACAATGCATTGCAAAGCAATGCATTGCGTACCGATCTGGCACTCAAAGGATTAACCTCTGAATGCTTGAGAGATCTCCAGCACTAGGTTTGCAAAGTGTTGGAGAGCTCATTAGCATTCCAATATTAAAATCCCCATTTCAATCATTGGATTTTTTTTTTACCCTTTATGGTGCAGCTGGTTTGCTCCAGAATTGCTTCTATTTCTTTTGTGCAACAAAGCCCTCTATGAGAAGGGGAGACTATTAATACAAAATGTGTACATCCTGTTCAGGACTGCAAATTGCAGAAAAGAAATTAGACCAGCATGTGTGTGTATGACAGGTGGTAAAAATAGGGGAAATATGATCTCTGTGCTGAGTATTTAAATAATAACCAGTCAGTCAAAAATGTACTACATATTCATATATTTGAAGTGTGCCTTATAGTCACTTTAAAATTAGTAGGAAATATTAGTAGATATGTGCAAAAAGTCCTGTTTTTCTGCTGGGTTTTTCGTGGAAAAAAACACAACATAATTATTTTTCAGGAGATATTTCCACACCAAGGAAATACATAAGATTACTGTAATTTTGCTCCCACCAATGAATTCCCTGCAACAAGTTTGACATTCCCCTCCTATGCTGTCTATAATTGTGATAATTCCTACCCCGCTGCCATATAAAATCCTATCAAGTATAGTTGAGAGAGAGAGTTATAGAAGAGAGAAAGCTATAGAGAAAAAAAGGTGAGAGTAGGTGTGTAGTCCTAGAGAGATATCACCTTTTGCTGCTGTTGAAAACTGCTCTGCAGTGTATGTGTGTGTGTGTGTGTGAGAGAGATAGTGAGAGATGGAGAGTGTGTGAAAATTAGTAAGAGGAGTTGGAGAACTACTGCCGCTGATGTAACAGAATCCAGTAGCAGCAGCATTAGTGGTCAGCAGAGCCCACCAGCATATAGTGCTGCCACCACCCCTACCACATCCTCTGTGATTCTGAGACTCCAGGGCCCACAAGTAGAAGATAGAACCATCACCATCCCCATCATATTCCTTGTGACTCAGCCCACCAGCAGATAGTGCTGCCATCACCCCCATCACATTCCTTGTGACTCAGTGCTCACCAGCAGACACCACCACCACCACAATCACATTCCCAGGACCCTGGGGCTAACTTATGAAATGAGAAAATATGTTTTTCCTCTAGTGGCTGGGTGCAGCAGTAGCAGCACAGAGCTGCAGCTGCCTGACTACGAGCATGCTTCTGTTGATGTGCCTGTTACAAGGGTGTGAAAAGGGAGAAGATGGGGGTTATACCCTGCCAAATACACACTAAAAAAATTCACATGCAGCATAACCACCCTAAGGTACATGTGGAACATTTGCAACTGTCCCCAAAGAAAAAAAACAGTTGCTGCTGACCCTGTGCCCCTTTTCTATGCCTAACAGGACAAGGTGGTACATTTGTAGTCTGGTTCTTGGCTATTCTAATATTCTATTTGTCCCACCCCCTGATGACTTCAGGGTCCTCCTCCTTGACACTGCCACTCACATATTTGCCACCAGTGCCACCAGCAGAAAGTGAATCTATAGATATACGTAACTGGCAGTATGACTCCACTCCTTTATATAATGTATGGTGCAATGACCCACATCACACTGATGCAGAGGATAAGGGAGCAGCATAATATGCTACAGATACAGTAAAATAATATATTTATTGAGAAATAGCACAAAATAAAATAAATAGCCCTTCCCCAACCCTCACAGGACCAGGTGTAAGGAAAGTGCCTGAGTACTTCCCTAACCCTCACTAGCCAGGTATGGAGATAGCACAGGATCACCCGACTGTAAGGAGGCAACACCACTCTGACTGAATATATATATATATGTGCTAGTAGCAAGGATGGCAATAGCTACTAGTACAGGAGCAGCTGGGAAGCCCCTGTGAACCGAGGGAAAATTCTCTAGTACGCTAGGGTGGTTCAGCTCAGAGATGGATTTTTCTAGAACGCTAGGGTAAACCAACAGGCAGCGGTGACTGAGAATGCCTAGAACGCTAGGGTAATCCAACAGGCAGCGGTGACTTAGAATCCCTAGAACACTAGGGTAACGGAACAGTCAGTGGTAACTGAGAACCCCTAGAAAGCTAGGGTAACCCAACAAGCAACAGTGACTGAGACTCCCTAGAAAGCTAGGGTAACATAACAGGCAGTGGTGACTGAGAATCCCTAGAATGCTAGGGTAACCAACAAGCAATGGTGACTGCGAATCCCTAGGACACTAGGGTAACGGACAGGCAGTGGTGACTGAGAATCCCTAGAACGCTAGGGTAGACCAACAAGCAATGGTGACTGAGAATCCCTAGATCGCTAGGGTACCCAATGGCACCGAGCAGAACAACAGATAGCAGGAAGGCCAGTAACACGGACTGACACAGACTGAGCATCGCTCGATGTAGGAAGCGATAGAGCACGGAGCGTGCAAGCGGACACAGTAGGCCACGGGTATAGAATGATGAATAGTCAGCCGGAGCATGGGTCAGCACGGAGCGGGTAGTCAACCAAAGCCAGAAGTCAGACTGGAGCGGGTAGTAAGCCAAAGCCAGGAATCAGACAGGAGCGGGTAGTCAGTCAAAACCAGGAGTCAGACCAGAACGGGTAGTCAGACAAAGCCTGGAGTCAGACCAGAACGGAAGGCAGCTAGTCAGGGAGCAAACGGAGCCGAAGTCAGAACGTAGCCAGGAGTTATACACAGGAATGGATCATCGCAGTCACAAGAGCTATAGCGCACAGGTACACCATGTAAGGGCAAATGAGCAAAGGCAGGCTGACGCCTATAAGGCCTAGCATGTAGGTGGAGACTCCATCTGGCAATTAGCGGTGGCCAATAAGAATAGCGAATGTGCTTCAGCGCGACAACCAGGAAGTACAGCAATGTCACCTGAAAGCACAGCGTCACTAAAGGCAATCACGGGCACCGTGATAGTACCCCCACCTCAAAGATCTCTCCCCCCGGACGAGAACCAGCTTAATTTGGAAATTTAGCATGGAATCTGCGTAGCAGAATAGGAGCATGAATATCAGACTGATTCACCCAGGAACGTCCTCAGGGCCATAGCCCTTCCAACGTACAAGATACTGAATGCACCCATGGACTCTACGGGAGTCCATAATGCTTTGGATTTCATACTCCTCGTGGTCTTGAATGCGCACAGGACCTGTCACCACTTCAGCAGAAGTGTAGCGATTACAGACCAAAGGCTTCAACAGGGAAACATGGAATACATTTTGAATGCGCGTACCCACAGGAAGGTCCAAGGCATAAGTGACAGGGTTCACTCTGCAAAGTACCCGGTATGGACCTACAATACGTGGAGCCACCTTATTGCAAGGTACTTGGAGATTCAGTTTTCTGGAGGACAGCCACACTCTATCCCCAACTTGGAAAATAGGAGCATGCGGTCTGCATGCCTCTGATAGTGCTCTGAGGACCTTCGCAGGGTATTTTGAACCTGTGCCCATGTGGAGCGGAGCTGCCTAATATGCTCATCCAGAACTGGAATGTCTTGCACCTGAAAGGAGTCCGGGAGCAGTGATGGTTGGAACCCACAGTTGATCAGGAAGGGAGAGCTCCCCGACGAGCAGCTTATGGCACAATTCCTGGCAAACTCAGCCTACAGCAACAGGTCAGTCCAGTTATCATGATGGTCAGAGATAAATAAGCGCAAGAATTGTTCCAACCCCTGGTTGCATCTTTCAGCAGCAACATCGTCTGGGGGTGGTAGGCCGAGGAAGATTACAGTTTGATGCCCATCTGGTCACAGAAAGCCCTCCAGAACCTAGACACGAAATGACTCCCATGGTCAGAGACCAATACCTTGGGTACTCCGTGGAGTTGGAACACCTTTCTAGCAAACACCACAGCCAATTCTTTGGAGGAAGGTAGTCCCTACAGAGGGACAAAATGAGACATTTTGGAGAAATGGCCCACTATCAGTAGTACGACCGTACATCTATTGGATACTGGCAGCTCCACCATAACATCTATGTGTGACCATGGGCGCTCACCATTCGGAACTGTCTGGATCAACACCAGAGGAAGGTGTCTTGGGGTCTTAGCACGAGCACAAATGGAACAGGCTTCCACAAAAGCTGTACAATCTGCTCTTAGACTGGGGCACCAAAAGATCTGAGAAACTGACCAGATCAGTTGGTCACGACCAATATGTCCAGCTGCCCTCGAGGAGTGGTATGTCTCCAGCAGTTTGGTATGGAGAGCCTGGGCTACAAAACATTTGCCACTAGGTTTTTCTGCTGGAGCACCACCCTGGGATGCCAAGATCTCCTCGCTTATTGGAGATGTGATACTAGTGCATATGGTAGCCAATATGTGATCTGAGGGAATAATAGGCACAGGTGCTATATATGTGCTAGTAGCAAGGATGGTAGTGGCTACTAGTACAGGAGCAGCTGAGTAGCCCCTGTGAACTGAGGGAAAATCCCCTAGTACGCTAGGGTGGTTCAGCTCAGAGACAGATTTCCCTAGAACACTAGGATAAACCAACAGGCAGTGGTGACTGAGAATCCCTAGAACGCTAGCAATAGAGCATGGAGCCTGCAAGTGGACACAGTAGGCCACGGTTATAGAATGATCGATAGTCAGCCGGAGCAGGGGTCAGCACGGAGCGGTTAGTCAACCAAAGCCATGAGTCAGACCGGAGCGGGTAGTCAGCCAAAGTCAGGAGTCAGACCAGAATGGAAGGCAGCTAGTCAGGGAGCAAATGGAGCCGAAGTCAGAACGTAGCCAGGATTCATACACAGGAATGGAGCATTGGAATCACAAGAGCTATAGTGCACAGGTACACCACGAAAGGGCAAATGAGTAAAGGCAGGCTGAGGCCTATAAGGCCTAGCAAGTAGGTGGAGACTCTATCTGGCAATTAGCGGTGGCCAATAAGAATAGTGAATGTGCTTCAGCACGACAACCAGGTAGTACAGCAATGTTGCCAGCAAGCACAGCTTTGCTAAAGGCAATCACGGGCACCGTGATAGTTATGCACACAACAAGGTGGTTCAATTATTATTTTTGATTGTTAATCACCCATTTGAAGTGTCAGTCATCTTCCAACTCCAGTCACTTGGTTTTTTTTTTTTGTGGGACGGACAAGGGACAGTTTAACATTGTCAACATGCAACTGAGCAGAAATGCCAAGGTGTGTGCTCCAAGTCTTTCCCCCAATTCACAACATTTTCACAAACTGTGAACACTGCAGTTGTTGATAACTGCACAGTCTCTCCCTGCCCCCATGATTTTTTGGAAGATGGAGAAGGGGAAGGATTATGGTGATTGGACATCTTCTCCTCAAATGCATTTGCAGTAGTGTGGGCTTTTTGTGATGCTGATGCCTCAGCACTAGTATCAGCAGGAACCACCACTACCTGTCTCATGTCACTGCTGCTGTTGCTGGTTTCACTTCTACAATCTGTGGGGATGATGATCTCAGTCCCAATACCACCACCACTATGGCATCCATTCAATAAAAGCCAGTAAAACTGTCAGTAAGGCAAAAATGGATACAGAGCGGTACACAAACTGTGCTACCATCAGAATTCAATTTCCCTACCAACAGAATCCAAAAGAAACTTTGGGCCGCAGAACCTGACAGAACCCCACTACATAGAGTGAGAAATGTAAGCAGCTAACGCTTGGTGTATACACACTGTCAAACACCAAGCATGAGCTAACCCAACTTTCTTCTTTAATGAGACAAAAGCAAAGGCAACTGTTGTTGATAGTGCAGCTTGTAACCCCTTCAGTGACACAGGAGTATGCAATACACATACCCATGGCACTGAAAGGTTTAAAAATAGCAGCTGCTGTGTCTTTTCATTTAGCATATTCAGCAAACTGTCTTATGGCTCCATAAAGAGTTACAGGGTGATCTCAATAGCTCCAACCTCAGGTAGGTGAAGTTGGGACTGTGAACTCCGACAGCAGAGACAGCAATTGGAGCTTAGTGCATGTGGCAAAGAGCTATATTAACATATAAACACACCCACATGAATATGACAGTGGCTCATTAACATGTATTGAGTGCAAAATTGTAAACCTGTCAAAGACATGGCGATTGCAGGGCTATGAGGGCGATTGGTGGTGGATTGACAGGAATATGATGGTAAAGACACCTTAGTGCATAATGGAGAGGTTTCTTACACACAGATCCGATACCATGAACCCTTATCAAACTTAAATACATCTCACCCCAGGTCTTGTTGCTAGCTTGAGCCAGGTAATGGTTGTATTACTATGCTAATCTCTCTTATTCTAGGGGTGCAATTTGGTTGCAAGGAACAGTAATTATGATTTTGGTGGGTCCCAGGTTTTTTAGAAAGGCAGCAGCTCCTCTTCAGGAAGAGTTGTAGTTAACCCTTTGAGTGTCAGAGGGGTATGTAACACACTGCAGACCAATGCGCTGTGTATATCTCTGGCATTCAGCGGGTTAAGGTGTCAATATAATCATTAGTGTTGAGCGAGCATGCTCGGCCGATGCTCGGATCGGCTCGAGCATCGCTCTGCTCGGCACATGGCGGTACTCGTACGAGTACCGCATGTGCTCGCCCGCCATGTTCGGGTCTCCTCCCCGCACGTTTTGCGGCTGCTGCGCAGCCAATAAACGTGCAGGGAGGCTCTGACATCGGTGTAATGCCAGCAGCCATGTTGGCTGCTGGCATTACACTGATTGGCTGGCCAGAACCCGTGGTCGGGTGCTGTATAGCACCTGACCATCGAGTTCGGCTCAGTCTGAGCCAGGGAGAGCTGAGGATAGGAAGGGAAAGGCAGTGTAGGGAGGAAAAAAACAAAAATTGTGAAAAAAAAGAACCAAAAGTCCTTTTTAGGACTACTGTGTGTGGGGGCAGCAGGTTATTTTGTGTGGGGGGAAAAAAACAAAAAAAAAAAAAAAAAAATATTCTGTTTAGTGTGAAAAGTTGCAGATTAGAGCACATTCTGTTTAGTGTGCACAGTTGCAGATTAGAGCACATTCTGTTTAGTGTGCAAAGTTGCAGATTAGAGCACATTCTGTTTAGTGTGCAAAGTTGCAGATTAGAGCACATTCTGTTAAGTCTTCAAACTAAAATATCAAAGTCACATATTCCATTCAGTGTGCTTCGCCGCAGTTTAGCAGCACATTCTGTGTACTGTGCAGAGTTGCAGAATAGGAAGAAATACTGTTAAGTCTTCAAACTAAAATATCAAAGTCACATATTCCATTCAGTGTGTGTCACCGCCGTTTAGCAGCCTATTCTGTGTACTCTGCAGAGTTGCAGAATAGTAAGAAATACTGTTAAGTTTTCAAACTCAAATATTAAAGTCACATATTCCATTCAGTGTGTTTCACCGCCGTTTAGCAGCCTATTCTGTGTACTCTGCACAGTTGCAGAATAGTAAGAAATACTGTTAAGTTTTCAAACTCAAATATTAAAGTCACATATTCCATTCAGTGTGTGTCACCGCCGTTTAGCAGCCTATTCTGTGTACTCTGCAGAGTTGCAGAATAGTAAGAAATACTGTTAAGTTTTCAAACTCAAATATTAAAGTCACATATTTCATTCAGTGTGTATCACCGCCGTTTAGCAGCCTATTCTGTGTACTCTGCAGAGTTGCAGAATAGTAAGAAATACTGTTAAGTTTTCAAACTCAAATATTAAAGTCACATATTCCATTCAGTGTGTTTCACCGCCGTTTAGCAGCCTATTCTGTGTACTCTGCACAGTTGCAGAATAGTAAGAAATACTGTTAAGTTTTCAAACTCAAATATTAAAGTCACATATTCCATTCAGTGTGTTTCACCGCCGTTTAGCAGCCTATTCTGTGTACTCTGCACAGTTGCAGAATAGTAAGAAATACTGTTAAGTTTTCAAACTCAAATATTAAAGTCACATATTCCATTCAGTGTGTGTCACCGCCGTTTAGCAGCCTATTCTGTGTACTCTGCAGAGTTGCAGAATAGTAAGAAATACTGTTAAGTTTTCAAACTCAAATATTAAAGTCACATATTCCATTCAGTGTGTTTCACCGCCGTTTAGCAGCCTATTCTGTGTACTCTGCACAGTTGCAGAATAGTAAGAAATACTGTTAAGTTTTCAAACTCAAATATTAAAGTCACATATTCCATTCAGTGTGTTTCACCGCCGTTTAGCAGCCTATTCTGTGTACTCTGCACAGTTGCAGAATAGTAAGAAATACTGTTAAGTTTTCAAACTCAAATATTAAAGTCACATATTCCATTCAGTGTGTGTCACCGCCGTTTAGCAGCCTATTCTGTGTACTCTGCAGAGTTGCAGAATAGTAAGAAATACTGTTAAGTTTTCAAACTCAAATATTAAAGTCACATATTCCATTCAGTGTGTTTCACCGCCGTTTAGCAGCCTATTCTGTGTACTCTGCACAGTTGCAGAATAGTAAGAAATACTGTTAAGTTTTCAAACTCAAATATTAAAGTCACATATTCCATTCAGTGTGTTTCACCGCCGTTTAGCAGCCTATTCTGTGTACTCTGCACAGTTACAGAATAGTAAGAAATACTGTTAAGTTTTCAAACTCAAATATTAAAGTCACATATTCCATTCAGTGTGTGTCACCGCCGTTTAGCAGCCTATTCTGTGTACTCTGCAGAGTTGCAGAATAGGAAAAAATACTGTTAAGTTTTCAAACTCAAATATTAAAGTCACATATTCCATTCAGTGTGTGTCACCGCCGTTTAGCAGCCTATTCTGTGTACTCTGCACAGTTGCAGAATAGTAAGAAATACTGTTAAGTTTTCAAACTCAAATATTAAAGTCACATATTCCATTCAGTGTGTGTCACCGCCGTTTAGCAGCCTATTCTGTGTACTCTGCAGAGTTGCAGAATAGTAAGAAATACTGTTAAGTTTTCAAACTCAAATATTAAAGTCACAAATTCCATTCAGTGTGTTTCACCGCCGTTTAGCAGCCTATTCTGTGTACTCTGCACAGTTGCAGAATAGTAAGAAATACTGTTAAGTTTTCAAACTCAAATATTAAAGTCACATATTCCATTCAGTGTGTGTCACCGCCGTTTAGCAGCCTATTCTGTGTACTCTGCAGAGTTGCAGAATAGGAAAAAATACTGTTAAGTTTTCAAACTCAAATATTAAAGTCACATATTCCATTCAGTGTGTGTCACCGCCGTTTAGCAGCCTATTCTGTGTACTCTGCAGAGTTGCAGAATAGTAAGAAATACTGTTAAGTTTTCAAACTCAAATATTAAAGTCACATATTCCATTCAGTGTGTTTCACCGCCGTTTAGCAGTCTATTCTGTGTACTCTGCACAGTTGCAGAATAGTAAGAAATACTGTTAAGTTTTCAAACTCAAATATTAAAGTCACATATTCTGTGTAAGATGAAGAAGGCGGGTAAAAAGGGACGGGGAAGTGGACGTGATCCTGAAAGTTCAGGGCGCGGGTCAGGACGCGGAGAAACTGTGCCTGGTGCCAGAGCACAAGAAAGAAAGACATCCACCATACCTAGCTTCATGTGTAATTTTACAGGGCGTCGCAGGACATCACTCTCGAGGTCCGACCACTGCGAACAGGTGGTCGGTTGGATGACAGCTGATACTGCTTCCAGTCGGTTAAGCACCACCCTGTCTTCCACCAAGTCCACTCTCAGTAGCCAAGAGTCTGGTCAACATAATCCTCACTCTGATCATCCTTCCTCCCACCATACACGGTCTGGTCAAAGAAGTGATCCCACACTGGGATATAGTGAGGAGCTCGTCTCATCACCAATCCTTCATTTGACCCTCTCTCCAAGCACGCTTGCAGAGGAACATGACATCTTGTGCCCTGATTCACAACCTCTAGAGGCTACCCAATCACAAGAAGATGACAGATGTGAACGGCATTTAAGGTCAAAGGAAGTAGTGGATGATGATGATGATGATGAGACACAGTTGCCATTAAATCAACCACTATTTCCGTCTCAAGACCTTGTTGAGGAGAATGTTATACAGTTGTCAATGACTGAGTATGTGGTGGGATCAAGACTTGAGGAGGATGATCAGAGTGAGGAAGTGGAGGAGGACTTGGTGGACGATGAGGTGACTGACCCCACCTGGGAAGGTGTAGAGCCGAGCGATGACAGCAGTCCTGAGGGTGAGCCATCTGCAGCACCGCAACAGGCTGGAAGAGGCAGTGGTGTGGCTACAGAAAGAAGGCGGACCGCACCAAACCGGCCCGCAAATGTTCCACGGAGCACCCCCTTGCGTAAATCTACCTTGCCAAAGGGTAGGTGTTCCGCGGTATGGCGTTTTTTTAAGGAAAGTGCGGACGACAAAAGAATTGTAGTTTGTAACCTGTGCCACACCAGAATGAGCCGAGGCATGAACACTAGAAACCTCACCACCACCAGCATGATCCGACACATGGCATCCAAGCACCGTAGTAAGTGGGAGGAACGCCTGGATCGCCCATCTGTGTCTGCAGGCCACACCACTGCCTCCTCTTCCCCTGTTTTCGGTGCCGGCCAATAGCCTGTCGAAGGCGCAGGCCCGCATACCTCCCGCCCTGCACCTGTACCATCTGAAGCACCATCAGCGACCACATCCACTTCCCTGTCCCAGCACAGCGTCCAAATGTCGTTACCCCAGGCATTTGAGCGCAAGAGAAAGTACCCAGCCACCCACCCACAGGCCATAGCACTAACCTCACACCTTTCAAAATTACTGGCCATCGAAATGCTGCCATTTAGGCTTGTGGACACTGAGTCCTTCCGCAGCCTGATGGCAGCAGCTGTCCCTCGGTACGCGGTCCCCAGCCGCCACTACTTTTCCCGGTGTGCCATCCCCGCATTACACCACCATGTGTCCCGTAACATCACCCGTGCCCTGACCAACGCAGTTACTGGGAAGGTCCACTTAACGACTGACACATGGACAAGTGCTTGTGGCCAGGGACGCTACATTTCCCTGACGGCACACTGGGTGAATGTCGTGGAGGCTGGGAGCGACTCGGACCCTGGGATGGCATGGGTGCTACCCACGCCGAGGATTGCGGGCCCTACCTCCATCAGGGTTTCCGCCAGCACCTACGTTATTGGCTCCTCCTCCTCCGTTTCCACCTCCGAATTCTCTACACGCAGCGCCACTCCCCCATCAGCCAGTAGCTGGAAGCAGTGTAGCACTGCAGTGGGGAAGCGTCAACAGGCCGTGCTGAAGCTGATCTGCCTTGGGGACAAACAGCACACGGCCTCAGAGCTGTTGCAGGGGATTAGTCACCAGACCGAGCAGTGGCTCTCGCCACTCAACCTGCAACCAGGCATGGTTGTGTGTGATAATGGGCGTAACTTGGTGGCGGCTTTGGAGCTCGGCAAGCTCACACACGTACCATGCCTAGCGCATGTATTTAATTTAGTGGTGCAGCGATTTCTAAAAACCTACCCCAATGTGCATGATCTCTTGACCAAGGTGCGCCGCGTGTGTGCACATTTCCGTAAGTCATCTACAGCTTCGGCCGGCCTGTTGAAGCTGCAGCAGCGCTTACAATTGCCAGCTCACCGGCTGCTGTGTGACGTGAGCACGCGCTGGAACTCCACCTTCCACATGTTGGCCCGGCTTTGTGAGCAGCAGAGGGCAGTAGTGGAGTACCAGCTGTTACACGGTCGTCGCCTCTCCGTTCAACTTCCTGTAATCAGAAGTGAGGAGTGGGAATGGATGTCAGTGTAACCATCCCACTTCTGTGTCTACTGAAACGCTCGCTGCTCACAATTAAAACCGACGCTTTGCATGTGGAAGAGGTGGAAATGGGGGAGGAAGAGCTTACACAAGGTGATAGCCAGAGCACCCTCACTTCGTCTTCTCAGCGACAATTGGAGGAGGCGGAGGAGGAGGAGGAGGAGGAAGACACGGTTGCCTCCGCTACAGAGGGTAGCCATGGAACTTTAGTTCCATCTCTTCAGCGTGGGTGGGCAGAAGAGGAGGAAGAGGATGAGGAGATTGAGAGTCATCCTCCTGGTGAGGACAGCGAAATCTTGACTGTTGGTACTCTGGCACACATGGCTGACTTTATGTTAGGCTGCCTTTCCCGTGACCCACGCGTTATACGCATTTTAAACAACACGGATTACTGGGTGTTCACCCTTCTGGACCCCCGCTACAAAGAGAATTTCTCATCTCTCATTCCTCCGGTGGAGAGGACAAGCAAAATGTTGCAATACCAGAAGGTTCTTGTCGAAAAATTGCTCCAAAATTTTCCATCTGACAACGCTGGCGGCAGAGTACGTGCTACCTTGGCCAACCGAGAAGGGGAGAAAAGGGGAGCACACAGCAGTTCCGAGAAAGGCAGGGCAACACTCTCCAAGGCGTGGGACACCTTCATGACACCCTGCCAGCACCCTCACCCTGATGCGCAGCCCAGTGTCACAAGGAGGGAAAAGTTTTGGAAGATGGTGAAGGAGTACGTAGCAGACCGTGTCAGCGTCCTCAATGATCCCTCTGTGCCTTACAACTACTGGGTGTCCAAGCTGGACACGTGGTATGAACTGGCACTCTACGCCTTGGAGGTGCTGGCCTGCCCTGCCGCCAGCGTTCTGTCTGAGCGGGTATTTAGTGCTGCTGGTGGCATCATAACAGATAAGCGTATCCGCCTTTCCACCGACAATGCTGATAGGTTGACACTTATAAAAATGAACAAGGCCTGGATTTCCCCTGACTTCTCCACTCCACTGGAGGAAAGCCCCGGGGGAACATAAACTCACTTTATATATGTTATTTACAATGATGGGAATACTCTGTATTCCCATTCACCCCTTCCACCCAAAAAACGGGTATATGGTTGACTCTTAATCTTCTCATCCTCCTCCTCCTCTTCCATATGCCCTGGGATATAATTTTTATATAGGGCCAGCTCACCAGCGGGCCCTGTGATATAATTTTTATATAGGGCCAGCTCACCAGCGGGCCCTGTTTGACAATTTTTATATAGGTCAGCTCACCAGCGGGCCTTCTCATATAATGTTTTATTGGGTCAGCTCTCTAGCGGGCCCTCTCATATAATGTTTTATAGCGTCAGCTCACTAGCGGGCCTTCGCATATAATGTTTAGGATGGTCAGCTCTGCAGCAGACCCTCACCCATAATGTTTTAGATGGTCAGCTCAGCGCACGTTTCCCTCTTAATCATGGCCTCAGTTCTGAAAATCAAGGAAATTTTTGGGAGAATTTGTCTCTGCGCACGTTTCCCTCTTAATCATGGCCTCAGTTCTGAAAATCAAGGAAATTTTTGGGAGAATTTGCCTCTGCGCACGTTTCCCTCTTAATCATGGCCTCAGTTCTGAAAATCAAGGAAATTTTTGGGAGAATTTGCCTCTGCGCACGTTTCCCTCTTAATCATGGCCTCAGTTCTGAAAATCAAGGAAATTTTTGGGAGAATTTGCAGATGATATACAAGTAAATATACAGCAAATATTGTTTGGTAACAATTTTTCGCCTAAAGTCGTTTTTATTTTCCTTTTTGTGTGTTTTATGGTCAGTCTGTAAAAATGGCGTACTACGGGCGAAAGATCGTTCCCAGCAGCGATGTTGGAGTCCAAGATGCATCCAGACATCCTCCCTATGCTGTCCCTGAACCATTTCTGTGGTGTTTCCATCATTTTCTGCCCTTTTCCTATGGACCAGGCACCCTCCCCTCATCAGAGCAGGGGGTGCCTGGTGTAATGCTCGAGTCCTCCCATTGACTTCAATGGGGCTCGGGTGCTCGGCCGAGCACTCGAGCCTCAGGGGGTGCTCGGTCAGAGCACCCGAACACCCGAGCATTGGGGTGCTCGCTCATCACTAATAATTAGTGTTGAGCGAGCGTGCTCGGCCGATGCTCGGATCGGCTCGAGCATCGCTCTGCTCTGCACATGGCGGTACTCATACGAGTACTGCCATGTGCTCGCCCGACATGCTCGGGTGAAGAGGATCTGTGCCGGAAGAGGCACAGATCCGAAGACGCTCCGCTGGACCACCAGGGAATGGAGGTACGGGGGCATTGCGGAGATGAAGGGGGCATTGCGGAGATGAAGGGGGACATTATGGAAGAGGGGCATAGACTCTATGCCCCTCTTCCACAATGTCCCCCTTCATCTCCGCTATGCCCGTCTTCCACAATGTGCCCCTTCATCTCCGCTATGCCCCTCTTCCACAATGTCCCCCTTCATCTCCTATGCCATAGAGGAGATGAAGGGGGACATTGTGGAAGAGGGGCATAGCGGAGATGAAGGGGGACATTGTGGAAGAGGGGCATAGAGTCTATGCCCCTCTTCCACAATGTCCCCCTTCATCTCCGCTATGCCCCTCTTCCACAATGTCCCCCTTCATCTCCGCTATGGCATAGGAGATGAAGGGGGACATTGTGGAAGAGGGGCATAGCGGAGATGAAGGGGGACATTGACCAGGCACCCTCCGCTCATCAGAGCAGGGGGTGCCTGGTTTAATGCTCGAGTGCTCCCATTCATTTGAATGGGGCTCGGGTGCTCGGCCGAGCACTCGAGCATCAGGGGGTGCTCGGTCAGAGCACCCGAGCACCCGAGCATCGGGGTGCTCGCTCATCTTTACTAATAATCATCTAAAAAATTAAAACACCTCAGTTTATCTCAAATATCATGTATTCCTTAACAGCCAACATTTGTAAAAAATATTTCTTAGCTGCATAAACTCCCAAATATTTGAAAACCTTATTTTCCCATTTATATGCAGACAGACATGAATGGCCATTTGACCATTTTTTATTTATACAAGCTTCTAATAAATGATATGGGCAGTGTTGTGAATAATTGAGGGCAAGAAATACAACTGAAAATAAAGGGTTCTAATCACCAAACGATAATCTCTGTTTAAGGTTTTTTTTTAGTTTGTTGGGAAGATTAATAACATAATTGTATCCGCTGGTCTATTTTTATATTTATGGAAATATACTGTCAATATAAAGAAAGGTATCATTTACACCCCCATTCAGAAAGCAATAAAAAGGATTAAACAGGGTTTTCTTTCCCTCTGTAGCAACTTAAAATAAGTTGACCTCTTCTGATAAGCCTTCCAAACCTGAAATTCCCATCATGCTATTTATATCATGGCAGCTCCAATTGCTGCAAATACTTTCATATGGAACTATCCCCAAAGGCCACATGGTAGATTTCAACTTACACAGTTGACTTTGTGAGGACTGTTCTGCAGAGCTAACATTTAGGATGGACACTAATGATATGTTTAGCACATAGATTGCTAGCTGACTGCCAAACATATTATGAAGATATCCTTTGAACAATTCTGTGGGAGTCAATGGGTTAAACTACAAATGTAAAGAAAGGTGTTTCAGGGCTTTTAAAGAAAAAGAAGGGTGACCAGCGCAACACCCCTCTGGCACTCAAAGGGTTACTTAATTAACAGAAAAATAATAAATAATACCTTAATAATTTTAAATCATGTTCTACAAACGGCATGGTGATTAATATATGAGTACTGTTACATAATATCCAAACCAGATACAAAACACTAATCTATAAGTCATGCAGATAAAAGGTAAAAGTAGAGCAATGTACAAACAAATCATCTGCACAATATTTATATTGCATTAGAGACCTTTCTAACAGCCAAGGGGTTAGAAGTCACATTTAATTTATATATATATTATAGCACTTTTCCTGCCATTGAAAGAGTAATCCCCCCATCTGGGAGATGTTTTATTAAAACATTCACACGTTTTTTTGTTTTAACATTAAATTGCAATTTTCTGTTGTGGTCACCAGGTGGTGCCAGTACTATCACTTTCTATGGAAAGCTTTAGCAAGACTACTTTAATGCCTTGGCATACCCAGCATATGCTAAGGGCCCCAGGCTTGGGGCGGGTCTCATCACTTGCCTTGAGTTGTGTTCATTAATTTACAGGCCCATGAGCAATCATCCAGTGGGCTGTGCCACTGCCTGATCTTGTCTTTGCCTGTATGCCACACCAATATTTGGTATGGCAGGCAGACAGTAAGACACACAGGGGGAGGAGAGGGCCATTGTGTGCACCATGGCCAATTTCTGACCTTGTGTTCACTGCACATGAATGTACCTGCACCTTAGGACTGAGCCACCCCACTTTCTGCAGACTTCACTGCGGAGGTCTCATCCTGCTTTCCTGCCACCTCCCTAGCTCCCTCCCCACACACACACATGCATGAGTGCAGTAGTGCACCCTGGACTTCCCTGTGCATTTGCACCCATGTCTTGTGCTCCTTGTCCCTCTTAGAATCCACCAGCACCAGTGCTCTTCTGCTGTCAGTGTTCTGAAGCATACTCCATACCAGATTGGGTGTGTAGTAATTTATACACAAGCAGTGAGTACAGTACACCAGAAAACTAGGCATACCACTACATTATTGAACATCAAATGTGTTTTGTATCATATAAAATAAATGTAAATGTCTTTATGTGTGGGGCTCCTTGTGCAATTATGGCAGGGGTCTCAGAATGAATTCTGTGTAAGACAGAAGGGATGCTTCTGGGACGCAAGGTGCCAATCTAGCCAACAGTTTCATAAATAAAAATGTAAAAAACAATACATTTGAGCTGTAATGATTTCTGAATTAAAAATCTCCCAGCAGTGGGGGCACAGTTATTTTACTTAACAGGAAACGCACTGTGACCACATTTCAAATAAAAAAAGTTTACTGTTCTTTTAAATAATTGGCATGTTGACTTGATACATATGTAACAGTTGTTTTGTATAGAATTGCTTTACTTTTGTCTTTGTATACAATATATGCACCTATACTTTGGCACAATGATACCAAGGATAAATGTAAAAATTACAAGCATGCTTGGTGTGAACATTACTTTCAGTATCCTGGCATCAAGCTAAATTGATACTCAAGAACTAAAAAAAAAACCATACAATCATGTTACCCAGTATACACTAAACCAGGGGTTTCAGACCCTTTTTTTAATGGGAGCAACTTTTGCCAATGAAACTTGTACTAAGCTACTCAAGCATTTATTGAAAACATATTCATTTATAACTGTACGTATTAAGCCATCTCCAAGGCTGCTCTTATCTGCTCTTTGTTCCTTCCCACACCTTCCAATAGCAAAGTGTTATACAGAAAACAAGTGACCTTCATAATAGATAAAACCAAGGTGATAAAATTCTTTTACAAGATGTATAATTATTAGCAGAAGAAATTCATATTCATTGTAAAAGACAAAACCTGTCGCTCTTCAGTGAGACACAGATTTTCTGATTTATAGTCCCTTCCCATTGTTAATAACACTGTCCCATATTACTGTGCATATATAAAGTTATTAGAGTGTTTTATTAAAACATTTAAAGGGATAGTAATACTTAAAAATTACTATCCCCCCATCTTGTAGCCGGTAAAAAACTGAGTTAAATGAGGCTAGCGACATCTCTTAATCCTTTATGGTTTGAGAGATATCCGCTTTCAAAGTTGTGCTTTTTGCTTTTTCCCCTGACATCAGCGTTCTAGCTGACTGCGGAGGAATCCTCTCCTGGGATCAGCCAGCGGCTCTACAGCAGAGCCGGAGATCGCATTAATAAAAAAGAAATCCTTCACTAAAAAGGTCTTCTACGTGTGCTTGGTTTGCAAGCACACATAGAAGACCTTTTAAGTTAAGGATTTCTTTTTTATTAACACGATCTTGGCTCTGCTGCAGAGTCTCCACCGGTCCCGGGACGGGATTCCCCTGCTGTCAGCTAGAACGCTGACGTCAGGGGAGAGGGAACTTTGAAGGTGGATATCTCTCAAACCATAAAGGTTTGAGAGATGCAGCTGGCCTTATTTAACTCAGTTTTTTACTGGCTACAAGATGGGGGATGCTAATTTTTAAGTATTACTATCCCTTTAATGAATAATGAAATGAAAATAATGAAAAGCTGGCAACATTTTTTGCAATAGGTAAGTGTATATGGAGTAACACTGTAACTCTTAGCCACTATGATGCCACATATTTCCCACATCATTCTCTATATCTCTTATGCCATGAAAATGCTGTAAAGCAGGCTCTCTTTTGCTCTGATTGAGCACTGTTGAGTATCACAGAAAGTTGTGCCCAGATTGGCACCAGATAATTGTGGAGCAGATTTTAACCACTGGACCTGTGTCTG
This sequence comes from Rhinophrynus dorsalis, assembly GCA_037306005.1. Taxonomy (NCBI): domain Eukaryota; kingdom Metazoa; phylum Chordata; class Amphibia; order Anura; family Rhinophrynidae; genus Rhinophrynus; species Rhinophrynus dorsalis. The sequence continues at coordinate 224,987,540 of CM074721.1, forward strand.
GCTGGCCAGATAGCCAGATAACTGATTGGACTGGAGAAAAGCTACTCACTGGTAGATGGAAGAACCACCAGTAGCTTACTAGCTACTTGGTGGAGATACCTGCAGTAAACTGAGGAATCTGAGCTAGATTACCAGTGTGGTTATTAAGTGTCATTTAGCAGGCACACAACAACAGATTTTTCCATTTACATGGAGTCATGAAATGTAAACTATAAACAGACATATAGCTTTCTGCCTTACTTTTTGGAGAGCAATCCTAGTTTGGTGGAGTTTGAGAAATCACAAATACATCCATACAAATATAGTTATATTATATGGCTAAAAAAATAACATATGATTACACATATCAAAATTGAGTTACACTTATTCAAGTATTCACAAGATTGTAGGTAAGGAAAGAGTTATTTATTAAAATAAAACTGAAGCAAGTTGTTTATATTTTGAAATAAGTTATTTTTTTATATGTTTTGAGGATATATAACTGCATGAGCTATATTAAACTTGTTTTTTGCATTGCATTTGTATGAATTGATTGTGTGTTATAGTACCTCTCCGGTGGCTGCTCGAGCCGACTGTAGCCTTCTTCCGGTGGCTCCAGTTACATCGTTTGCCTGTCGGCTCCAGCCGCATGCTGCTTATGCGGCTCAGCCGTTTCCTGCTTCTAGGCTCTGGTGCCTTCCCCCTTTGACTCGGCCAGATGAGGTCATAATGGGCGCACGTCCAAGAGCATGGATGTGCTCTCCATTTAGAGGGGCAGCTGTGCAATTGTTGGCCCCTCCTCTTCCTGGCTTTAGGGTACTTATGCTGCCTGGACACTATGCTCAGTCGCCCTTTCGTGGTGTCCAGTGCAGTTTGGTTTGAGTACAGTGTTTTACCTGGTTTGTCTGACTACCCGTTCTGGTGCCGACCTCTGGCTCTGTCTAACTACTCTCCTTGTGTATGACCCTGGCTTAGTCTGTTATCCCTTCTGGTGTGGACCTGTGGCTCTGGTAGACTACCACCTCTGTGTATGACCTCTGGCCTGGCTGACTATCCGTTCTGGTGCTGACCTGTGGCTCTGTCTGACTACCCGCTCTGTGTATGACCCTGGCTAGTCCGATAACCAATCTGGTGCAGACCTGTGGCTCTGGTTGACTATCTGTTCCATGTATGACCCGGCTTGACTGACTTACCCACTTGGTGTTACCTGGGGCTCTGTCCACTGTGTACCCAGCATACCAACGCTTCAGTGAATATCCTTTCTGGTGTTATCAGTGGCTCTGGTGGACTTCTCCTTTGCTCCCATCCGTTAACTGGTGCCTTCAGGTGAGGACCTGTGGCACAGTTAGTTTTTACTCAGGTACATTGACTGTGCAGGTGCGGACCTGTTGTAGACTGTTCAGGTGCGGACCTGTTGTAGACTGCTCAGATGCGGACCTGAGGTTGCCTATTTCCTCCCTGTTGCCTTTAGGGGTCCAGTTTTGTACCCCAAGAAAGCAGCACTATCCTTCCTGACGTTGCCGAAGATTGTTTTGTGTACTTACTGTTGCTGAGTATTTCTTTACATTGTGTATCTTAATAAATTACATATAGTTACATAGTAATTTAGGTTGAAAAAAGACTTGCGTCCATCCAGTTCAACCCTTTTCCTATTCCTGTTTACCATCGCTGACCCAAAAGAAGGCATCTGACTCTAAATGGCAATCAGATTTCTCCCTGGATCAACAAGCCCTAACTAAATATTAATCCCAATACTAACGTGCATAGCCCTCTATATTATGCTCTTTTAAATAAGTATCCAGGCCCCTTTTAAAGGCATCTAATGTATTTGATAGCACCACCTCCTCCGGAAGTGCATTCCATACCTTTATTGTCCTTACTGTAAAGAAACCCTTCCGCTGTTGTAGACTAAATCTCCTTTCCTGAAGTCTAAGCGGGTGGCCCCTTGTCCTGTGTACTGTTCTGTTAATGAACAGGTCTTTTGAAAGCCCTTTATATGGGCCTTGAACATATTTATATAGTGTTATCATATCCCCTCTAAGACGCCGTTTCTCTAGTGTGTACAAGTTTAACTTTTCTAGCCTCTCTTCATAACTAAAACTTTCCATTCCCCTTACTAGTTTTGTAGCCCTCCTCTGCACTCTCTCTAGTTCCATAATGTCCTTCTTCAGAAAGGGCGCCCAGAATTGAACAGCATATTCTAGGTGGGGTCTTACCATGGACCTGTAAAGAGGCATAATTATATCTTCCTCCCTTGAGTCAATACCCCTTTTAATACATGCCAATATCTTATTGGCCTTTGCAGCTGCCAGCTGGCACTGCATGCTACTGCTAAGTCTATTGTCTACCATTACTCCTAAATCCTTTTCATTAGTAGATTTCCCCAGAGAAACACCATTTAAACTATATGTTGCATTTTTATTATTATACCCAAAATGCATAACTTTACACTTGTCTATATTGAATCTCATTTGCCATTTGCCTGCCCAGTTACTCAATTTGTCCAAATCCTCTTGTAATGAAGACACATCCAGTTCAGACTTTATTACCTTACTTAATTTTGTGTCATCGGCAAACACTGATACATGGCTTCCTATGCCCTCTGGGAGGTCATTAATAAACAAATTAAAAAGAAGAGGACCCAGGACAGATCCCTGAGGCACTCCACTTATCACGTTTATCCAACTGGAGAACTTGCCATTTACTACTACTCTTTGCATTCTATCTTTCAGCCAATTTCCAATCCACACACAAACATTTTCCCCTAGTCCTATTTCATTCAATTTGTACAGTAACCTCTTGTGTGGAACTGTATCAAATGCCTTGGCAAAGTCTAAATAGATCACGTCAACCGCCGCTCCCTCATCTATATTATTACTTACTTTTTCATAAAATGCGATCAAGTTCGTTTGACAAGACCTATCTTTCACAAAGCCATGTTGGCTATTGCTAATGATATTCCTGTTCCAGCAGAATTCTTGAATATATTCCCTTAGCAACCTTTCAAACAGCTTCCCTACCACAGATGTCAAGCTTACGGGTCTGTAATTTCCTGGCTGGGACTTTGATCCCTTTTTAAATATGGGCACCACATCTGCTTTACGCCAATCCATGGGCACCATACCAGAAATAAAAGAATCCCTGAAATCAGATATATCGGTCTGGCCAGAGTCTGGCTTAGCTCTTTAAGTACCCGTGGGTGTATACCATCTGGCCCTGGAGCTTTGTCTACCTTGACACCATTCAATTGTTTTAACACTTTCTTTTGTTAGCCAGTCCCATGCTTTCTGTGACTGTTCTGTAAAAGTAGTTTGCAGATTCTTGTCCAATGGGTGTTCCTTGGTAAAAACAGAAGAAAAGAAATTATTTAAAATATCTGCCTTCTCTCTGTCACCTTTGACCATCTCACCCGTTTCAGATAACAAGGACCCAACATTATCAGACTTTAATTTTTTGCCATTAATGTATTTAAAGAATTTTTTTGGGTTGCTTTTGCTCTCCTTAGCAATATTTTTTTCATTCTCCAGTCTAGCTAATTTAATAGCCTTTTTACAGGTTTTGTTGACATTTTTGTATTCTGCAAATGCCTCTGCTGATCCCTCAGCTTTGTAATGTTTAAATGCCGCTTTCTTGTTATTTATTTCATGAATTACTTTATTGGTTAGCCACATTGGTTTCAATTTGCTTCTTTTGTATTTGTTTCCAACAGGGATAAATTTATATGTGTATTTTTGCAATGTTATTTTGAAGGCATTCCACTTACCTTCTGTGTTTTTTCCTGAAAATATTTTATCCCAGTCAACGAGACCAAGGGATGAATTAAACCTGCTAAAGTTGGCCTTTTTAAAATTCAGTGTTTTGGTGGAACTCATATCAACTTGTTTTTTTGAATTAATCTCAAACGATACCATGTTATGGTCACTATTCCCCAAGTGCTCCCTTACTTGGATGTTAGAGATAAGTTCTTCATGGTCAGTTATTACCAAATCCAGACATGCATTCCCTCTGGTTGAGGTCTGCACTAGTTGTGACAAAAAATTGTCATTCAACAAGTTCAGAAACTTGCTGCTTTTAGCAGAGTTAGCTGTTCCATTTTTCCAGTCTATTTCTGGATAATTAAAATCCCCCATAATTATAGTTCTCCCTATTTGGGAAGCCTTTTCTATTTGCATTAATAGCTGTGTTTCTTCAAGGTCACCAATGTTTGGTGGTTTATAACAAATACCCACTAATATTTTCTGGGTAGTTTTATCCCCAGTGACTATTTCAACCCACAGGGATTCCACATGTTCATTACTGTCATCACATATATCTTCCCGCAATTGAGGCAATAATGCTGGTTTGATATACAGACAGACCCCACCACCTCTTTTGCTTGACCTATCTTTTCTAAATAACATGTAGCCTTCTAAATTGATTGACCAATCATGTGTGTCATCCCACCATGTTTCTGTTATGCCTATCAAGTCATAGTTTTCAATTTCAGCTACCAGCTCCAGTTCCCCTATTTTACCAGTTAAACTTCTGACATTTGCAAGCATACAATTTATGCCACTGCTGTGTTCCATTTGTAATTTAATTTTGATGTGGCTTATAGGCTTCTCCCTATCATCTGTACTAACCCCGCCCCCAGATCCTCCCACCTGGTTATTAACTACATTGCCTTCCCTTTCTATACTATCTATCCCAGTATTTATTGCCCCCTCCCCCCCTCCCTTCCTAGTTTAAAATCTCCTCCAACCGTCTAGTAATCCTCTCCCCAAGCACTTGAGACCCTCTTGCATTCAGGTGCAATCCATCCCTGCTATAGAGATTGTACCCCAAAGCAAAATCAGCCCAGTGCTCTAAAAACCCAAAGCCCTCCTTTTTACACCAAGACTTCAGCCATGCATTGAGCTCCCTAATCTCCCGCTGTCTCTCTGGTGTAGCGCATGGCACGGGTAGTATCTCTGAGAATACTACCTTGGAGGTCCTGTTCCTAATCTTACTGCCTAAATCCCTAAAATTACCTTTTAGGACTCTCCACCTGTTACTTACCGTACTGGTCCAGTTCTCGATCTTACACTCCGTGACATTGTGTGGTGCAATTTACTAAGCTAGTTATGCTGAAAGTTGCTGTTGTTTTGCCGTTGGCACCATGGGAAGAGCAGTATGGGAGTGCATGGGCATTTTGTGGCATTTAAGTGTCTTGAGTACCGGTGTGTACTAACAGTGTTCAGAACAATTGGAGCAACCTTACTCCATTTTCCAACATATGGCAATTGAGAAGTGGTAGTTCCTGTGAGACTTACTATTGAAATGTGGTGCTTCTTATAGCACACATCAAATTTGTGACTTTAAAAATGTCACCAGCATAAAAAAGATGCATCCAAAGTATCATTTAAAACCGTTGTTTGACCCTAACTGAAGTAATATAACCTAACAACTAACCCTAACATAAGAACTAACGTAAACCACTGCCCAAACCTAACAGTGATAGACCCTAAGGTAACCTAAGTTACAGATACTAACCTACCCCCCAAAACTAACTGAATCTAACACATACTATCCTAACAGAGACAGTCCCTAAGCTAACCTAACAGATACTAACCTAACAGACAGACCCCTAAGCTAACCTGGCAGGTACTAATCTAAAAATTAACCCCAAGCCTAACAGACACTGACCCTAATGTAACTTAACATTATTCTAACATACAGATACTCACCTGGTTACATTCTGAACTGCGACATATATCAAAATGATGCCCACAATGTTGTGATCACACCTCCCAAGTGTCCCTCTTTAGGAGGGACAGGCCCTCTTTGAGACCCAAATCCATCTGTCCCTCTATCCAACCCTGGTGTCCCTCTTTTTAGGAGATCAGACTGTGTGGTGTGTATATAATTGTATCACATTGCTCCACAGAAATACAATTCAAATTAACTTTTGTTTAAGATTCAGTATATATGTTTATAAATTAGCATATGTAAATAAAACATTTTGGTTTTGTTCTAAATCATGTATTCAGTTACACAAAGTAGTGTCAATAGGTCATGAAATAAACTAAACATTTTCAGCAATGCCCAATCCGCCAGCCACGCCCACTATTTAAAACAAAAGTGCCCAATTAATTGCAAAGTGGCACCCCACTGGCACTCAAAGGGTTAAGTACACAATAACATCAAAATAAACAGTAAATGCATACATTGCCTGAAATCAGATATTCCATTGCAATAAACAAGGGTCCACTTTCTCTCCCCTAACCTTCTATGCACAAATGTTTCCAAAAGATGACATTAAAGGAAAAAGGCATTTTTTTAACATTTCCACCCATTCAAAGGTACTGAAATCTTTAAAAATGATGGAATTTCCTACTACATTCATTATGTGTTGCTCTTACAAGAAAATGGCACCTCAATGGGCACCTTATTTATATGAGCTGACATACTGTAGTGGTGTCAGAGAAACAAAAACACACCATATACAATCTCTCTTTTTTATACGCTTTTTCAAATATGACTTTTTGTGTCATGTTCTACCCTTTTTCCTGCATTTTCTAGTGTTCCTTGTTGGTTTTTCTTGTTTGCCGGATCCTCGTTCCCTGCCTTGTTTTGTGCTCAGTGCTGAGCCTTTATCAAGAGCCAGTATCTCAGTGCTGGCATGTGTTCAAAGCATTCCAGTGTGTTATCCAGTTGTTCCTAGTCCTGTTCCTGAGAACCTTGACCGTTCCTCAAGTGTACTTCCTGTGTATTAACCTTGGCTTGCTTCTTGATGACTCTTACTCTTCGATTTGGTACTGTGTCTCGGCATTTCTGATTCTCTGTTTCTGACCCCGGCTTCCCAATTGACTAGTCTCCTGCCTGATACTTATGTGCCTCATTGTCTGCCTGTAAATGATCCTGCTGGTACGACCATCTGACTATCCTTTTGATCCCACCATTTGTTCAACTCATCTGTCCTCACCACATACCGGAGTGGTGACAGTTCGACTACCTCTACCATCTGTCGTACTTTTGTTTGACTGCCAGTCGGAGTTCAGTCCAGCTAGTCAAACTTCAACTAATAGTTACCAGCTTCTCCTGCGAGCAACGCTCGAAAAACAATGCAGGTACTCTTTGTCATTGTCTGTCTTCTCCTTTGACCCCAGTAGGCAGTAACTATCCACTAGCCTGTCATCTGGCTTCTCTGGTTGGCATTAAACTGACCTTTCAGTCAGCACCTCTAATCCAGCCTAGGCTGCTGCAAGGGGGTAGCAGCCATCAGCAAGCATGTGCCCTACTCTGTGCACTCCATCACCTTGCCTTCTGGGGGACTTCCACACTCTGAGTTGCTGTGTACCAATGTTGAGTTGCTGGTTGTTGTTTTGTTCTCTATTTGCTGTTTTGTTCCAGAATATCATAGCTCTAGTCTCTTCTATATATTATACTATCAGTCTGCTATTCCTCTGTGAAGTACCTTCTCCACAGAGTTCATATTCAGACAGCTTACATTAGGCGCTCCAGGTTACTTTTGCCTTTCTACCCCTAGGCTGGTATGCACAATTAGTCCATAAAATGACGCTATAAGAAAAAAATATATACTTTTTAGTACTTTTTGACTAGTTCAAAGATGCTAAAATGTTTGTAAACCATGGGATTTATTACTTTATTCAGTATTTGCCGCCATCCCAAAAAAAACGGTACCCCATTTCTATGGGCTGACATATCGTATTGGGTGTCAGAAGCACTTACCTACAGCTGACACTTTTATTTTTTAAATCACCTGCCTGCACTAAAATGGTCTTTACCATTAGAGGTATAGGGAAAGATTATGCAAAGCATATCATTTTAGAAATCATCTGCATCAAATGAGGGGTCACTTGCCTTTCTATCCATAGGTTAGTGTGATAAATCAGGGATTTGTGTGAAGTCCTCACTACCTGTAGTCAACAGACAACAGTACATAAAGCTTAGCATGTATTCCTTTTCAGCAACTGCATTTAACCATAGACAGGAATTTAGTGGACAATCTTTCCTTCGTATATCTGCTGATTCCATGGAGTTATTCTGTCACCTGTCCATGAGGCTCAGGCTTGAGAGTAGGCAAATTCGACTTACAGCCTAATGCTTGTCACAGCTTTCTGTTCCCACAACCCACATTAAATAGTGTGAAAAGCACTAATATCAATACAAACTATCTAAAACTCAATGTTTGACGCAATGGTGGTGTGTCAAGTGTCAACCATGAGCTAGTTCCTGTCACTCACTCCCCCTACCCCTACCCTGTCAACAAAAGCAACCTTCCCAATAAATAAAGTTCCCTTTTCCCAACCCTCATAAACACTACCAACGGTAACAAAAAATGAAGTCTCCTCCCCTCAAACTAGACCCTAAACTAACAATAATGTACTACATACCCCACCTTCTACTAGACACAACACTAACAATCTAGGCCCCATTCCCTATCCCGAGGTGTTTCCCATGTAAAGCATGTACCTTGATGATGGATGTCCACTGGTATCTGTGATGACCTGGTCCTCCTCTTTGGTCTCTTTCACACTTGAGGAATACAATAAAAAACCCTAACAACCTGTTACCACCTCCGCTAATAAGTAAAAAAAAAAAAAAAAACCTCTAGTTCTGCTCTGGCTGTTGAGAAAAAAATTAAAGGAATTGGCTTTTATATGGCCAATCCCATTCTCCTTGGCTGGGAGGTAGGATAGACACAGTGCATGGAACATGCCCTAAAGTAACCTCACATCTCAGCCAATCACCATCCAGATGAACGCACACACATAACATGTCCCTATGAAAGCCAATCCTTGTTAATTTTTACTCACTGTAGCATTTTTTTTTTCTTATTTTTTTTCTTTACTTTTTTTAGTGGCAGTGGAAGTGACTGTGGTGGTAGGATGTTAGGTTACTTTTTTTAAAACTTTATTCTTCAAGTGTGGAGGAGACTGCAGTGATACTCCAAGAAGTTGCAGACACCACTAGACCTTCAACATCAAGGTAAGTACTTCACATGGAAAACACATTAGGAAGTGGAATGGGGTTTATATTGTTAGTGTTGGGTATAGTGCGGGGTACATTATTGTTAGTGTTGGGACTAGTTTTGGGAGCAGGGATGGGCAAAATGTTGTGCCTTGAATGCAAAACAGGCCAAAAATTGCACTTCCTGCTGACCAGGAAATTTTTCTAGAAAAGTGGCGATTTTTCACTTTTTACCGTCTATCTCATAACATTGAAATCAATGGTAAGACTGAATTTCCCCACCACGTGGCAAGTTTCCTTTCTTTTTCCTCAGGGATAATATCATTGGGGTGTCAGATTCCTGCAGCATGCCATTCTGTGCTTGTGAGAGGCAGAGAAAGCACCACAGTTTTTGAGTTAGTTAGGACAGGCAAATAAAGGACAAACAGTGTAGTTCATGGAGTCTTCTGGGAAGACTCTTTGTTCTTTGTGTTAGGGGAGTCAAGGGGACTCTGGGGGAGTGTGAAGGGAGAAAGACATTTCTAAAATACCCCAAATTCTTATGTAACTGAGACATGCAGGTGATCCAAGTTCCTTCCTGAGCTGACTGTGCTTTGTGTTATGTGGGGCTGGGTGTGTGTAAAGGGAGAAAGTAGAGTCACCCATATACCCCGTATACTGTGACTGGGAAGACACAAGCAGGTGTGATCCAAGTTCCTTTCTTCTGGTTGTTATGTTATGGGAGTCTGTATTGTGTGAATGGAACATAGGAAATTTACCCCAAAATCTTGTGTAACTGAGAAGACGCAGATAGCTGGGATACAAGTGTCACAGTTTGTTAAGACTCTCAGACGCAAAGTTAGGTAAAAACACAACTTTATTGAAAAGTTTAAGATAATCCCATAGGACTTTATACACATACATACAATACATAGAAATGACAAATATGTTGTTATAATAGCGAGTAAGGCTCTACCGGCCCTGCCAATATACCGGGCAAGGCAGCCTGGGAAAGCAATGGAAAGGTGGCTCTACCGACCCTGCCAATATACCGGGCAAGGCAGCCTAATAGATTATCAGGAGTATACAGGCTCTACCAGCCCTGCCAATATACCGGGCAAGGCAGCCTAACGGATCACCATCTGATACAGGCTCTACTGGCCCTGCCAATATACCAGGCAAGGCAGCATAACGGATTACCATAGATATAGGCTCTACCGGCCTTGCCAATACCGGGTAAAGCAACCTCAAAATAGAAACGATTAGAAGGTTCTACCGGCTTTACCAATATACCGGGCAAGGCAGCCTAGATGAGAAGGTGTCAACCACTATGGCCTTAATAACTGTCAGATGACAATGACAGTATGGAGATGGTATTACCACTAGCTCTCATAGCCTCTACATACAAGGTAGCCTGCATACATCAGTACCCGTGTACTGAGAGAGGAACTAGCTGTCTAGGACTGGACAGCGCACTGGGAACCATCAGACTAAATGAATAGTAAGCCATGAGGCAGTGGAGTAAACCAGCACCCTCGCACTGGAACCCAACAGGCTAGATGTATAGTAGGCCTTAAGCCGATGGAGCGAACCAACGCCCGCGCGTTGGGAACCAACACTCTAATTCAAGTGAGCCATAAGGCAGTGTAGAGAACCAGCGCCCACACGCTGGGGACCAACAGATTCAATGATAGTAAGCTGTCAGGCAGTGGAGCGAACCAGCGCCCGCGCACTGGGAACCTGCAGACTGAATGAATAGTAAGCCAGAAGGCAATGGAGCGAACCAGCGCCCGTGCGCTGGTAACCAACAGACTAGATATATCGTAGGCCGTAAGGCAATGAAGCGAACCAGCGTCCGCACGCTGGGAACCAACAATTAAATGTATAATAGGCCGTGAGGCAGTGGAGAGAACCAGCGTCCGCACGCTGGGAGCCAACAACTAAATGATCGTAGGCCGTGAAGTAGTGGAGCGAACCAGCGTCCACACGCTGGGAACCAACAGATAGATGTATATTGAGCCGTAAGGCAGTGGAGCGAACCAGCGCCTGCGCACTGGTATCCAACAGACTAGTTGTATAGTAAGCTGTAAGGCAGTGGAGCGAACCAGTGTCCGCACGCTGGGAACCAACAACTAAATGATAGTAGGTCGTGAGGTAGTGGAGCAAACCAGCGTCCGCATGCTGGGAACCAACAAATAAATGTACAGTAAGCCGTGAAGCAGTGCAACGAGACAGCGCCCGCGCACTGGTAACCAACAGCTAGATGTATAGTAAGCCATAAGGCAGTGGAGCATACCAGCACCCGCGCACTAGGAACCAACAGGGTGAAAATGTCGCCTGAGCGACCGAGGAACAAGGTCGCCAAAGATGAAGGAACTGGATGCAGGAGATGAACAGGAACCAGCACAACGATGGTCAACCGGATCAGGAACGGCAACGAAGACTGGCAGCAGGAAACAGCAACCTCGGACGACTCCAACCGGAACAGGCACTGGAACAGGTACAGCTGAGCAGGAGTCTCAGGAACTGGACGAACTCAGGCAACCAGGAACACAGCTAAAGGCCCATTAAGCTTCTGTAGCATAATGAAAGTGGAGGCAGCCAGAGACACCACGAAAGGGCAACCAAAGGGTGCCCAAACTCAGTTTAAATAGGCAAGATGAGGCGGGCTAAAGGCAGACAGCCAATGGGAGCCCCCTACAGGTGATAGACACAAAAAGGCAGCAATCACGGGCACCGTGATAACAAGTTACTTCCTGAGCTGACTGACTGAATATTTAGCAGACTAATACTCAACAGACAGCCAAGTTCAGCTTACCATAACTTCTTCAACAGCCAGAAAAGGGGCCAGCATATATAGTAATGTCAGTCATCATCATATGTAATGAAAACAAAAATAAAGACATTGGGAGAGAAAGAGAAATCAGCAGCTGAAATCCTTTTGACACTAGCTAAAGGAAAAGAGAAGCAGATGCACAGGTAGTGTGTTTTTTTTATTTTATTTTTTATCAACAGTGATAGTGACTGTTAAAAAACATTTAAAAAATATTTGTAAAAAAAAAAAAGTAAAGAAATAAAAATAGTTGTACTGAAAGGCAACAGAAACAGGGACCCTGGCATGAGCTGTGACTGAGGCAGACCCACTTGAAGAGAGAGAAAGCATTTTGTAAAGGGTAAGACATTGCACACACAATCTGTTCTGTTGTGTTCTTTACTGTTAAAGTACACACATTAGTATAATAGTGTGCAGCAAAGGTACTAGGAGCAAGGGTAGGGCAAAAGCAGTGCAGGGGCATGTTAGCAAAGAGGTAGACCAAAAACTGACTGCAGCCATGCAAGTATGCCAAAGAATACACACTCATACTGTCAGTCATTATCAGCATCATCACCGCTTTCAAGTCCAACCCCCACTCAGCCACATAGCAATAGTGTTAAGTAACCAGTAGCAACACAGGTTATTAACATTCACAACCTTAGCTATGAGGAGTGCCTCTACTTCTGATGTAAGTGCAGCATTTTGAAAACCAGTAGTACAATTGCAGCAACATCTAGCCCCAGTAATAGTAGTAGCCGCCTCTCAGGAACCTCACAGACTATGAAGTCCACAATATGGAAATATATCACTCACAATCCAAAAGCTAACCATGTTACTATCTGTTGTCTGTGTGAAAAGCATCTGAGAAGGAGGAAAGCACCTCCTCATTGAAATCCCACCTTACACTCCCCATGAACATAACTAGCAGCAGCAGAAACACTCCTAAAAGTTCCCAGGGCTTTTTATGTGTCAGAGAGTGTGCCTAGATTTCATTCATTTGAAATAACAAATATGGCTCCTGCTGCAGAGGAGTATGACTCTGGGTTTGTTGTAGGTGATGACAAGAGTCGCAGAGTACCCAAACATGCTGCCTCCAAAACCTCTACCACCTCTGCATGTCATTTTGTTAAAACAATAAAGTTATACAGTTCTTCTTTCACGTACTGCAAACCCACACTTACGGAGTTCTTGGAATGGAGCCAAAAACTTCACAAAAATAATCCCAAAGTATGCCGGTGGCATTCCAAAGTTGCCAAAATGTTGGCAGTTGACATGCTGTCTTACTCATTTGTAGAAAACAGAGGTTTTAAAGAACTGATGTCATGTGTTGCACCCGCTAGCATAACCCAAGCCTGGCTGTGCCAGAATTGTATAAGCAGACAACAGATATTCTGAAAAGTGGGCAGAGTACAGACTATAGAACTGTCACTACTCACTGGGTTTCCCTCCCAACATTAGTTTGCAGCATCAGGTCACATCCAGTAATCTTGCCTCTGGTTCTGACAGTATTATTAACCCCTTAAGGACCCACGATGTGTCAGGACCATCACAGCGATTCTGCACTTAAGGATGATCCTGGTACCTCATGTCATTCAGGGGTCCCAGTAAGGCTTCATGCTGCACGGGGACCCCTGAATCAAATGCAAAAAAAAAATGCTCCGTGGTACTTAACTGCCAGCCACATGGCGTGTGGCTGGTCATTAAGGGGTTAAAGGACAGCAGCAGGGTAGCCCATACCATCAGCACTCATCTTTGTGCATGCAGAGTTTTGTGAAACAATCCCACACAGCCATAGATGTGTTAAATAAACTAGAGCAGGTGATAGAGGAATAGCTTATACTCTTTGAAAGCTGGCATTGTGTCTGCTGAAAACGGCTCCAACATAATAGCCTCCTTGAGAATATAGAGATATGGTGAATGTACCCTGCATTGCCCACATCTTAAATTTAGTTGTGAGTACATTTTTTGGACCTGAATCCCTCAGAGAGATGCTGAATATCGCCTGCAAAATCTGTGCACATTTTAGTAGCTCCTACAATACTCGCAATGCATTATATTACATACAAGAGCATAACAATCTGTCCTATCAGCAGCTAAAAATGGGGGTTCCTACCAGTTGAAATTCCACATTGCCCATGCTAGAGCATTTGTACGAGCATAATAAGCCTATTGGTAATTATACAAGGCAAAACTGGAAGGTTTTTGAGGGAACGTCATTGTCACCTGGGCAATAGCAACTAATGTGTGACCTATTTGAGCTTCTGAAACCTTTTGAGGAGTCCACCTTGCTGATTAGTCATTTAGGCCCAGGAATTAGTGAGATCCTCCCACTGATATATTTACTGCAGAAAAATCTGAGGAACATGGCTGATGAGTCTTACAAAAGTGACAACACAGACATGAACCAACTATTGAAGGACATGTTAGCATGCGTTGAGCAGGATCTTCGCATAATGTCCATTAAAAGTAATACTGTTTTATCACATTAATAAAAGGTATCAACTTGTAATGAATCCTGCTCACATAATGTAGTGGCTGCACATATGCATATATACAGCAAAACAAGCTTGCAGAGAATTTTCTACCTTCTCTGCTTGGTGCTTACTGCAAACTTCTCATGTCCACACAAATGAAACAGGAACTGCTTCAGAGTCTGTATTCAAATTCTTGTAAAATACATGTTTATTGGAATAATAAAATCAATAGTGTCAAAAATATTTAAAAACCCACAATTCAACATGTTTGGTAGAGCTCATCACTGCATTATCAAGGTATGTAGGTTATTTGCAAATAATTATCTGGAAGCTTGCTTTGCTTTATATGTGTATATGCATATGTGCAGCCACTACATCATTTGTGTACGATTCATTACAAGTGGATATCTTTTATCAGTGTGATAAGGCACTGTTGGCACCCCCTTTCATGTTTTGTTGTCTTTCATGTATGGCTTTGTCAGTGGAGTTTCTGGAGGATAGCGCCCTGACCCTCTGGAGTATCAAAGAAACTGACAGGGAACAGTCTTTTGTGCTGGTCTGAACATACATGTATTTCCAGCATTTTCCTTTAGGAGTATCTCTTCATTGGTGATGGTGTGGTGATTATCTAATTACATCAAAGATATTGCATGAAGAAGCACTTGGACCTGATGGCATACACCCAAAGATACATAAAGAATTTAGTCTAGTAATAGCAACAACCCTTATACTAAATATTTCTTGATTCACTATTATCAGGCATAATACCCTGTGATTGCAGGAAAGCAGATGTAGTACCATTATTCAAAAAAAGGGGGCAAGATCTAAACCAGTTAAAATTATAAACCTGTGAGCTTGACCTCTGTGATGGGTAATATATTAGAAGGGTTACTAACTGACAGTATTCAGGACTATGTGATGACCAACATGATTAGTAGAAGCCAGCGTGGTTTTATGAAGAATAGAACATGTCAAACAAATATACTTGCATTTTTTGAAAGTGTAAATAGTAATTTGGGCAAGATTGCTGTTGATGTTTTATCAGTGGATTTTGCAAAAGCCTTCCATCAATTCCACCCATTCAATCCATAAGTAAGGGCTGTGTGGAGGCAGAGGAGTCAAAAACCACAGCATTGATACCACTATTGATCTCCCAGTGTTTTGGGCTGGATGATCAATTGCTGGAGGGGTGTCACGGTTCCCAGGAATAAACCAGGAGTCAGTACGGTAAAGGAAAACAAACAATCTTTTATTAGAATAATAACAGTAATGCACGTAAACAGATAACACACAGAGGGTGATCAAAGAGGCAAGCACTGTATTAGAAATAGCAGTCCGCCAAGAGATCCACCACACTGTCCGAGACTAGGCCTCAGCCCACTGGAGGTAATTCAGAACACCCAAAGGACTAGCACTGACTCAGCCTGCAGTCAGTCTAGGAGTCTGATAGAGCCCCAGGTCCGCTCTAGGATGGGTGTCTGTGGAGCAGGGACCAACACATGGAGGAAACAGTCAGAGCCTCCTAGTCAGCACAAGAAATGATAGTCAGACAAGCAGGGTCATACACGGAGCGGGTAGTCAGCCAGAGCCACAGGTTTGCACCAGATAGGATATCCACTGAAGCTTTGGTATGCTGGAAGCACAGTGAACAGAGCCCCAAGTCAACACCAGAGTGGGTAGTTAGATAAGTCAGGTCATACATGGAGCGGGTAGTCAGCCAGAGCCACAGGTTTGCACCAGAAAGGATGTCTAAGCCAAATCATAATGCACAAGGAGAGTGGTCAGACAGAGCCACCAGAATAGATGGACAGACAGGCCAGGTCATACACAGTTCAGGTAGTCAGTCAGAGCCACAGGTCTGCACCAGATTGGGTATCCACTACACAATGGGAGCAGGCAAAAGAGTAGTCATACAGAGCCACAGGTCAGCACCAGAATGGAAGGTCGGACAAGCCAGGTCATACACAGAGCCCAAGGGAAACAGAACTGTATTGTACAACAACGCAAGGGCAACTAGGTCAGGACTCAGTTTGCCCTTTAAACCCCTCCTCAGGAAGTAGGTAGGAGGAGCAGCTCAGAGGGAGGAAGTAGGTAAGAGGAGACTACAGGAATCAAACACATAAAACAGAGGCCTGCTGCATGCTTGAAGCCTCGTGCCTGCAGATGAACCTGAAACCAAGGAAAGCTGTAACAAAGGGGTATCAGGAGTGTCCTGATAACCTCACCCTCCATGAAGTTTGATCTGTTTTTAATAAAAGTTTATGACAAAGACAACCATCCAGGCATGTATGGAATATCTCAGCAGCCCGGGGGGGACAATTTTTTGTGGATGTATTCATACATGCTTGCCAATGAAAGTGCAACATAATCCATTTAGGACACAGCATGGTTCTTCACTGACACAACAACATCAGAGAATAAAGAATTTGGAGTTATAATTTCTGTAAGTAAGCAATGCAGTAAAACAGTGGGGAAAGGTGACAGGATGCTGGGTTGTATAGTAAGTGACATAAGTAACACGAAGAGAGGGTTAGTAATGCCATTCTGTAAATCACTATTAATGCCTGTAATGTGGACATTTCTCTAGAATGACATGAATAACTTAGTAGACAGGAGGGATAAGGGTAATATGACAGAATCCTATAAAGGGAATACTAGTACAAGAGGATGAGACTTCATTTAGAAGGTGGAAGATTCAGACATAATGTGTGTAAATCCTTCTTTACAGAAAGAGTGATAGACTTCTAGAACAGCCTGACAGCAGGAGTGGTAACAGTAATACTAATACTGTGAGGCAATTCACTATATAAGATTGTGCATGTTAATTAGATAAGAAAATAGTCAGACTGGTTGTACCAGTTGGTTCCTATCTGCTGTCACAATCTATGTTTCTATGAATAAGCCATATAATTGCTTCTATTAGTTTAGCAGCAATCATATAACTCTTCATTAAAAAAGTATATTAATAATCTAATATAATGAGATGTAACTTATATTTAACCTACCCAAAGATATATATAATCTCTAAACAGTTTAATCTGACTTTCCAAGTACTGGGGCCCACACAAATTTCAGCATGCAAATAATTACACATTATATACTCTAAGTGAATATTGAGAAAACTCCTATTTAATGCATATTGCTTCTGGATCCAGGGCTCCAGTATATGGGAATCAGGTAAGACACTGATGTTCACACCTGTGTCCGGAGCCCTGGAGCCAGAAAATACAAGGATCACATGGTCACATGTGGAATGTGCACTGGCAGAGCAAGTCACGTTTAACCTTTTATATGCTGCAATTGGTGTCCCCAGCCCTTGAAGAGTAAAATTAGGCTGTAAAATAGTGCAGGGATTATATTTTTTAATGCATTGGTGTGGGTTAAAAATAAGTTGGATGAAATAATTCCATTTTGTATTATTAACCGTATGACTGATTCTGAAACTAATAGGAAGGGTCATGTGTCTTATAAAGGGATAAGTAAACTTTTTTCATGAATAAAGATAGATTACTTTTCCTGCAGAATAACACAATGGTACTCTCGCTTCTTGGAGATTTTTTCATTCAGTCGTTATTGCTGCTTAAACTTATTCTTTACCAAATTGCTTGCGCCAGAACCAACCAGTAGTTAAAATGATATTTTTTTATTTTGCACTTTATTGGAGAGCTTGAGTCATTCACAATGGGATGAGAATAGCAGGTATCCTTTTAAAATGACGCAGGCAAAAGAGCATGAGACTACATGGCGCATTAACCATGTTGTTTAAAATGGCGACATGA
Organism: Rhinophrynus dorsalis; assembly: GCA_037306005.1. Taxonomy (NCBI): domain Eukaryota; kingdom Metazoa; phylum Chordata; class Amphibia; order Anura; family Rhinophrynidae; genus Rhinophrynus; species Rhinophrynus dorsalis. Next base: position 225,005,518 of record CM074721.1, read on the forward strand.
GAATCTTGCAGTGCATAAAAAGCACGAGATTCTCATGTCGCTACAAGTAATGTTCTTTTGAAGTGAAGAGAGAGAGAGAGATCGGCTGAACAGTGACACATCAATATTAAAAAACAAAAAACTTTTCCCCGAAAGCCCTCAGCGCCTGCAGTCTTTGAAATATTAACCATCACAGGATCCTGCAGTATTCTGTGACTCATCCATGCAACATTTTAAAAGTGACCCAGAATAGCATAACCAAGGGACCAGAAAAGAATATTGTAGTTTAATTTAAAATAACCAACTATGATTTACAATAACTTTTGAACAAAAGATCTCTCGGTGATGGGTATACTCAGCAGGAAAGGCCAAATAACATATAGTTTTCATGAAAATGTTTGCTGCTATTTTACTATGCAAAACTGTCCTCAGGGCTGGATTTACTTCTATGGTGTCTCTAGGCAAAGCCACCGAATATATATTACTCCAGCAGGTAAGTAAGGAATTATGCTGTTTCCTATGTTTTGACATTGGGTCGTGAGGTGGATTAGTAACTTTTCACCTGCTAACTAGTTACTTTTTTCTCTGATGGTGAACTTCACTGATATTTTTCTAGCTCTGTGGATGTCTCTGAAACATGAAGTGGCTGCCATTTCGCTCTTCACTTGTATGGTTTACAAAAAAAAACATGTCAGCCATGAGTTTAAAGTGTTACTAACACCTCCTAATAATAATTTCCCCACTTACCTTCCTATGATCAGAAAATCCCAATGGTCACTATGAATTTTGCATTTGCTTTCTTCTATCAGTGATTGATGCCATGTCCAATGACAGGTGCTAGCAGGACCACAAGACCTCAGACTTTGTTCCCTGAACATGGCAATTTTTACTAATTTAAGGAACACAGCGGGTGGGAAATGTATTGCTTCACAATGCATAGCACACCCTCTGCTCCATAATGGACTAAGTAGGCTGCTGAACTCTACCCACTGCGGCTTGAAAACATTCCAGCAATTGTCATGTCCAACTCCAAGGCATGACATGCAGAACTGATTCAAACTCTTATTTCTTGAACAAATGTACAAGGGCAAAAAAAAAAAATCTCTATTTCTTACCCAAGGTGCAACCAAAATTATGATTAACCTACTTATCTAGAGCCTCAGCTGCAGATCTGCAGTCTCCTAATCTGACTGTGACCACTCTAATGCACACGGAATGTGGCTAGATTGTTTTTACTGTACCATTCTTGGTATCCCTAATCTTCATTACAAAGCCATATAGCTTGACCCTCCATATACTCAAGAGCTAATTTTAAAATCATGTTCATAACCTCTCCATACCGATCATTTTGTGTATTTTGTAATAACAGTGTGTATCTGATCTTAATGCGTGACACCTAATAACAGTCTTGATAACGTGTGCAGTATGGCTTACTCCTGAATACGGTATGATGCCTAGAAGAGATATTGTGCGATTTGGTTTGCTTTTGTGAGCAGGGCCCTCAACTCTTTTGGATTGTAAGTTTTAGTTATATTGTAATATCTCAGTATGATTTTACTCTGTTGTACATAATATGTTAAAATGTAATACATAAATTATAATGACCATTATAATGAAATTACTGAAACTGAGGAGAAAGTGTTATACATATTACTCATTAGGGACAGGTGTAATGTAAAAGTACTGTAAAAAATAGTGTCATTTTTACTAATAAAGAGTAACAAAGCTGAAATATTAGAGAGAGACATGTCTAATTAATAGTGATGATCGAGCACCCCAATGCTCGGGTGTTCGGGTGCTCTGGCCGAGCACCCCTGGAGGCTCGAGTGCTCGGCCGAGCACCCGAGCCCCATTGAAGTCAATGGGAGGACTCGAGCATTACACCAGGCACCCCCTGCTCTGATGAGGGGAGGGTGCCTGGTCCATAGGAAAAGGGCAGAAAATGATGGAAACACCACAGAAATGGTTCAGGGACAGCATAGGGAGGATGTCTGGATGCATCTTGGACTCCAACGTCGCTGCTGGGAACGATGTTTCGCCCGTAGTACGCCATTTTTACAGACTGACCGTAAAACACACAAAAAGGCAGATAAAAACGACTTTAGGTGAAAAATTGTTACCAAACAGTATTTGCTGTATATTTACTTGTATATCATCTGCAAATTCTGCAAAAAATTTCCTCGATTTTTCTGAACTGGGGCCATGATTAAGAGGGAAACGTGCGCAGAGGCAAATTCTGCAAAAAATTTCCTCGATTTTTCTGAACTGGGGCCATGATTAAGAGGGAAACGTGCGCAGAGGCAAATTCTGCAAAAAATTTCCTCGATTTTTCTCAACTGGGGCCATGATTAAGAGGGAAACGTGCGCTGAGCCGACCATCTAAAACATTATGGGTGAGGGTCTGCTGCGGAGCTGACCATCCTAAACATTATATGCGAAGGCCCGCTAGTGAGCTGACGCTATAAAACATTATATGAGAGGGCCCGCTAGAGAGCTGACCCAATAAAACATTATATGAGAAGGCCCGCTGGTGAGCTGACCTATACAAAAATTGTCAAACAGCGCCCGCTGGTGAGCTGGCCCTATATAAAAATTATATCACAGGGACCGCTGGTGAGCTGGCCCTATATAAAAATTATATCCCAGGGTATATGGAAGAGAGTCAACCATATACCCATTTTTTGGGTGGAAGGGGTGAATGGGAATACAGAGTATTCCCATCATTGTAAATAACATATATAAAGTCACTTTATGTTCACCCGGGGCTTTCCTCCAGTGGAGTGGAGAAGTCAGGGGAAATCCAGGCCTTGTTCATTTTTATAAGTGTCAACCTATCAGCATTTTCGGTGGAAAGGCGGATACGCTTATCTGTTATGATGCCACCAGCAGCACTAAATACCCGCTCAGACAGAACGCTGGCGGCAGGGCAGGCCAGCACCTCCAAGGCGTAGAGTGCCAGTTCATACCACGTGTCCAGCTTGGACACCCAGTAGTTGTAAGGCACAGAGGGATCATTGAGGACGCTGACACGGTCTGCTACGTACTCCTTCACCATCTTCCAAAACTTTTCCCTCCTTGTGACACTAGGCTGCGCATCAGGGTGAGGGTGCTGGCGGGGTGTCATGAAGGTGTCCCACGCCTTGGAGAGTGTTGCCCTGCCTTTGTCGGAACTGCTGTGTTCTCCCCTTTTCTCCCTTTCTCGGTTGGCCAAGGTAGCATGTACTCTGCCGCCAGCGTTGTCAGATGGAAAATTTTGGAGCAATTTTTCGACAAGAACCTTCTGGTATTGCACCATTTTGCTTGTCCTCTCCACCGGAGGAATGAGAGATGAGAAATTCTCTTTGTAGCGGGGGTCCAGAAGGGTGAACACCCAGTAATCCGTGTTGTCTAAAATGCGTATAACGCGTGGGTCACGGGAAAGGCAGCCTAACATAAAGTCAGCCATGTGTGCCAGAGTACCAACAGGCAAGATTTCGCTGTCCTCACCAGGAGGATGACTCTCAATCTCCTCATCCTCTTCCTCCTCTTCTGCCCACCCACGCTGAAGAGATGGAACTAAAGTTCCATGGCTACCCTCTGTAGCGGAGGCAACCGTGTCTTTCTCCTCCTCCTCCTCCTCCTCCGCCTCCTCCAATTGTCGCTGAGAAGACGAAGTGAGGGTGCTCTGGCTATCACCTTGTGTAAGCTCTTCCTCCCGCATTTCCACCTCTTCCACATGCAAAGCATCGGTTTTAATTGTGAGCAGCGAGCGTTTCAGTAGACACAGAAGTGGGATGGTTACACTGATAATAGCGTTATCGCCGCTCACCATCTGTGTCGATTCCTCAAAATTGCGTAAAACCTCACAGAGGTCTGACATCCATTCCCACTCCTCACTTCTGATTAGAGGAAGTTGAACGGAGAGGCGACGACCGTGTAACAGCTGGTACTCCACTACTGCCCTCTGCTGCTCACAAAGCCGGGCCAACATGTGGAAGGTGGAGTTCCAGCGCGTGCTCACGTCACACAGCAGCCGGTGAGCTGGCAATTGTAAGCGCTGCTGCAGCTTCAACAGGCCGGCTGAAGCTGTTGATGACTTACGGAAATGTGCACACACGCGGCGCACCTTGGTCAAGAGATCATGCAAATTGGGGTAGGTTTTTAGAAATCGCTGAACCACTAAATTAAATACATGCGCTAGGCATGGTACGTGTGTGAGCTTGCCGAGCTCCAAAGCCGCCACCAAGTTACGCCCATTATCACACACAACCATGCCTGGTTGCAGGTTGAGTGGCGAGAGCCACTGCTCGGTCTGGTGACTAATCCCCTGCAACAGCTCTGAGGCCGTGTGCTGTTTGTCCCCAAGGCAGATCAGCTTCAGCACGGCCTGTTGACGCTTCCCCACTGCAGTGCTACACTGCTTCCAGCTACTGGCTGATGGGGGAGTGGCGGTGTGTGTAGAGAATTCGGAGGTGGAAACGGAGGAGGAGGAGCCAATAACGTAGGTGCTGGTGGAAACCCTGATGGAGGTAGGGCCCGCAATCCTCGGCGTGGGTAGCACCCGTGCCATCCCAGGGTCCGAGTCGCTCCCAGCCTCCACGACATTCACCCAGTGTGCCGTCAGGGAAATGTAGCGTCCCTGGCCACAAGCACTTGTCCATGTGTCAGTCGTTAAGTGGACCTTCCCAGTAACTGCGTTGGTCAGGGCACGGGTGATGTTACGGGACACATGGTGGTGTAAGGCGGGGACGGCACACCGGGAAAAGTAGTGGCGGCTGGGGACTGCGTACCGAGGGACAGCTGCTGCCATCAGGCTGCGGAAGGACTCAGTCTCCACAAGCCTAAATGGCAGCATTTCGATGGCCAGTAATTTGGAAAGGTGTGAGGTTAGTGCTATGGCCTGTGGGTGGGTGGCTGGGTATTTTCGCTTGCGCTCAAATGCCTGGGGTAACGACATTTGGACGCTGCGCTGGGACAGGGAAGTGGATGTGGTCGCTGATGGTGCTTCAGATGGTACAGGTGCAGGGCGGGAGGTATGCTGGCCTGCGCCTTCGACAGGCGATTGGCCGGCAGCGAAAACAGGGGAAGAGGAGGCAGTGGTGTGGCCTGCAGACACAGATTGGCGATCCGGGCGTTCCTCCCACTTATTACGGTGCTTGGATGCCATGTGTCGGATCATGCTGGTGGTGGTGAGGTTTCTAGTGTTCATGCCTCGGCTCATTCTGGTGTGGCACAGGTTGCAAACTACAATTTTTTTGTCGTCCGCACTTTCCTTAAAAAAACGCCATACCGCGGAACACCTAGCCCTTGGCAAGGGAGATTTACGCAAGGGGGTGCTCCGTGGAACATTTGCGGGCCGGTTTGGTGCGGTCCGCCTTCTTTCTGTAGCCACACCACTGCCTCTTCCAGCCTGTTGCGGTGCTGCAGATGGCTCACCCTCAGGACTGCTGTCATCGCTCGGCTCTACACCTTCCCAGGTGGGGTCAGTCACCTCATCGTCCACCAAGTCCTCCTCCACTTCCTCACTCTGATCATCCTCCTCAAGTCTTGATCCCACCACATACTCAGTCATTGACAACTGTATAACATTCTCCTCAACAAGGTCTTGAGACGGAAATAGTGGTTGATTTAATGGCAACTGTGTCTCATCATCATCATCATCATCCACTACTTCCTTTGACCTTAAATGCCGTTCACATCTGTCATCTTCTTGAGATTGGGTAGCCTCTAGAGGTTGTGAATCAGGGCACAAGATGTCATGTTCCTCTGCAAGCGTGCTTGGAGAGAGGGTCAAATGAAGGATTGGTGATGAGACGAGCTCCTCCCCAGTGTGGGATCACTTCTTTGACCAGACCGTGTATGGTGGGAGGAAGGATGATCAGAGTGAGGATTATGTTGACCAGACTCTTGGCTACTGAGAGTGGACTTGGTGGAAGACAGGGTGGTGCTTAACCGACTGGAAGCAGTATCAGCTGTCATCCAACCGACCACCTGTTCGCAGTGGTCGGACCTCGAGAGTGATGTCCTGCGACGCCCTGTAAAATTACACATGAAGCTAGGTATGGTGGATGTCATTCTTTCTTGTGCTCTGGCACCAGGCACAGTTTCTCCGCGTCCTGACCCGCGCCCTGAACTTTCAGGATCACGTCCACTTCCCCGTCCCTTTTTACCCGCCTTCTTCATCTTACACAGAATATGTGACTTTAATATTTGAGTTTGAAAACTTAACAGTATTTCTTATTATTCTGCAACTCTGCAGAGTACACAGAATAGGCTGCTAAACTGCGGTGAAACACACTGAATGGAATATGTGAGTTTAATATTTGAGTTTGAAAACTTAACAGTATTTCTTATTATTCTGCAACTGTACAGAGTACACAGAATAGGCTGTTAAACGGCGGTGAAACACACTGAATGGAATATGTGACTTTAATATTTGAGTTTGAAAACTTAACAGTATTTCTTATTATTCTGCAACTGTACAGAGTACACAGAATAGGCTGTTAAACGGCGGTGAAACACACTGAATGGAATATGTGACTTTAATATTTGAGTTTGAAAACTTAACAGTATTTCTTATTATTCTGCAACTGTACAGAGTACACAGAATAGGCTGTTAAACGGCGGTGAAACACACTGAATGGAATATGTGAGTTTAATATTTGAGTTTGAAAACTTAACAGTATTTCTTATTATTCTGCAACTGTACAGAGTACACAGAATAGGCTGCTAAACTGCGGTGAAACACACTGAATGGAATATGTGACTTTAATATTTGAGTTTGAAAACTTAACAGTATTTCTTATTATTCTGCAACTGTACAGAGTACACAGAATAGGCTGTTAAACGGCGGTGAAACACACTGAATGGAATATGTGAGTTTAATATTTGAGTTTGAAAACTTAACAGTATTTCTTATTATTCTGCAACTGTACAGAGTACACAGAATAGGCTGCTAAACTGCGGTGAAACACACTGAATGGAATATGTGACTTTAATATTTGAGTTTGAAAACTTAACAGTATTTCTTATTATTCTGCAACTGTACAGAGTACACAGAATAGGCTGTTAAACGGCGGTGAAACACACTGAATGGAATATGTGACTTTAATATTTGAGTTTGAAAACTTAACAGTATTTCTTATTATTCTGCAACTGTACAGAGTACACAGAATAGGCTGTTAAACGGCGGTGAAACACACTGAATGGAATATGTGACTTTAATATTTGAGTTTGAAAACTTAACAGTATTTCTTATTATTCTGCAACTGTACAGAGTACACAGAATAGGCTGTTAAACGGCGGTGAAACACACTGAATGGAATATGTGAGTTTAATATTTGAGTTTGAAAACTTAACAGTATTTCTTATTATTCTGCAACTGTACAGAGTACACAGAATAGGCTGCTAAACTGCGGTGAAACACACTGAATGGAATATGTGACTTTAATATTTGAGTTTGAAAACTTAACAGTATTTCTTATTATTCTGCAACTCTGCAGAGTACACAGAATAGGCTGCTAAACTGCGGTGAAACACACTGAATGGAATATGTGAGTTTAATATTTGAGTTTGAAAACTTAACAGTATTTCTTATTATTCTGCAACTGTACAGAGTACACAGAATAGGCTGCTAAACTGCGGTGAAACACACTGAATGGAATATGTGACTTTAATATTTGAGTTTGAAAACTTAACAGTATTTCTTATTATTCTGCAACTGTACAGAGTACACAGAATAGGCTGTTAAACGGCGGTGAAACACACTGAATGGAATATGTGACTTTAATATTTGAGTTTGAAAACTTAACAGTATTTCTTATTATTCTGCAACTGTACAGAGTACACAGAATAGGCTGTTAAACGGCGGTGAAACACACTGAATGGAATATGTGACTTTAATATTTGAGTTTGAAAACTTAACAGTATTTCTTATTATTCTGCAACTGTACAGAGTACACAGAATAGGCTGTTAAACGGCGGTGAAACACACTGAATGGAATATGTGACTTTAATATTTGAGTTTGAAAACTTAACAGTATTTCTTATTATTCTGCAACTGTACAGAGTACACAGAATAGGCTGTTAAACGGCGGTGAAACACACTGAATGGAATATGTGACTTTAATATTTGAGTTTGAAAACTTAACAGTATTTCTTATTATTCTGCAACTGTACAGAGTACACAGAATAGGCTGCTAAACTGCGGTGAAACACACTGAATGGAATATGTGACTTTAATATTTGAGTTTGAAAACTTAACAGTATTTCTTATTATTCTGCAACTGTACAGAGTACACAGAATAGGCTGTTAAACGGCGGTGAAACACACTGAATGGAATATGTGACTTTAATATTTGAGTTTGAAAACTTAACAGTATTTCTTATTATTCTGCAACTGTACAGAGTACACAGAATAGGCTGCTAAACTGCGGTGAAACACACTGAATGGAATATGTGACTTTAATATTTGAGTTTGAAAACTTAACAGTATTTCTTATTATTCTGCAACTCTGCAGAGTACACAGAAAAGGCTGCTAAACTGCGGTGAAACACACTGAATGGAATATGTGACTTTAATATTTGAGTTTGAAAACTTAACAGTATTTCTTATTATTCTGCAACTCTGCACAGTACACAGAATAGGCTGCTAAACGGCGGTGAAACACACTGAATGGAATATGTGACTTTGATATTTTAGTTTGAAGACTTAACAGTATTTCTTCCTATTCTGCAACTCTGCACAGTACACAGAATAGGCTGCTAAACTGCGGCGAAGCACACTGAATGGAATATGTGACTTTGATATTTTAGTTTGAAGACTTAACAGTATTTCTTCCTATTCTGCAACTCTGCACAGTACACAGAATAGGCTGCTAAACTGCGGCGAAGCACACTGAATGGAATATGTGACTTTGATATTTTAGTTTGAAGACTTAACAGTATTTCTTCCTATTCTGCAACTCTGCACAGTACACAGAATGTGCTGCTAAACTGCGGCGAAGCACACTGAATGGAATATGTGACTTTGATATTTTAGTTTGAAGACTTAACAGTATTTCTTCCTATTCTGCAACTCTGCACAGTACTCAGAATGTGCTGCTAAACTGCGGCGACGCACACTGAATGGAATACGTGACTTTGATATTTTAGTTTGAAGACTTAACAGAATGTGCTCTAATCTGCAACTTTGCACACTAAACAGAATGTGCTCTAATCTGCAACTTTGCACACTAAACAGAATGTGCTCTAATCTGCAACTTTGCACACTAAACAGAATGTGCTCTAATCTGCAACTGTGCACACTAAACAGAATGTGCTCTAATCTGCAACTTTTCACACTAAACAGAATATTTTTTTTTTTTTTTTTTTTTTTTTTTTTCCCCCCACACACAATATAACCTGCTGCCCCCACACACAGTAGTCCTAAAAAGGACTTTTGGTTCTTTTTTGTCACAATTTTTGTTTTTTCCTCCCTACACTGCCTTTCCCTTCCTATCCTCAGCTCTCCCTGGCTCAGACTGAGCCGAACTCGATGGTCAGGTGCTATACAGCACCTGACCACGGGTTCTGGCCAGCCAATCAGTGTAATGCCAGCAGCCAACATGGCTGCTGGCATTACACCGATGTCAGAGCCTCCCTGCACGTTTATTGGCTGCGCAGCAGCCGCAAAACGTGCGGGGAGGAGACCCGAACATGGCGGGCGAGCACATGCGGTACTCGTACGAGTACCGCCATGTGCCGAGCAGAGCGATGCTCGAGCCGATCCGAGCATCGGCCGAGCATGCTCGCTCAACACTACTCTCCACCTTCCCAGGTGGGGTCAGTCACCTCATCGTCCACCAAGTCCTCCTCCACTTCCTCACTCTGATCATCCTCCTCATTTCTTGATCCCACCACATACTCAGTCATTGACAACTGTATATCATCCTCCTCATCAAGGTCTTGAGACAGTAATAGTGGTTGATTTGCTGGCAACTGTGTCTCATCATCATCATCCACTTCCTTTGACCTTAAATGCCGTTCCCCTCTGTCATCTTCTTGTGATTGGGTACCCTCTAGAGGTTGTGAATCAGGGCACAAGATTTCATGTTCCTCTGCAAGCGTGCTTGGAGAGAGGTTCAAATGAAGGATTGGTGATGAGACGAGCTCCTCACTATATCCCAGTGTGGGATCACTTCTTTGACCAGACCCTCTATGGTGGGAGGAAGGATGATCAGGGTGAGGATTATGTTGACCAGACTCTTGGCTACTGAGAGTGGACTTGGTGGAAGACAGGGTGGTGCTTAACCGACTGGAAGCAGTATCAGCTGAAATCCAACCGACCACCTGTTCTCAGTGGTCTGACTTCGAGAGTGATGTCCTGCGACGCCCTGTAAACTGAGACATGAAGCTAGGTATGGTGGATGTCTTTCTTTCTTGTGCTCTGGCACCAGGCACAGTTTCTACGCGTCCTGACCCGCGCCCTGAACTATCAGGATCACGTCCACTTCCCCGTCCCTTTTTACCCGCCTTCTTCATATTACACGGAATATGTGCTGCTAATCTGCAACTTTGCACACTAAACAGAATGTGCTGCTAATCTGCGGCTAGGCACAGTGAATGGAATATGTGACTTTTATTTTTTACACTTTGCACACTAAACAGAATGTGCTGCTAATCTGCAACTTTCCACACTAAACAGAATGTGCTGCTAATCTGCAACTTTGCACACTAAACAGAATGTGCTGCTTATCTGCGGCTAGGCACAGTGAACGGAATAAGTGACTTTTATTTTTTACACTTTGCACACTAAACAGAATGTGCTGCTAATCTGCAACTTTGCACACTAAACAGAATGTGCTGCTTATCTGCGGCTAGGCACAGTGAACGGAATAAGTGACTTTTATTTTTTACACTTTGCACACTAAACAGAATGTGCTGCTAATCTGCAACTTTGCACACTAAACAGAATGTGCTGCTTATCTGCGGCTAGGCACAGTGAATGGAATATGTGACTTTTATTTTTTGCACTTTGCACACTAAACAGAATGTGCTGCTAATCTGCAACTTTGCACACTAAACAGAATGTGCTGCTTATCTGCGGCTAGGCACAGTGAATGGAATATGTGACTTTCATTTTTTACACTTTGCACACTAAACAGAATGTGCTGCTAATCTGCAACTTTCCACACTAAACAGAATGTGCTGCTTATCTGCGGCTAGGCACAGTGAACGGAATAAACAGAATGTGCTGCTTATCTGCGGCTAGGCACAGTGAATGGAATATGTGACTTTCATTTTTTACACTTTGCACACTAAACAGAATGTGCTGCTAATCTGCAACTTTCCACACTAAACAGAATGTGCTGCTTATCTGCGGCTAGGCACAGTGAACGGAATATGTGACTTTTATTTTTTACACTTTGCACACTAAACAGAATGTGCTGCTAATCTGCAACTTTGCACACTAAACAGAATGTGCTGCTTATCTGCGGCTAGGCACAGTGAACGGAATATGTGACTTTTATTTTTTACACTTTGCACACTAAACAGAATGTGCTGCTAATCTGCAACTTTGCACACTAAACAGAATGTGCTGCTTATCTGCGGCTAGGCACAGTGAACGGAATAAGTGACTTTTATTTTTTACACTTTGCACACTAAACAGAATGTGCTGCTAATCTGCAACTTTGCACACTAAACAGAATGTACTGCTTATCTGCGGCTATGCACAGTGAACGGAATATGTGACTTTTATTTTTTACACTTTGCACACTAAACAGAATGTGCTGCTAATCTGCAACTTTCCACACTAAACAGAATGTGCTGCTAATCTGCAACTTTGCACACTAAACAGAATGTGCTGCTTATCTGCGGCTAGGCACAGTGAACGGAATGTGCTGCTAATCTGCAACTTTGCACACTAAAAAGAATGTGCTGCTAATCTGCAACTTTGCACACTAAACAGAATGTGCTGCTAATCTGCAACTTTGCACACTAAACAGAATGTGCTGCTAATCTGCAACTTTGCACACTAAACAGAATGTGCTGCTAATCTGCAACTTTGCACACTAAACAGAATGTGCTGCTAATCTGCAACTTTGCACACTAAACAGAATGTGCTGCTAATCTGCGGCTAGGCACAGTGAACGGAATATGTGACGTTTTTTTTTTAAATCTCTGCCCCCCCAAACAAAATAAACTGCTGCCCCCACACACAATAGTCCTAAAAAGGACTTTTGGGTCTTTATGTTGTTCAAACACACTTTTCTTCTCCCTACACTGACTTTCCCTTCCTATCCTCATCTCTCCCTGGCTAAGACTGAGCCGAACTCGCTGGTCAGGTGCTATACAGCACCCGATCACGGGTTCTGGCCAGCCAATCAGTGTAATGCCAGCAGCCAACATGGCTGCTGGCATTACACTGATGTCAGAGCCTCCCCGCACGTTTATTGGCTGCGCAGCAGCCGCGAAACGTGCGGGGAGGAGACCCGAACATGGCGGGCGAGCACATGCGGTACTCGTACGAGTACCGCCATGTGCCGAGCAGAGCGATGCTCGAGCCGAACCGAGCTTCGGCCGAGCATGCTCGCTCATCACTACTAATTAATACTCAGTTCATGACAGTATAGATAATGAAATCATTCAGCAAAATGGGAGTTCTTCCTTCCAACAAACTAGATCCTTAAACTGCACCGGCAGGTAGTCCCAGAGACGGATTAAGGCTCCATAGGGCCCTAGGCAAGGTAGCATTTTGGGGCCCCACATCTTTTGATCTGGTGCTTCTGACACCCAGTGCTGTTAGCAGGTACTGTTTTTTTGGCTATAATGGAATTGGGAGCAACTGGATGGTGCTGGTGTCTTTCAACTAAAAGGGCATCTGACACAAGATGTTTGTGGCAGCAACAGGAGGGTCTCTGTCTGTGATTCATCTCTTGCAACCAGGGCCCCTCATATTGCCCTGGGCCCTAGGCAGTAGCCTAGGTTGCCCTAATGGATGATCTGGCTCTGGGTAGTCCTTAGCCACAATTTGCAGCTCTTTATTGGCTGTTCTATTCTGCTCAATAGTAAATAAATAGTCTTTGTACTTGATCTATTTAAAGATTTGTTCCTGCATTCCTATTATTATCACTATTAACAGGAACACTGCTGTTCGATGACAACTTTTGGTGAAGGGAAATAAACAAGATACAAATAGTTCATTTCCTGCAAGGAGACTGATTACCATGTTTACCTGTACATTTAGTAAGATAGATGACAGATGGAGTGTTTAGTGGAGGAGTGAAGATGTCAGAATAGATGTGTTCTGAGTTGAGCAGAGAACATAGGTAGTGGGAGTTCATTATATCAAATAAGGCAATGTATTTGTCTCATGCTTCTCAGCACACTCAGGAATTAGATGTCTTGTGTATCCAACAATTAACTACTGTGACAAACATGCCAAGCTGTATTTCAAGGCCTAAACATGCATAGTAGTGTTAAATGGGAATTATAAACTAGGAAGTGCCTCTTAATTTAACAGGTTAATATAACTAGGTAGTTTTCCTTTATATGCAGTTCTATCCATCTATCTATCTATCTATCTATCTATCTATCTATCTATCAAGATATTAATGCATTATATCTGCAGTTTCCTGAGTAATGTGATTTATATTTATGTCTGCTATTAGGTCACACCCCTCACAACCAAAGACAGGATTTAATAGACCTGGAGGTATGATGGATCGTAAGGGATATTAGTGTTTACCATGCTGTAAACAAGACTATGACAGAAATCATATACACAAAAATAAATTATATAGATGCACCTGACTGCTGTGAAAAAGACACTTACCCAGATAAGTAATTCTGTTAAAATAAGAGCCAATTATCTCCAGGTATCCCCATCCCCTAATCTTATAGTAGTATTAATTTAAATCTTCAGAACATTAATGAAAAATGTGGAAAGATTTTAAACCCATACATTAATGGGTTTAAATTATGCATACCTGTATGCAAATTGGTATATGTGTTCATCTATATGAATTTAGTGTTATGGTGCCTATCAAATGGGCTGTAGCCTCCTAGGAACACGCCAAAATCACATGAGTGGTGGAGGTTGAGGTGCTCATTGCAACCTCCAGAGAATGGACGGCCCACATGGGCAGCAGCCAATAATATCTGGCTAGCACTAATATGGGCTGGCTATCAGCCACCTCAAAACAGGATGGTCATCCATTAAAACGAAAGAAAAAGCTATTTCAACAAAAACAAATTTAGGGTTTTTTTTTTACAGTACTAACAGTAAAGTTGTGGAATTCTTTGCCTCTGGATGCTGTGTTTACAGACACTTTAGTTGCTTTTGAAAAATTATTGGATACCTTTTAGATCAGAACAATATTGATAATTATGACAGCTGGTTTCCAAGAAGATAGGATGTTGATCCAGGGAAATATCTGACTGCATTTTGAAGTCAAGAGGGATTTTTTTATATTCACCTGGGGCTAGATTCTATTACAGGTGCTAATTTGTCTCTGCTTTTATCTCCAGTTTTCCCCATAGACTTCAATTGTAAAATGTTTGATAAAATGTGTATTAACATTTAGCACCTGCAACAGAATCTAGCCCCTGGGGATTAATTGAAATGGCTTAATAGGGTTTTTTTTTCCTTCCTTTGGAGCCACAGCATTGATACATGGGCTGAACTTGACGATATCATCTTTATTTGAGAGAATTTAGGGGAATTAGTGAAGTGATTTGTTATGTTATAGATTACATTAACCCTTTTAGTTGCTAGATACATTTTCAGACATCTCTAGCATCCAAGGGATTAAATGGATACATCTGCCAGTGAGTATTGAAGAGGAGGCTTGCATGTGTGAGAAACACTTCTTACAAGGCCACAGTAGTTGAGGTGGGATGCACTGAGCAAATAAATTGAAGTCTTTCATGTGCCTTGCATAAGAAAGGAGGATACAACAGGTACGGGGTAGTGAATCTTTGAACCTCCAGCTGCTGGGGAACAGAGTTGTGAAGAAGGTTCGGTTTTCTTCTCATGGGAATGTCTGTGGAAATGCAGCTATGTTTCTACATTCTTCAAAAATTCACATTAGTAGGAAAAGCAAGTAAGACTTACCAGTGGAAGGTTAAGCCCAATAAAAATAATCTTTCAGTGCTGTGCTCCTGACTCACTTTCAGTAATCTTTGAGCCACAATCTGACATTCCCTTGCCATATTTCTGAGAGTTTCACGTCCATATCATCAGTCAACCATGAATACATCATCACTCACATGTATCATTATACGTGCATTCATGTACATATACTCACTCATTTCACTCTGTCATGTGGAAGGGCCCTGCCCGCAGGAATCCATGCTGGAGGTGGAAGGCCATGTTTTCCTACAAATCTTGTATTGTCATGTAAAATTCTAAACATCTCTATAGAAACTACAACACACACAATCCCCAACAAGATGTTGACTTCTTGGGGATAAAGGGAGTTGCTGTTTCCAACAGCCGAACGTCCACCACAGGTGATAGAATTTATTCAGGTATGGAAAAAGTGTAACAATGACCTATCACCCTTACAAGTCCACCACCAGGATTTGCATGCTTATTCATCCAGATTAATTTATTGCAGCCTCTGGTGGAAACTGAGAGGGTCCAGCTGTCAAAGAAAAAGGAGAGGTTATTTTTATGGACATGTGACTAATTAATGCATGTTTTATATAATCAAGTCAGTATAGGCAGTTTAAATAGACAGGTAACAGTTGCATGTTAAAGCTAAAGTTGTCCCATAACTCTAGACCCGTGCTATAGTTTGTTTGTTTTTTGCAGAAGGTTGCAATGTAAATCATTATACTTAGAAATATATTTCCTTAATAATTTAAATAATATTGCTACTCAAGCCATTCCCTCTTTAGAAACACCCTTTGGCTTTAAAGGCATTAATATTTACAGTATGATTATATAGTAGTGAGGATAACATAGAAAAGCGCATGTGCATGACCTTTGTATGCTGTCACAGTGGAAAGCCTATTTGTTGTTTAGTAATTGATGTGATTTTCCAACAAACAAGACAGTGATACACTTAAAAAGTTAGTCTGCACTACAAAAAATATTACAAGCAAGTAACATTACCTGCATTCTCACTCCTTTTAGTTATATACAGCTGCATAGTAAATTGGGTTGAAAAAAGACAAAACTCCATCAAGTTCAACCTTTAGCACAGTATAACCCAGAAAATGAGATGCCAAAATGGGTATTAGTCTGTTTACCAGAACATCCTGTTTTACCTACTAATACACACTATAACCCAGTATGCTAGAAATGCATCTAATCTTCTCTTAAGAATTAGGACCTTACTGTAAAAAAAATCCTTCCTCTGCTATGTCTGAGTAATGCAATTTCTACATACGCATATTTAATTTCAGAAACTGGCCATTGTGCCTATTATCGATATTTTATGCACATTAGCAAGGTATCTCTGGATAAATTAGAAAAAATAATTTGACTAATTTATACCCTAATGCACCATTGTAACGGTTTGTTTGACACACAGACACAGTGGTTTAGGATAAAACACAGTTTTATTGAAATCACAGTAATAAAATAACCCTCACAGGTCCTGTAGTATATAAGCCGAATAATACAGACACACGACAGGTTACATATACATATGCCTACACAGGTCCAGTATAACCTTAAAGTCCACAGCAGTCTATACTGACACAGGTCAGGCAGAATATGTTGGGTTCCCAGGAGTAAGGTACTGCATGGGTTAATGGTCTTTAATGAATGTAAACAGTCCCATGTAACGGAGACTAGGCCAATGGCACACTGCCGTAGCAGTAACGGAGGCAGACACTTGCACTCTGCAGAAGCGGTAACGGAGACTAGGCCAATGGCACACTGCCGTAGCAGTAACTGAGACAGATTCTTGCACTCTGCAGAAGCAGTAATGGAGACTAGGCCACTTGTACACAGAGACACAATGCCTGACGGATCAGAATGTCGCCAAGGCGACACAGAGCAGGAACGCCAACCAAGCCGGGTTGAATCACGGAGCAGGAACGTCAGCCAAGCCGGGTCGAATCACGGAGCAGGAACTTCAGCCAAGCCAGGTCGGTACACAGGATCAGGAACGCCAGCCAAGCCGGGTCGGTAGACAGGAGCAGGAACGTCTGCCAAGCCGGGTCGGTACACAGGAGCAGGCGCAGAAGAATAGTCGGGCAATCCGGGTCGGTACACAGGAGCAGGAGACAAGATGCAGAGTAGTCAGGCAGGCCAAGTCGGTACACTGGAAATCACTGAGCAGAAACAAGCACTGGTACAGGAACACCACGAAAGGGCACCGGAGGGTTGCCAGAGCCCAGTATATAAAGGCCATACTGAGCGGGACAAATACAGAGTGGCCAGTGGGAGCAAAGCACTGTATAAACTGACAGCAAACAACAAGGGGAGCACGGGAACCGTGATAACCATGCCCTAACCCTAAATCAAGCTATCTAAAAAGTTGTGCTTCTTTCTCTACCTCTCACAAGCACAGAATGACATGCTGCAGGAACACGACACCCGTTATATTATCCCTACGGGAAAAAAGGAAACTTACCATGTGGTGGGGAAATGGCATAATACATTTGGCACTAAAAAATTAATAAACATATAAACAAGCTGCTTTAAGACCAAATAAAAATGTATTTGCCTATACAGTTCCCATTGGTGCTGCCCCCCCTTTTTCTATGTATACCAATTTTAATGGGATTGCGCACATGGACGCCTATATCATCTGCAAGAGTGAGTTTTTCCCATACCCCATGTATATATCATCATAATTAACAGGAAGGAATGCTAGATAAATAATACATTATTTGCAGTGTCATGTATTATTCCAATATAATCTTGCATCCTTATTGAAATATTGTCAGTCACTCATAGGTGGTGATAGGGGAGGTCCCAGCTGTGGTAGATGGTGGCAACTGCTCAAATCTCTCCTCTACAGCAGCACTGAAAACCCGCTCTGGCTGCATACTTTCTGGTGGGCAATGGTTTCCATAGCAGTATGCATCACTGCTAGCCATATACTGTTTTGTTTGCCAGTAGCCAACTGGGTCGTTGTTTAAGAATGCAGTGTTCATGTGTATCAGTTACCAATTTATACGATGGGAGCAAGTCCCATAGAGAAATGTCCCAGCCACCACCACAGATGTTACCAGGGGCGGACTGACCAGTGAGGCATTCGGTCACGGACCATGGCCCCACGACCGAGGGGGGCTCGCATCCGCCATGTAGAGGTCAGCATTACTGCACCTGCAATTTAGAGAAGCAAGTACTCGTCCGTCTGTGCATACACAGGCGACGATCTGCGTAGCATGTGCATTGATGTCATCAGGGCCTTTGACGGACAGAGAAAGAGGCTCAGTGATGTAGTGGGGATATCAGACCCGTCCATGGGTCTCCAAGTAGGACCCTCAGACAGTACCCTAAAATATGTGGTAATAATTACTCAAATTTTAAGTATGATTACTGCTGAGTTAAAATGAAACAAAGACTAAAACTAAGATATATATATATATATATATATATATATATATATATATAGAGAGAGAGAGAGAGAGAGAGAGAGAGAGATAAAACTACAGCATTAACATAGCACTCAGAAGGGCATATAGACATAAAATAAGATATACAATAAATGAATAAATACAAAGGAATAAATAGAATAAAAATCAACCACCACAATATGGGAAACACAAAGTGACTAGAAGTTTACCCAACTGCTACATAATTGGTCTGGCAAAGAAAGTCAGTGTAAGTGATCCACAAATTCCCCTAACGTGATGGAAAAAAAATAGGTTCAAAAACAGTTAGAAAGAAATAGAATATATAACTATACCTAGGTCAAACTATCCAATGAGATGTGACCAGGGTGACACCATCTACCTCCCAGCGCACCCAGCCTGCAGGCAACTATTACAACCTCCAGAGTGTGTCAGAAACCAGAGCTCCCAGATCCAACAAATGCAAGCAAGGTGTGTGTGTGTATATATATATATATATATATATATATATATATATATATATATATATATATCTCAAATATAAAAAAAAGTATATTATTTTATTCTTCAGTACCTGTAAGAGGTATGAAACGCATCTGAAATATCTGAAATACTATTTGTAGTTGTTCCTGATCAGTGTCAATACAGTGCGAGAGTGGCGATAAACTAAGAAGGTGATGGTACCCTTTAAAGACAAAGGTCTATTTTGAAGTGGTTGACTCTGAAGTGGTGAGGCTTGAAAGCCCACAACAAGATCAAATGGTGTGATTCTTGCATTCATCTTGTTATACAGAAGTGGAGACTAAATAGCAGTTTGGAGATAACTCCACACCTGATTTACCATCTGTGGAGAAAAAGTTGGGGTCATGATTGCCGCAAGAGAGAACAAGCAGAATAACAGTAAAGACCCGAGGTAACAAAGAACTCCTGTTACTATTAATTTAACAAGCAGGATCACATAGCCCACACAGAAAAGGAGAAACTGTTAAATAAACTATAGAGAAGACCTGCCAGCTAAATATTATACCAACAACATTGAAAGGGTTAAAAACATTGCCACTGAGAACGCTGTTACTAAGAAAATTGCCTTTAAGAATGGTGCTTTAAAGAAAAGATTGCATATATGAATATCATTTGATTGCAAAGATAAAGAACTTTCTTCTATACACGCACCAACAATGGAATGATTGATAATATAGGGATACTTATAGCTATGTGCACATAGATTAATCCAGCTCCGGAGCTTATTATTTTTATATTTGTATCCATATATGTATATGGTACTTTAGTGTGTAGGAAGGATTAACATTTATGTTTGTCATTTAATTTTTATTGGAATAAATATTTGTATTTTATCTAAGGTGAATATAGCGATCTCAGATTGTTGCATTCTTTCCGGTATCTGAATTTATGTTACAACTACTGGACATAGATAGAGGATACAAGCAAGGGGGAGGATAGGAGTTGCATTTCCATAGGCAGTGCTCCTTTACCTCAAACTAGACGTGGATTTACTCCCTACTGGCTGGCTGTACAGAGAGTGAATCCTCAACCGAGATGTGGGAATAGACTGACAAAGCTAAAATACATACACTGCTCTGTGGTATCAATTGTATAGCTACCTTTCAGTTGTAAGCTATGTGGTATTACAAATGAAATGGAGCTACACAAGTGATACCAGAGCTTACAGTTGAAATTGAGCTACACTAGAATTGTATTTTCATTTAAATTGTAAGCTCTGTGGTATCCATTGCTTTACTTCAAAACATTAATACCAGTTATAACAGTAGCAAAAGAGGTGGGCTGGAGTAGGTGGGATATAAATATGGGTGGGGCATAACAAGGGCAGAGCAAAGGGGGCCCATGACCTCCATTATCCCAGGGGCCGCTGGATGTTAGATTGTTATACCTAACAACATGAATTTCTTTCTGTGATGATGATGAGTTGACGAAGTGTTCTGAAAAATGTTAGGATGTTGTTGCTGATACTGCTGATGGTATAAACACTTTACTTATATTTTCACTATGTTTTCCACTAGTTTTTTTTTACCTTTCCTTTCTCTCACATCCTCTATTTTGCAACCTTGCACTTGATCTATAAGGATTCCTTTCCATTCTTTCACAGAATCTAGTTTGTGCTGCTGCTTACACCTTGGCATAAATTCAGATATGTTATGTTTAAAACTGGGCCCTTTAACCCCTTAGGGACCCTTGACGTACCAGGACCGTCAAGGGTAAATTTGCTCGAAAGACCCTTGACGGTCCTGGTACGTCACGTACTTTTTACTTACAGCGCTCTACCGGGAGCGCTGTAAGTAAAAATAGGGCATGAAATAGACCACTCCAAGATCGGAGCGATCTGTTTCAAGCCCCATAGTGACGTGCCGATACACGTGACAGGTCACGTGTACCGGCTCGTCAAAGTGCCCCTATGCGGTCGTTATGGGACGGAAATGTCCCATAACCTCCGGTCCTTAAGGGGTTAATGGAGCAAGAATGTATTTTCTTTGCTTTTAATGGACACTATGCAAGGATCCTGCTCAAAACATGCTAGTATGTCTTTCACTAGCTGGTTCACATCTGTGTTAATTGTTGTCATTGCAAGATTCTTCAACCATGCCCTTCAGTTTTTTTTTGTCTGTAATAAATATATAAATACATAAATACTCAGATTGTAAGCTCTACATATCCTAATGTATGCTTACCTGGTGTTCGCCTTATGATTGTCTATATAAGCACTTAATTGCTGTACTTATTGTACCCTTCCTATACTAAATACATATATAAATAAAAATATATGTACATAAGTGGATGTATCTTACTAATTCCTGCCTCAGTATGACAAACCAGCAAACCTCCCCAAAAAAAAAAAGTTTCAGCAGCTCACATTCATCATACATTAGTTGCCACTGACTAAGTGACAAAAATGCCCCACTGAATTCCTTCCAGTTATAACATGTATAGTCGCCAGAGGCCTTATTCTACTTGTACAAATGTCAACATTTTTTTAGGCTAGGGACCTCCAATTTTAAGCTTGTGATGAGGCAGGTGATTATGCTCTTGTATAGAAGCAATACAATGAGAGTATTTTCAACATGGTTAAAGCATGGTACTGTGTTAGCCATAGAAATTGTAAAACAATTTGCATGAGTGTTTAACCTGTCATGTGTTGTGTATTCAGCATTCATTCTTGTTATGCCCGAAGAAGAGACCTGGGGCTCGATACTATTAGCCACACCAAAACCGGTGTTACAGTAAAAACAAGCAACATGTATTTTGCAAACGTGTTTTATCGGTTTTCTATTGTAGAACCATGGTAAAACAAAACCGGCATAGGCCACACATGTCACTGTACTAACAAAAATGGTGCTGTCTGCTTTTATCCAAATAAGTCTTAAACTACCACATAAAAAACGAGCTAAACGTCAAAGTCCAAGGAAATAGGAGTACATCTGATCACAGAAAGGTCAAGTTAACCCTTTCAGTGCCGGAGGCTCGGGCCATTTCCTGTACCCTGCAGGCCAGACACATTTTCAGCATTTTTGCTATCCTTCTGTTTACGCTTGATTTCCTCTTGGGATTTTTAGTTAAATATGGAAAACTATATATTGTTTTTTTCAGAACGAATTGAGCTTTCTCATGGTACCTTACATGAACAGAATTTTGCATCGTGCAAAAATCTATGATGTCATAATGACAAAAAAAAGTGAAAATTTACTAATTTTGCTAAAATCACATACTATGTATCAAAAACATTTACCTTGATTGAAAAAGTTTCAATTATTTGAAAAAGCCATGAGTCCCCCGAGTAAAAAAATACCAAATTTGTATAGTTTTACCTACGTCCATGGCTAGCGTAGAGCCCTAATCACCAGCAGCGCAAAATGACATTTTCAACTTTATAAACTAAAATGCGCATTCTAGAGTTTTTGTGGTAAAACTACCCTAAAACAGTGGAATAACTATATAAAACTATATATTTCTGAAAAGTAGACAACCTGCCGCATCTAATGAGGGGTAACTTACCTTCTTGCCCCAAACCTGTTGTGCACAAATGCTTCCAGAAGTGGCACTATAGGAAAAAAATGGCATTTTCTTACATTTCTGCCCCTTCAAATGTACTGAAATCTGTAAAAACCATGGAATTTCCAACTGTATTCATTAGCTAGTGCTCTTAGGAAAAAAATGACACCCCATTGGCATGAGTTGACCTACCTCAGGGGGCGCTAGAAGTGCAAAACGACATCTACTACAACTTCTAATTTTTCTAACATTTTCTCAAACATTACTTGTCTATACAAAAATGGTTATAACAACTACAGAAGTGAAGAAAGGGTACACAAACCATACCATTTTGGAAAGAAGACAACCTACCGCATCTAATGAGGGGTGACTTGCCTTCTTACCCCAAGTCTGGTGTGCACAAATGCCTCCAGAAGGTGGCGCTAATTAAAAAAAAAAAAGGCATTTTCTTACATTTCTGCCCCTTCAAATGTACTGAAATCTGTAAAAACCATGGAATTTCCAGCAGTATCCATTAGCTAGTGCTCGTAGGAAAAAAATGACACCCCACTGGCATGGGTTGACCTACCTCAGGGGGCGCTAGAAGTGCAAAACGACATCTACTACAACTTCTAATTTTTCTAACATTTTCTCAAACATTACTTGTCTATACAAAAATGGTTATAACAACTACAGAAGTGAAGAAAGGGTACACAAACCATACCATTTTGGAAAGAAGACAACCTACCGCATCTAATGAGGGGTGACTTGCCTTCTTACCCCAAGTCTGGTGTGCACAAATGCCTCCAGAAGGTGGCGCTAATGAAAAAAAAAGGCATTTTCTTACATTTCTGCCCCTTCAAATGTACTGAAATCTGTAAAAACCATGGAATTTCCAGCAGTATCCATTAGCTAGTGCTCTTAGGAGAAAAATGACACCCCATTGGCATGAGTTGACCTACCTCAGGGGGCGCTATAAGTGCAAAACGACATCTACTACAACTTCTAATTTTTCTAACATTTTCTCAAACATTACTTGTCTATACAAAAATGGTTATAACAACTACAGAAGTGAAGAAAGGGTACACAAACCATACCATTTTGGAAAGAAGACAACCTACCGCATCTAATGAGGGGTGACTTGCCTTCTTACCCCAAGTCTGGTGTGCACAAATGCCTCCAGAAGGGGGCGCTAATGAAAAAAAAAGGCATTTTCTTACATTTTTGCCCCTTCAAATGTACTGAAATCTGTGAAAACCATTGATTTTTCAAATGTATTCTTTAGCTATGGCTCTTAGAGGAAAAGTGACACCTCATTCGTATGAGTTCACATACCTTAGGGGGCGCTACAAGTACAAAACTACACCAACCTCTAATTTTTCTAACATTTTCTCAAACATTACTTCTCTATACAAAAATGGTTATAAGAACTAGAGAAGTGAAGAAAGGGTACACAAACGATACCATTTTGGAAAGAAGACAACCTGCCGCATCTAGTGAGGGGTGACTTGCCTTCTTACCCCAAGCCTGGAGTGCACAAATGCCTCCAGAAGGTGGTGCTAATGAAAAAAAAGGCATTTTCTTACATTTCTGCCCCTTCAAATGTATTGAAATCTGTAAAAACCATGGAATTTCCAACTGTATCCATTAGCTATTGCTCTTAGGAGAAAAATGACACCCCATTGGTATGAACTGGCCTACCTTAGGGGGCGCTACAAGTACAAAACTACTACTGCTACAACCTCCTGATTTCTCTAACATTTTTTCAAACATTCTTGCGTGTATGAAAATGGTTATAACAGCTATAGAAGTGAAGAAAATGTAGCGAAACCATACCATTTTGGAAAGAAAATAACCTGCCGCATCTAATGAGGGGTCACTTGCCTTTCTACCCCTAAGTTAGTGTGCACAACTATTTCCAGAATGTGGTGCTACAGAAAAAAACAAACATTTTTTTTTTTTTTTTTTTTTTTTTTACAAATCAGTCACTTCAAAGATACGAAAATGGTTCAACACCATGGGATTTCCTAGGAGGACCTCCTGCCAGCCTACGATAAATGGTACCCCACTGCTGTGGGATGACATACCATATTGGGTGCCAGGAGTGTAGCTACCAGTTGAACAAGGATGGGGAAGCAAACAGTGTATGTATGATTCTATGGCTATCAGTGGTCAGTCAGTGTACGTGAGGACCTGTGACTGCCAGTGAAACCAGGTGGGGGGAGGGACGAGGGGTCAGGCAGTGTATGTGGGTATATCTACCACTGGGCAGAGCGCAAGTATGGCAGTGGTGGTGGGGGAAGTAAGGTAGTACATATGGGGGATCTGTGACTACCACTGTGCACTGTAAGCCCCCCACATGCACTGTTTGATTTCCAGCCTGAATCCAGTGCGTTTTGGCACTTGGGTCTACCAGTAGGCAGTGGAACCAGGCTGGGGGGGTCAAACTGTGGGAATGGGACTGCCAGTAGGCTGTGGAACTGGGCTGGTGGGTAGGGTACGGGGGGGATTGAGTCATTTTGTGTGCATGCCACAGGGATGTCCGATGCATTGCAAAGCAATGCAATTGACCCCCTGTCAAACACAGAGGGTTCTTTTTAAAAAAAAAAATTCTTCTTTATTCATAGCTTGTTGGGTGGCCTTAGGGCCCCCCAACAAGCTTTGAATGTAAAGCAATAGTAAAAAAAAAGTCCTGTGTGTGCCACAGGAGGGGGTCTAAAATGAACCCCCTCCCCTGTGGCACACAGAGGGTTAATTTTTTTTTTTTTTTGTCTGTTTTTTATAGACCTCATTGGGGGGCTTCAGGACCCTTCCTTATGTCCCCCAATGAGGTCTTAGTAAAAAAAAAAATATGGGCTAAAAGAATTGACCCTGTGAGTGTCACAGGGTTCTCCAGCACATTGCAAAGCAATGTGCTGGGGACCACTGCGGCACTCACAGAGTTAATTTTTTTTTTATTTATTTTTTTAATTATTATCAGACCTTGTGGGGGGACATCAGGAATTCTCCTGATGTCCCCCCAACAATCTCTGATTATAAAATACTAAAACATATTCCTATGTCTGCCACAGGAGGGGGGCTCTGCAGTGAACCCCCTCCCCTGTGGCGCACACACAGGGTTAATTTTTATTTTTTTTTCTATTTTTTATAGACCTCATTGGGGGGCTTCAGGACCCTTCCTTATGTCCCCCAATGATGTCTTAGTAAAAAAAAATATGGGCTAAAAGAATTGACCCTGTGAGTGTCACAGGGTTCTCCAGCACATTGCAAAGCAATGTGCTGGGGACCACTGCGGCACTCACAGAGTTAATTTTTTTAAAATTATTATCAGACCTTGTGGGGGGACATCAGGAATTCTCCTGATGTCCCCCCAACAATCTCTGATTATAAAATACTAAAAAATATTCCTATGTCTGCCACAGGAGGGGGGCTCTGCAATGAACCCCCTCCCCTGTGGCACACACAGGGTTAATTTTTTTTTTTTTTTTTTTGTCTATTTTTTATAGACCTCATTGGGGGGCTTCAGGACCCTTCCTGAAGCCCCCCAATGAGGTCTTTTTAATAAAAATATGGGCTGCAACAATTGACCCTGTGAGTGCCACAGGGATCCCCAGTGCATTGCAAAGCAATGCACTGGGGAACCCTGCAGCACTCACAGGGTTCATTTTTTTATTTGTTTTTTTTTTTTATTTTTTATTTTTATTATCAGACCTAGCTGGGGCACATCAGGACCCCTCCTGATGTGCACCCAGTTATTGATCTCCCAGCCGATTGGGCTGGGAGCTTAATATGGCGACTGAAGGAGAGCAAAAGCTCTCCTTCTCTTCACTCCTACCTCCGGTAGGAGTGATCTCGCTCGGACAATGCCTTGTAACGTCATCGGTGACTATGTCACCGATGACGTTAGGAGGCTTCCCCCGGTCCCGCCCACTCCTACCCGGAAGTTCGGGTAGGAGAGGAGGGATAGGAGAAGCTGCGCTTCTCCTTAGTAAATATTGATCTCCCAGCGAGATCGTCTGGGAGATCAATACCTGGGGGGACATGAGGAGTAATCCTCATGTCCCCCCACGAGTGCCAGGCAATTTATTTTTTTTAAATGCGGCCACTGCATGCCGGTTATACCGGCCTATGCAGTGACCGCATTTAAGCTGTACAACGTGCGAGCTTGGCACAGCAGGTACAGCTGTCCTCACTCGTACGTTGTACCCACTTGGCACTCTAGGGGTTAAGAGTTAGATGGCTTAGATTCACTTAAAGTCGATTCTGTGGCAATATGATTTTGTTGATGTATTCGAAACACTTTGACATTTCATATACAAGGAGGGCATGTCAAATGGGAGTACTATATGTTGAAATAAAAATGGAGAAAATATGTTGAATGGGAGTGCTATATGTTGAATTACTAAAGGGGTGTTAATATGTATGTTGGATTTGTAAAAATGTTATGCAGCATGGGGAACAACACCATTGTGTGTTAGCCCCATATACACTGCCTGACACCCCCAGCCTTCTTCCCTGTATGTTCTGTATTCGATAGCACCACCTGCTCAGGCAGTGAATTCCATACCTTTATTGTCCTTACCATAAAGAATCCCTTCCACTGTTGTAGAAGAAATGTCCTTTCCTCAAGTCTAAGCTGGTGACCCCTTGTCCTTTGTACTGTTGTGTTAATGCACAGGTCTTTGGAGAAACCTTTGTATGGGCCCTGAACATATTTATATAATGTTATCAGATTCCCTCTAAGATGCCGTTTCTCTAGTATGTACAAGTTTAACTTTTCTAGCCTTTCTTCATAACTAAAAACTTTACATTCCCCTTATTAATTTTGTAGCCCTCCTCTACATTTTTTCTAGTTTCATAATGTCCTTTTTTTAGAAAAGGCACCCAGAATTGAACAGAATATTCAAGGTGGGGTCTTACCATGCACCATTTAAACTATATGTACATTTTTATTATTATTATTATTATTATTATTATACCCAAAATGCATAACTTTACACATGTATATATTGAATCTTATTTGCCATTTGCCTGCCCAGTGTCCCTCTTAAGGATTTATTAGGGAGTCATACCTCCCAAGTGTCCCTTTTAGGATATATTAGGGATTCATACCTCCCACTTGTCCCTCTTTAGGAAGGACAGTCCCTCTTTGAGTCCCAAATCCCTCTGTCCCTTCCTGGTTTCCCTATTTGTAGGAGATCAGACTGTGTGGTGTGTGTGTGTGTGTGTGTGTGTGTGTGTATAAATGCATCACATTGCTCCACAGCAATATCTGTTTAAAAATGAGTGTGTAAATAAAATATTTTGGTCTTGCTCTAAACTGTTTATTCAGTTACACAGAGGTGTCATGACATAACCTAAAAATTCTCAGAAATGCCCCACCACCTAAAACCAAAGTGTGCCTCTTTGGGCATTTGAAATGTTGTGAGGTTTGAGAATCTTGTGTACAAAAGAAATGGGGACCAGTTCTTAAGCATCTCTATAGCACCACAGAGGAGAAACTTAATTCATGAAACTTAAATTGCTGTAAAGGGATTTTTCAACCAATTAATCCTACAAAGGTCTCAAATGCGCGATTATTTTGCAGTTCATGGGAAACCTGTCTATCCTCATAGCCATACCTGGGAACTTTTGAAATGAGCTCACCCTGAGATATTTGAAATATTAACCCACAAGAAAGCAGATTCTACGTGTTATGTTAATGTTTGCTCTAAACCAGAGATAATCCAATCAACTTTTAAGGAACCTTACACATGCTACAGTTCTGAGATATAGCTTCTTAAACACTCATAAGGCAAGCAGGACTTGTCCTCCTGCTTTTCTGGCAGAAATGTCATGGATCTGGACAATAAATAAGCAGTAAATTGGTGTAAATCATACAGGAGGACACACTGGATTTGCTCACCCTGAGAATTTGGCCCTTCACCCTGAGACCCTGAGATTTGGTTCCAAACCCTGAGTCTCAGGGTCAAACCCTGAGAGTTCCCAGGTATGCTCATAGCATAGTTAGAATGTTCCAGTACGGTGTCTTATTTCTTTTCTGCAGAAGGCCCAGTGTGTGTTTTCATATTAAGACTCCACATGCATCTTTAGTTGGAGATAACAGTTGTTTTTGTCAGCTTTGCTCCCAGGAAATGGCTTTGTGTAAGGGTAGGGGTGAATTATCACAGGCAAAATGTGCCATTATAAAAGTGTGTCTAGTTCTTGCATAATCTCCACACCATCTTGGTCAGGAGCTGTGGGTGAATGAAGATGGAGACTTCACTACAGGGACATCGCTGGGGGTGGGGGGGCTCTAAGGAGGCTGAGACTCTGAGTGTTTCAGTGGGCAGCCCCGACTGTGGCATAACTAAACTATTGCAAGGAACAGGGGCAGTGGGGTAGTGCCTAATTCAGCCCCCCCCCCCCCGAAAGTGTTTGCTGCAATCAATGTGTTATTTGGGCCTTGGGGCCCTGCAGTCAGCTTGCCCCCTTGTGAAGCGGGCCCTGGTGATGCTCTGGGCTCACATTCAGCCTGTGATAGCTTGCTGTGTTACTTTCAACTTAAAATAGGCAGGTGGTGACATGACAGACAATGACATGCAGCCGCACACTACGCCTCATGTAATAAGGAGTAGAGCAGGCTGCGTAAAACCTAAAATTTACAGCCTTCATGCAGCCAAGTTTTTGATCTGCCTTTACTGTCAGTCACTTAAAACTCCCTGCCACTGCTGCTTCCATGTGAATGTGGGGATCGGTTGGGCAAGAGAGGGTTTTGTACCACACAGGAGAACTAGGCGAGGCTCTCCCATTATAGTAGATTTGACTTCTGCATACAGGTACAAGTTATCTCCCTGACCCCAACCTCCTCTCCAGTACCTGTAATGTTTTAACAGTTTGATTGCCAGAAGGGTATCCGACGCATTGCAACTCAACACATACATACTAGTATTAAAGCCCATATACATGGGCTGAAGTGCACCCAGCGGCCCCGGCTGCTGACCCGGAGCCGGGAGCAGAGACAGGACAGGAGCTGAGAAACACTGCCTTAGAGAGAACACTTCAAAGCAACAGCTAAGGTGAAGTTGACCTAAGCAACTAAAGAGTTGCCAGAGGACTGAGTAATAGTGTTTCTCAACTCCTGCCCTCAGGACCCACTAACAGGCCAGGACTTGGGGATTTCTCTGCTAGAGCACAGGTGTGGTGATCAGAGGCTCATTCACATTGATTAACTCACCTGTGCTCTAACAAGGAAATGATCACATCCTGGCCTGTTAGTGGGTCCTGAGGACAGGAGTTGAGAAACACTGGAGTAATATGTTGTTCTCCAATGGGTTACTTATCTGGAACTCAAAGGTTGGATTTATTAAAAAGTCAAAATGTTTTAAATGTGTTATTTTGTAAAAATAAATATTCTTGGGGCTTAGGGTTGCCACCTTTTCTTAAAAAACAATACCGGCCATGGCATTCTCTCCATAGACTTAACATTGGACAGAAGCCAATTTTTACCGGCCTGCCAGTAAAATACCGGCTGGGTGGCAACCCTATTGGGGCTGTTAGTCACCCGGATCTCATTGGATGTCTTACTTGTGGTTCTCACTTGGTAACACCAGGATTTTGCTTGTGTAGCATTCTATATCCCCAGAATGTTGGGGACTTCTACATCCATGGGTTTGTCTCTCTTCCACCAGCCTCATTCCCTCGAACCCCAGCCTGTTTGTCTCTCTCTTCCGCTGGCCTGATGGTCTGTCTGTCTGTTTAGGGTTATATTTTAGGTATATAACATTAATTCATATGTTTTACATATGCTAGCTTTTGTATTTAAAGTTAGATTGAACTATTAATTGTTCGGGTATGTGTTCATTTAACTCCTTTAATGCTGCAAATGTATTAAACGTTTTCAATATACTGGTCTATAGGAAATTGTTAATGTTTAAAAATTACATATTTTGTATTAACCCCTTGAAGTTTGGAGATGTCTCTAGCATTCCAAGGGTTAATACAGAAAGGTAATATTTTTTGTTTGTTTGTTTAACCCATTGGACTGCTATGATTCACATTCATTTGGTGCAATGGAAGGAGAGGGAAGGGAATATGGCTGCTGCTCCCTCAGAGCATGTGTAAGACTGGATCTTAGGCCTCAGAAGACAAACGAGTTAAGCATGGAGCACATAGATATTTAGAGGCATAGTAATGGTTCATATTACACATAGCTCAGAACACTGAGCATGTGTAATAGTTGTGATAGTTAGTTGCTAGTTACTGTGTAATATAATGTTAAAGATGATCCCTCCCACCCCTTTCCCGAAGTTATGGTTTTTGTCCCAGATCCAACGGCGGATCACAACTAGAGACAAACTTCATGCAGTATTAGGAAAAATAATTTGTCAGCATTCTGAGCTACGTGAAAAATGAACCATTAATATCCCATTAAACCTTGGAGTGCTAGAGGACTGAGCAATGCTCTGCTTCACAATGCATTGCTTGCCAATCTGGCACTCAAAGGGTTAAGTGTATATAACCCCTCTGTTCATTTTTAAATGTTGTTGTTTCATAGCTCCTCAAATTCCTTCAACATGTTCAGTTAGTGTTAATGTGTAAAATTACACTTTTTTATGTGAATCCCTTGGGGAAAGAGACGTCTCATGGAGACATCTGTAGAATCTAAGGGGTTAATACAGAAAAGTGTAATATATTTGGTAATTGGTTAATCTCTGAAGAAACCAAAGGGGTGTGCATTGCATTGATGGACAATCATTTGGAGCAATGGAATGGATGGGAATGGCTGCTCCCTCAGAGCATATGTAAAACTGGATTTTAGGTTGCAGAGAACAAATGGAGAAATGTATCAGTCAAGCATGATGTCCAGGATATTGACCCCAGGTATTTTCACTTAATCAAAATGACAGAGCCACAGATTACTCACCTTTATCAAGCCTTAGTGCACAGTCCCCCATGTGTGTTTGCTGTTTAGTAATGATATTTTTGTACTATAAATTAACCCTATATTATCCCTTTGAGATAGGCTGACCAGACTTCACCTTTAACCTGGGATGCTTAGGAGAAATGCATACTGCAGGAATGTATCAATTTCAGTAAAGTACTGCAAAATGGCTATTTCCTATGTGTCCCCGGTTAAAGGTGAGATCTGGTCAGCCTACTTTGAATGCCAAACGGGTACCCAACGCATTGCAATGTGTTGCATACTCCTCTGGCACTCAAAGGGTTAATAAGACAGGGCTGCCTCAAGTATGGTTCAATGGGTCATAAGTTAGAACAAACAAAAGCAAGAGCTGAACACAAAATGGCTTACTGCTTAAGTCATTGCTTTGCATTGCATTATAATTAAACTAGTGGTGGTCGCACTGTTGAATTTTGCCATGGGCTCTAGCTCCAGATCTTTTTGGAACCTGTAGTGCCCCTGCTTCACTGAAAGAAAAGGAAGGAAAACTGTGAATTTCACTTTGCATGCATAGCTGGGAACCCTCCAGATTTGCCCCAGAGAATCCATTTTTTGTTGTTGATTACCAGGTCTCCGTCGCAGAGTCTGAATCTCAGGATGTGGGGAGTTTTTAACAAAACTCTGCCTACTTCTACTCCTTCCCTGTCTGTTCCTCCCACTCCCCACCTATTTCTCCTCCTTCCCCAGCCTATTCCTAGATTTTTTTTCACATCTCTGAAGCCCCGGCCCCACTCACGATTAAGCTCCGCACATTATGTGCTGCTAATAGCCTCATTTATCTCACCCAGCGGCACCACAGGACTCCCCTCCGGGAGTCCAGAAGTAAAAGTTCCCAGGCATGCTTGCATGCATGCCTTCAGGATCAGGAAAAATGACTTTCTTTTTGTTTATTTTAGTGTATAGACTGTTGAACACATTTTAATTGTATATCCAGCAATAAGCCAATATTTAATAGGATATGGAGAATCAGTGTAATATAGATAATGTCAGTAAATTGCTGCAAAGTGATATAAGAATATATATAAATACTTAGAAAAATTTTCACTAAATACTGTCTCCAAATGGGTGTGGTTGGAGTTATATACAAGGTTCTCCTAGGCAAGGCATTCTAGGCAACATTAGCTCCGCCCATGGCCACAGCCCCACTCCTCACATGACCCTATCCCATCCTTATTTAATGGCACAGAAAATATCCTTGGCTTATAACAAGCAAGAACAAGAGATTTAACCCCTTGGTTTTTGGAGAGATCTCCAAAGCATTGCAATGCTTTGGAGCTCTCTCTCTAGCATTCAAAGAGTTAAATAGCCTGTAAAGGGGTTTAAAACTGGTGCAGAAATAGATTGCTCTGGCCACATCCACAATTCAGAATGTGGGTGTGGCCAGCACTGCTGACCTCAAAATTTGGAGCTCAAGGCAGTTGCTTACTCTGTATATTGGGAAATCCTGCCCCGGTTGATATAAGACTTTTGTTACCAAATATATATAAATAAATGTACTAATTGCTACAAAAATTAATATATATAGTTTTTGCAGTTAAATATTAACTTAATATATATCCCATTCTTAATGGAAGTACCTATAAAGTTATGATTGTGAATAAAAACATTTTCTTTACTACATTTTGTCAAAGAGTAACATGCTTATAAGTGTGGCATTACTCCTTAACCCATTGCGTTCCAGAGGCAGAGCCAGCCCTAACATGGGTCCCGGGCAGCACTTTAACAGGGGACATTTTTTATTAAACAAAATGGTTACACAGTAGAGTGCGCTGGAATATGTGATTGTTGCTGCCAAGCACTACCATTTGCAGGGTACCCACTGGTGATAAGATACTATGAGGAAGTAGAGCAAAATCTTCAAAATTCTAACTTCTTTGCAATGAAGTCCAGTGTAAATATATAGCTAAAAATTAAAAAAAAAAATAGTAAAATACACTGTGCCACAATTGTTACCCCATTTGATCTTGCTCCTATCTCCCAGTATGCCAAACTTTAGTCCTTTGCCCATGTACTTTATTATGCCTATTTATGAACTCTGTGTGCACCCAGTATACCTGTCAACCATGTCTGTTAAATAGGGTGACCGGACCTCACCTTTCATCGGGGATGCATATGAAAAATGCATACTGCAGGGCTGCTTTGACTTTGGTGCACTCCTGAAATATGCCTATTTCCTATGTGTCCCTGGTTAAAGGTGGGGTCTGGTCAGCCTACTGTTAAACCAGTGTTTCCCCTAATAACCTCTATATGTCCCTCTAGAAGTCCAGTGTACTCCCCATTTTCCCCTCTTTTAACACAATGTATGCACCTAGTAGCTTCCTTGTGCTGCATTTTACCCTCTCCATGTGATCCCAAATAATGGCCAAGTGTCACTCAGTAGCCTCCTTTACCCGTTGCCTCCCTGTACTAATTTTTTTTCATTTATTTATTTATTTATTTATTTACTAAACTATGCAGCAATCGGTGTCACATTGCTGGATTCCCATGAGACCTTTCCTTAACATAAAACTAGTTCAGAAAGAACTCTTATGTGGGTACAGTGTCTACGCTAGGTCAGCAGCAAATTCACAGTCCTGAAAACCTGGAATGTTTTAACCCCCTTTAGTGCCAGAGAGGAACACAACGTATAGTTCTGCAATGCACTGCATAACCCTCTTGCACCAGAGAGGTGCGCAACATATAGTTCTGCAATGCATTGTGTAACCCTCTTGCACTCAAGTGGTTAAACCGCTACATGATTCAAGAATGCTCAGAACAGAAACGGACTGAGTACAGCTTTTCCACCTGAGTAAACTTAGCTGCAAGTGATATGTTTAACCTATGTGGAGTTAATGGCCTTCAGTACATTGTTAAAGATCAACTTTGACTCTTATTTAAAGTAATTATCAGCTTTAGCAGTATATTTTAATTTGTAAGTCTTAAACATTAAACAAAGGGCTATTCTTACTTTATTAATCCTTCTGCATACGTTTAAATATAGTGTTTTGCAGTGAAATTCAAGGCAGACTTTCAGCTGATCATTATGTCTTAAAATTAACCTGTCCTGTTTTGTTTTACTTTCTACCTTGGATACCAAAGAATTCCTGGCAACTAGCACAGCAAAGACACAACAAAAATCCCCACACACATTGCTGTTCACGTGACTTATGGTTAGGTGTGATGTATGGCTGGGTTGGAGAGAGTTTCATGTTATTAGTCTCTAAGCAATCTAACAGGTTTGTCCATAAGAAAACTGATCCCATCAGGCTACACCCAACCTCGTAAGGTATCAATTGCTTATGTGCATGCTTGAAATGTTTCTTATGCCGTAGTGTATATGTTGTAGAATACTGCTCAGGCCTTAATACTGTAATGTAGGCTCTCCTACCTTCCAGATAATACTGAAATCTGTTTTCATATTCTTTGCATGTTCGGTGGCTTATCTGCCAAAAATTGGTGGTGCAATTCGGCAAATCATAGGGAAGGGTTTTTAACCTCTTGAATGTTAGAGAGTTTCCATCACATTGCGGAGCCCCATTTGAATCAATGGGAATTTTGTTAATTTATATTTTTCCCTTATGGTTTGCCTCAAAACTGCTCTTTTTGTTTGTGGATAAGACCCTTAGAGAGAGATGTATAAAATCCATTCTTAGCTGTTTTTCCCTAATATTTGCAAGTGTTGATACAGATGGGTCATACTTTTTAACCCTTTGAGTGCCAGAGGGGTAAGCAACGCACTTCAGAGCAAAGCGTTGCGTACCCCTCTGGCCAGGGCCAACTCAAGACATTGTGCTTCCTGGGTCCAAGGATGAAATGCTGCCCACCCTACACACACACACCAAAAATACTTAACCCTTTGATTGCCAGAATGCACTGAGTACCCCTCTGGCACTCAAAGATTTAACTTGTTGTTGGTGTGTGTGTGTTGTTGGACTACAACTCATATCACCCACAGCAAGCCATTAACTGGCTGAGAGTGACTGGAATTGCAGTCTAACAGCTGAAAGTCTTCAGGTATGACCTCACGTTTTTCAGCAGAAAAACAAATAACAAGGTTTCTGAACCTGTGCCATCCACACCCCTGGGCTGGCAATGGGCATAGTTAGAAATGCTGGGGCATGACTCTGTCCATTTACATACATTTTTAACAATTATTTACACTATTTTATCTAATTTATATACGTATTTATGCATTTTAATATTGTTTGAGTACACTTTTGTATGTTTATTTTTACACTGTAAGTGCAACCATTTTACTCAGTACTACACATAGTAGATTGATTGATTGATTGATTTGTGTTTGCTCCCCCCTTTTTTTCTCTTTTTTTCACATTGCAGAACTGGATGAAGAATAAATTAACGCTTTGAGTGCCAGAGTGGTTCAATGCATTGCAGAGCGTACCCCTCTGGCACACAAAGGGTTAAATATAACTAAATAAAGTTTTCACTCACATCCTGAAAACCCGATGTCCCAGGTGCAGAGAGCCATAGAGGAGCATGACAAACGCACAGATGCATGGAGTTTAAAAGACTTAGGAAGCACGCTCCTACCTTTACAACATTATGTGCGTAGCATGCGCCTGCACGTTATGCTATTTCCTCTTTTGCATGACTGAATGCTCAGTCCGCCATACCTAATAATAGCATAGTGTAGTACTCTTCTGGCTTCGGACTCATGTCTCTGGACATTTTTCCTTATATGTCTTCAAACGTTTTCTTATAAAGTCATGGCACAGGGTTCAAAATCATTGACTTTTTCAATTTTAAAAATCTGGCTAGAGAGCATTTTAGAGGATCTGCCTGGGAAAATCCAGGCTTATGATAACTCTACCCACCCTAGCATCTTACCATAACCCCCCGCTGCCCTCTAATCCATCCCTGTCTTTTCTCCCAAGCTCTATACGTACTCCTACCTAGGGATTGGCAAAAATTTTCACCTCAAACTGAAATCGGTAGAAAATGGAACTTTCCGCTTGGCGAATAATTTCCTGTGAAAAGTGCAGATTTTCCACTTTTTCCACCTAGCTCATTTCATTGAAATCAATGGGAACTCTGAATTTACACACAACACATAATAAATATTATTTTATTTTCCAAAGGCATAATATAAAAGAGGCATGAGGGTACCTGTGTTGGAGGGGTGTGGAGAAAGAATTAGTTGAACAGATAATGTTTTTGGGGGGGGTTGTTTACTGGGATTGGGGGACAGTTAATAAAAAATAAATCCTAAATACAGTTAAAAATACCCCATAAGACATGGTATAAAAGGGGTCTAATAAGGATGCCTGTGTTGGTGGGTGAGTCTGGGGAATTAATCAGTTGACAGGGAATTTGTTTTGGGGGGGGTTTTGACTGGTATTGGGGGGCAGATAATAAAAAAATCAATAAAATAAAATAAGAAATTTGTATGTAAAGGGATAGAGACAGGAGCCCCCTCACATAAGCTGCCACTGGGGTGGACTGATACTTGACTTGATAGAGTATTTTGTAGAGGATGATTTGTTAGATTTATTGTTCGAGGCCCAAGCCCTGAGGAAACATTGATTTGTAGGACTTAAGCTTGTTTTGCACAAGCCCTGAGGAAACATTGATTTGTAGGGCTTAGACGTATTAGAGGAACAAGTCCTGAAGAAGCATTGTTTTTTAGGACTTAATCTTGTTTGGCACAAGTCCTAAGCAAACATTGATTTATAGGAATTAGGCTTGTTAGAAACAAACCCCCAAAAGTTGTTTATTTTTTGTAGGACTATGGTTTGCTTGTTTTTTTTAAAGCATAAACCCTGAGAAGAAAAAATTCCAGCAGGTGATGTCCTCTTGGCCAGTGGCCACCTTCTGGAAACATTTGTGTACACGAGAATAGGGATAAAAAAACATCTACTTGTCTACTTAACAAATTGTATGCCTTGTCTTTTTACATCTGAACTTGTTATTACCATTTCAATGCAGAAAAACAACTTCAAAAGAAAAGTGATTAGTGTAGTTTAGAGCTCCTTACAACCCCTGCAGTATGTCAACCCACACCAGTGTGGTACTGTTTGTCTCAAGACTGCTAGAGGTGCTAGTACTATTTGTCTCAGGACTGCTAGAGGTGCTATACAGTAGGACATTCCATGGTTTTCAAATACCTCTGAAGTCTGACGTGTATAAAAATATATTTCCAATAGTGCCATCTTCTGGAAACATTTGTGCACAGTGGGCTAAAAGTATAAAGGCAAGTGACCCTTCATTTGATTCAGTGGGTTGATCTAGTTCCAAAATGGTATGTTTTGTTTACCTTTATTCTTCATATCTGTAGTTGTTATAGCCATTTTAATAAAGGCAGTTCATAATGGAAGGATTAAACAACCATATAATCTTGCTAAACAAATTTAGTTAAATTGTTTGACTATGTTACTCAAGTGATACACAAGGGTTGGGCAATTGATGATTCTTATTTGGATTATACTAAAGCTTCTGATAATGTCCCGCGCAGAAAGTTGTACAAACCAGTTCAGAAAGTCCTTCTCTGCTTTTATCTGTAGCTCTGTCTGTTTACCTGGACACCCGCTCCATTAACTCTAGCTCCACTATTGCCTGTCTTCCTGTCTGTTTACAGGTCACGCCCTCTGAAGCCTGTTTCAAGCAATCTCACAGACACTTCAGGGCACCTGTACAATGTCTTCCTGTAGTTTGCTGATGTGTGTGTGCTTCTTACAGTTGTCACCACTCTCTAGCTGCCTAGCGTCACTCTCATGCAGCAGCCTTCAGAGTTAGTTTTGTCTGCCAACCCTTGGCCACCCATCATCCAGCTTTTATCTGCAAGTGAATTGCACTTTTCATTCTCTGTTTCCAAACTCTCAGTGACTATTCCTGATTCTTATTTCTGCATCTGTTCTGCCTAGTATCTCCCTTCTGTCCTGTTAGCCAGGGTGACATAAGTTGATTCTTAAGATGCAGAATTTAGGATTTAACTGCATTTACTGGATACAACAAATGGCTGAAGGACAGCTGATATTGTGTCACAGTCAATG
Organism: Rhinophrynus dorsalis; assembly: GCA_037306005.1. Lineage (NCBI taxonomy): Eukaryota > Metazoa > Chordata > Amphibia > Anura > Rhinophrynidae > Rhinophrynus > Rhinophrynus dorsalis. The sequence continues at coordinate 225,043,930 of CM074721.1, forward strand.
GAATACACTAAAGAAGAACAGGTTACTAGTGGGTTGCCACAGCATTAAGTACTTGTTCATGTTCTCTTCAATATCTTTAGTGATATTTCTAATGGCATTCTAGGTAAGGTGCCTATTTGCAGATGGCACAAAGATCTGTAACAGGGTTGACACTCCAAGAGGAATAAGACAAATATATACTGTAAAATTGAAAGAATAAGCAAGCAGATATAATGTTGAAAAATGCAACCTAATGCATCTGGAGCACAAAAAAGTCAGAAAGAGTTGCAGGCTTAATAGATCTTTGCTAACAACAACAGCGTAAAAAAGGGACTTGGAAGTATTATTTCAAATGACACAACATGAAGGTAGGCAATCAGTGCAGTAAATCATTGGGAAAAGGCAACCAGATACTGGGCTGTATAGGTAGAAGTTTTAGCAACAATAAAAGAGAAGTATTATTCCCACTCTATAGATCACTGGAAAGGCCTCCCCTGGAGAAGTATGTACCGTTCTGGATACCAAATCTCCAGAAGAACATGAATTAAAGACAGTTCAAACAAGAGTCACTAAAATGTTGCAAGGCATTAATATCTTACCAGGATAGACTCAAACAACTTGATATGTATAGCTTGAAAGAAAGGAGAGAAAGGGGGATATGATAGAAACATATATATATTAAAGGATTTAACTAAGTTCTGGAATGTGCATTTTTCAGAAAAAAAATACTAGAAAAATAGGACATAACCTAAAGTTAGAGAGTGAAAGATTCAAAAGTGTGCAAATACTACTTTACAGAAAGAGTGATAGATTCATAGAATAGCCTCCTAGTGGAATTTGTAGGGGCTAATACAGTAAAGGAAATAAAAATGCCTGCCATAGACATAAGTCTATTCTGAGGGTATGTAGAATTCTGCATTTTATATAGATAGGAAAATGGGCAGACTGGACAGCACAATTGGTTGTATATTTTATCAACAGACTAATTTACTTCATTGAACGACAAGAAAAATTCCCCAAATTCCCTTTGATTTAAACAGGGCATTCAACTCTCTTGAAAGCTAAATAGGTCTACAACACATCAAGAAACATCAATTTAAAGCTATTAAATAAAGCAGAATTGTAACTTCTCCTCCATGGCTCATTTGGTTTACACCAGAATTGCTTTCATTCTTAGTGCATCAGCTCCTAGACTGGCTGAGTCTATGAAGAACACATAAAATGCATGCAAATATGCAATTAACACTGAATATGTTCACACATTTATCACTAATCTCTGATACCTGGTGATAGAAAGCTTGTGACCTGAATTGCTGGCTAATTTTAGTACCTATAGAAGTCTGTTGTGGGGATTGTTTTGCTTTGTTTATAATGGCCAACATATTAAAACGGTAATATAACATTAGGCAATAAATATATAATTCTACATAGAGATATAACAAAAAAAGTTTAGAATAGTTACATTTCCTCCATCTTTGATTATTGTGCGCAATTGCAAATTTTAGGTTTTTTTAAAGCAGATGAATTGGTAAGAAGGTGAAATTTACAGTTATATTTATAGCTAAATTTAGTCAGTTTACAGTTGGTTACTACCACTTTGTTCAGTAATTATTAAATAAACATTAAGGCCTAAAAATGAACTGGGGTTATATACACTTAAATAACCTGTATTTCTTGCCAGCATCTGTAAAATTATCTCTGTTTTCAGAAGCCAGAAATCTAGTCTGAACCCTTTGAGTGCCAAATAGGCATTCAAAGCAATGTGTTGAATACCTCTCTGGTATTCAAAAGGTTAAATATAAGGAGCAGACATTCCTATCTTTACATGGCTCCTTATGGTACTGAAAGGGTTTGTGGTGCTGTTTGTGGTGCAGAAGTCTGAGCATATCCATTCCATTCCCGCAGTGGGGGTGATGTGTAACAGAGAGACTAGAGATCATTATTGTTTATATGAAACTTCCTGGTATCATCTTAATCAGTGCTATTTAGTGCTTAGTGATTCCCAACTAATAATGTACTGATAATGAATCTTTGAGGTTGACCACAGTATTGCCATAAAATCTGGATTCAGAAAAAAAATTCTCTAGCACTTAAGTAGTGAAATAGGGACTGCCGGTACTCCCACCTATAACAGCTTGCTTTGGGGTGGTGGGAGTGAGAACTTGTTTCTGAAAAACATTACATATATATATATATATATATATATATATATATATATATATATTACATACATACAATAATAAACTGCTTCACTTTGAACTTGAAAAAGATCTTGTGAGTGCTGTCAATTCCTCATTGATTTATATATGATGGGCACTCCAAAACTGTCTTGTAATACCTGGGTGTTCTTGCTATTGTTAGATGAATATACAAAGTGGTATCAAAAATACATTTTATATCAATTGCAGGCACTCTTCGGGAATTTGATACAATCAAAAAATCTTTTATTAGTGTCAATTTTTCGACCTCACTGCAGGCCTTCCTCAAGACAACGTGACAAACATTAAACCAAACCCCAATATTTAAACATCCAAACCAAACCATGTGTGTTACAAAAGGCGCTAGCCTGTTTAGCTAGTAAAAATGACGTCATACATTGTATACTGTAACTGTATAAATGAATAATTGAGTAATGTACTTTAGAGTATCTGAAAATTATTAAACTATTAGCTAGTAGCAAATATAAGAATTAAATTTCAATCTCTGTCTTTATTATTTGAAGCGGTAAAAATTCACAAATAAATCCGACAGTCATAAATGCGTTGTTTCTGAGAGCTGTGTAGCAGCGGGGCTTTCAGATCTACGTGCACCTAAGACATCCTATGTATTCAAAATAAATACCTGATCAAAAAAATAAATAATCCTTAAGTTCCCATCCTTAGTAGTGGATATCATGATCCACAGATCTCAATAGGTGGTACTGTAATACAGTCTTATAGCACAAAAGATCGGAGTCAGAAACCATTTTAGTTCCTAATAGAAACTTTATACTCCCTGTAATAGGGCTCCCATACTCTGCCATAAAGCATGTCCGGTAGACCCCAGGGGATCCATATGTGCCTTGGAAATTAATGATCCACATGCTGGTTAACCCCTTAACGACAGATGACTTACCAGGTACGTCCCGCAGAAACTTTCACTTAGTGACAGAGGACATACCTGGTAAGTCACGGAAGTCCGCGTCTCAGTGCGGCTGCATGCCGCTCGGAGACTCAGGACTTCTTTGAAAAAAAAAAATAAATGTTCGGCGGGCGTTAACGTGACAGCCGCGTACGAACGCGGCTGTCACTAAGGGGTTAATGGAATACATTTTTGACAAGATTATTACTACCTGTCATAGGGCTCCCTAGCTCTGCGAAGCGGCAGGATATGATAGAACCTAGGGGTCACCGAAGGACAAGATTCTATATTAATTATCTCGTCCTTTCAATTGGGAGTTTCCACTCACCGCCACTAGGAGCGGAAACATTGTATTTCAATCAGCTCAGTGGAAGCCCTGTATGATCAAATGGAGGTTTCCCAGCTTTCTCCTTCAACTGGTATGTTCCATCTTCATAATACTTTTGAGATGAAAGACATCTATTAGGAACTACAAGGAAAAGCTGTGTAGCAGATGCCTCCCAGGGTGCACAATATTTGGGTCATGCAAAATATGCCACCTTAAGGGAGAAATAACACCTCTTAATAATAACCCCCTCTTACTTTATTGTGCCAGAAAATCCTAATCACCCCTATGAATTTTGTATTTGTGCCTTTGTTCAATAGATAAAATATTCTGTCAGTCCTGAATGACATGTCCATGGATGCAGACATGACAGTTGATGGCAATTTTTTTCCAAACAGAAGCAGGAAGAATGCAGGAGGGTAATTGCCCTTTAAGAATCAGTGGGATGTGCAGCACATTGCAAATCCACGTGTTGCACATCCACCCGATCCTTAAAGGGATTAAGACTACCATTTGCAGTGAGTAGAGGTACTGTGATCAGGGTCCAAATTTCCCAGTAGGGAGACAAGGCAACTACCTGGAGCTCCAAATCATGAGGGTTGCCTCAGCTGTAGGCCACACCCACTTTCTGAATTGTGGTTGTGGACAGCGTAATCTCAATATCCCTGCAACAGTTTAAACGGTATTATTTATCTTCTTAGAGGATAGAGATCTCTCCTACATTTGAGCTCTCTCTAACAACCAACAAGTTAAACCTTTTTTTTATTTTTTTTGTACTTCCTTATCATAGGCCAAGGGTATTTTCTGTGCCGGGAAACTGTGGATGGGACTGGGAGCTGGACCATGTAAGCAATGGGGGTGTGGCCATGGGTGGAACTAGGAGCACCTAGAATGCCTTGCCTAGGGGCCCCTGAGATATAAATCCAGCCATGACTGCGGTCCTGCAAGTAACTGTTTTGTCTGCCTAACGGAACTATTCACAGGCCATTCAGGACTGACTGAAGATGCTGTTCCTTGAATCTAGAATTGAGGACAAAATTCATAAGGCCACTAAGAATTTCTGGTCATAATAAGGTAAGTGTGTGTGGGGGGGTATTATTTGGAGGTGTTATTGTTTAACTATGATTCTGAATTCAGAGAAGGGACAAAACTATTTGTTTTAACCATTTGAGTGCCAGAGGGATATTCAACGCATTACTTTGCAATGTGTTGCGTACCCCTCTGACACTCAAAGGGTTAACGTAATACTCAAGGAATTATGACAACATGGACATGCAACCATAGTTAAGTTTGAATGGAAAATATAAGTTGAATTCAAAATTTCAAATGCTTATAACGTTTTAATAGAATGACTAATACATTTTATTGACAGTCTGTATATACTGAATTTGCATGAAATTTTATTAGTAGTTTTTGCGAATGAAGGAAAATAAATACACTTTGTCATGTTAAAGATTTCGCTGTTAAGTGTTTTTGTCAGACTTGCAGCTGTATCTATCGAATGGACTTACACTGAATTATTCACATAGATAGAGATTGTGTGGTACAAACTAGGGATGGGCGAAACTTTCCGCCTCAAACTGAAATTGGCGAAAAATGTCACTTTCTGCTTGGTGAAAAATTTCCTGCGAAAAGTGCCTATCTTACACTTTTTTTACCTCTTTTTCTCACCCATTGAAATCAATGGGAACATAGAAGTTACACACAACACATTGCAAATAATATTTTATTTCCCAAAGGCACAGTATAAAAGGGGCCTGTGTTGGTGGGGTGTGGGGAAATAATCAGTTGAACAGGGGATGATTTTTGGGGGGTTGTTTACTGGGATTGGGGGGCACTTAATAAAAAAGAAATCCTAAATAAAATAAAGAAAAACCTAAGACATGGTATAAAGGGGTCTGAGGAGGGTGCCTGTGTTGGTGAATGAATGAATCCTCAGTCTCACAGTCGCTATTAATATCAGGATATTGTTGATTACCCCCTTGTTCACTCCTAAGGCTAACAAGCTGCTGGACCTTAGTAGCAGTAGTACTAGCAGTGGCAGGACTGCTTGGGAATGGCAAGTGTGATTTAGGGCCCTTGCTGTCACACTTGGCATCATTTTCTCCTCCCCCACCTGAGTACTACAAGAAACACTAGCAGCAGGCAAAGTATTGGTGGCAGCAGGATCAGCACTGGCAGCAGGTTCAGTACTAGCAACAGGTACAACACTAGTGGCTGCAGGATCAGAAATGGTGGCACTGACAGCAGGGGCAGCACATCTAGCAACAGGTACAACACTAGTGGCTGCAGTTACAGAAATGGTGGCACTGGCAGCAGGGGCAGCATGTCTGGCAACAGGTACAACACTAGTGGCTTCAGGATCAGAAATGATGGCACTGGCAGCAGGGGCAGCATGTCTTGCAGCAGGCACAGGCACCTGACCTGTCCTGTACTCACTATCCTTTTCTTCCTTCGTTCCCATTCCCTTTTTTCCCTTCCTTCCCTTTTCTCCCTTCCTTCCTGTTCCCTTTTCTCCCTGCCTTCTTATTAAATTCCCCAAGATCTCTTGGGGTGATTTAGGGGGACTGGACAGCATTGGTTGAGTACTGCTAGTCACTTCCTCCTCCTCCTCAGACTCGGTGGACACATAATAAGGGTCCTTCCAGTTCCTCTTTTTGCTGCTTATAGTGATAGGAGCCACTATGAGCCTCTCCTGCCTCAATTTTTGCTAAATATCACAAGAGAACAGCACAGCACGTCTATCTCGCTCTGTAGCTGCTTCTATTGTGTCTGCCTTCAGCAAAAACGTCACGTTTTTATAGCGGAAGTGCGAAAACAATGTAAATCAATGGGCGAAAACCTTTTAGCCACTGAAAAAATGTTGAAAGATTTTGGCCAATGGGCAAAAGGTGCGAAAATTGTAACCACTAGTTTTAAAGCGGATTTTCCCCGCGAGAAAGCGGATAACAACGTGGTTTTCGTGAAATTTCCCACAGGAACAAGGAGACAACTTTCACCCATCCCTAGTACAAACTCCTCCTTTTTAAGGTACATAAAAGTGACGTAGTTTCTAAGACATATATGTTTAAAGTTTTTACTCTGGGAATGGTAAGTTCTTTACACATAGAGATGTTACTTATTCACAAGTAGGAGCAGTATATAGTGCTACTGTGTTTGATTAATGGATTTCATTTAAAATGGTGGTGGAAGATCTCTCAATTAAATACAACAGGATAGACAAATGTATATAAACACAAAGATCTCTATATATGGATATATGATCTTGTGTTTGATCACACAATACTGTTTGGTCAATGTAGAAAAAGGGGCAATTAAATTCAAATTCACATAAGATTAACCCTGAATTTCTAGCATTTGTTAATTAAAGTGAGAACTTAGCAATGGCTTTTATGAAATGAAAGACATGGGGTTCCCATCAGGGCAATTGTCAGCCTCTTACTGCTGGGACTCGGATCCTAGCATTAAAGGGATAGTAATACTTCATTTTAACTTTATTTTATTTTGTAGGCATTAAAAAAACATGAAGAATGATATAAGTCTTATCTCTGAAACCTTTATGGTTTAAGATATATTCACAAACAAAGTATCCCCCCCCTCTTCAACCAGATCAGAAGGGAGATGCCCAGGTAGACTGCAGAGAGGGACAATCTTCAATTAAGATAATGGAAAAAGCTGAAAAACTTGTCAAGGGGGGAAGGGCTTTCATTGTTTTCATACAAAGAAAACTGTCCCCTTCTGTTATCTGTCCTGTCATACAACCAGACTCACATCTGAGAAGAGATGGCTTACACTAGGAAAAAGGGGCGGGGAGGGGAACTTTGCTTGTGAATATCTCATAAACCATAAAGGTTTGAGAGATAAGACTTATATCATTCTTCATGTTTTTTAATGCCTACAAAATAAAATAAAGTTAAAACGAAGTATTACTATCCCTTTAAGAAGGGAAGCTAGGCTGTCCTGACAGCATGGATTCCCCCAGGAGAGCATCTGTGAACATTCATGGGAGTACATTGCCAATACTAACCGCTTACGCAGTGTAGTTTCTTTTGTGATCCAATGGATTGTAATGGGTTAACGTTTAAAGGAGAATGTCAAGACCTTATCAGCTTCATGCAGAAGACTCAGGCTATCACCAACAGGGTTGCAACTCACAGCACATTACTGATATACCTCAGTATAGTTGGTGTTTCCATAACTACTGCTGAATTTACAGGTTTAGACTATTCATAGATTCAGTATTAGGGCCTTTTAGAATGCTTATCCTGATGTGCTGGTGTCAAAATTTCAGTGTGAAAACTAGGCTTATTCAGGAGTGAAATATCTGTTGTGTGCAGCAATGTAATTGATCAAAACTGTATTTCACATTAAGAACACAGATGGAGCTCAGCGCTGACTTCCTTCAGGAGATGCATTATACAAAATATATATATATACACAGTATCTAGAAGTAGGTATATATACCAATCGTATTCGCGAAAATATCTATAGGTATTCGCACAAATGTACCAAGTTACACTTTCAGGATAATATCTGTAAAGACATATATAGCAAATAAGTATTATATATAGAGCCAATATATGGTTAAAAAAGTCTTCATCAATACAAATTATATGTATTTATCAACCTACTAAATAGTATTATAAAACACAAATTACATACACCATATAAAAAATAAATACATACATGAGATATTTGTTGCTAGTTATACAGCCACAAAGATTCCTGGCCAGGAAAAAATTGCATCCAACAGCGCGTTTCACACAAAAGAGTACTTAATCAAATTCTTTATTCTCAGCATATGTAACCATATATTGGTTCTATATATTATACTTATTTGATATATATGTCTTTGTAGATATTATTGTGAAAGTGTAACTTGGTATATTTGTGCGAATCTGGATCTATAACAGCTCACAAAGACAGCGCACAAAAACAAGAGGAGAAACCAATCTAAGTGTAGACGTTTAATCATAAAACAACAATACAAACAATAAAAGTATTGCACTCACATTTGCCCTTCTTGAGCATAAAGCATATCACACGGTCCCTCTCACAAGTTCGCCAAACGTACTGTGTCCTCATAAACTCCTACCCAATCCTTGTGGTCCGTTCTGGTCCTTTGCAGGATGAAAAAATAGCTATCCCTGGTGTTGTACGATGATGGTAAGAGTAAAGAGTCCTGAAATAAATCGGCACCGGGAAATAGCCGAGACAGATGTTATGTGTCCTTGGTAACTGTTGAAAGCCAAACCTCGTGGAGGATGGAGTTCGGACACTACAATGATTCAACAGCAGGATGCTAGTAAGTGGCGGAGCGGAGGAAGTCTCACAGGGGACGTGGAGAGGGACCGGTAAACCAAGTCCCAAGCGATTTCGCAGAAACCTGTTCTGCTTCTTCTGGTTCACTGGTTCTTACCATCGTACAACACCAGGGATAGCTATTTTTTCATCCTGCAAAGGACCAGAACGGACCACAAGGATTGGGTAGGAGTTTATGAGGACACAGTACGTTTGGCGAACTTGTGAGAGGGACCGTGTGATACGCTTTATGCCCAAGAAGGGCAAATGTGAGTGCAATACTTTTATTGTTTGTATTGTTGTTTTATGATTAAACGTCTACACTTAGATAGGTTTCTCCTCTTGTTTTTGTGCGCTGTCTTTGTGAGCTGTTATAGATCCAGATTTGACTACACAAGTGGACAAGGCCACTTTTCAACTCACTCTTCTGCTGCATGTTACAAGTGTGGGAACCATTCTTATTCATCACCATCATCATCACCATCATCTCTTCATTTTTGACTTTATATCATCATTCCATCTCATTCTCATTTCATCCATCCATGTGGTAACTGTATACCCATACCTAACTTCACCAACTTTTATGATGATCAGTGGATTACATATCCTATTTTCCTATACCACCCTTTTTTTTTTTTTCTCTTCCATATTGTATCTGTCTAGGTTTTTTATTATCAGTTTTACATTTTGTTCTGTTATATAATATCTACTAGCCTTTGTGTTATTACTATTTTGTGCTATCTTTTATTCCTTAGACCATTTTGCAGGATTGCAGGAGCGCTGTTCTCCTATTTACTAGATTTTTTCCTTCTATATTTGTGCGAATACCTGTAGATATTTTCGCGAATACGATTTGATATATATATATACTTCTAGATACTGTGTATATATTTTGTATAATTGTAGGGCATCTCCTGAAGGAAATCAGTGCCGAACTCCGTCTGTGTTTCTATGCGAAGTGTCTGTGAGTAGAGGATGTGGACTCCCAATAGAGCGAAAAGGCTGCAAGAATGCAGGGTGTAGAAATCCTGTTTGAGACCTGTATTGTGGGTGAACTGTAGCATCTCCATATATACTTTTGTATTTCACAACAGCTTCAGAGAAAAAAGGATTCCTCTGGAGGAAAATTCAGAACAAAGAGAATCCAGGTCCTTGTCAGAAAAAATGGTGGATTGTGTGCTGTAGTTTTTGATGTCTCAGCCACCACCACAGCTAAATGTCATATATAGAGCAAAAAAATAATCTGGACATTCAACAGTAAAAATAATTTACCAGCCCTTCTATTGTGTTTATACACTTATCATTGTCTCAAAGTCCAATGTGTAAAGGGGAAATATACCCTCACAATAATTGACCCAATTTGTTTAACACAATAACATACCTAGGTTACTGCCCTTCATACAGGATTCAGATGCATCTGCAATTTTTATACATAGTGGTCTCTGTTCAAAGCTACCTTTAGGTCATGCCTCCTAACATCAAATAATAAGATCAAAAGGAGCATTGGGATACAAGGGGTTAAACACACATACTCACAGACTGCCCTGATTTAATATATTTAGCCGAATGGAGTAGCTGGCTCCATAAACTGCTGCCTCCATCCTTATCAGCCTCCTCACCTCTGTATTATTTACCCCGACTCTGAGCCTTGTTTGCTGCCCTCTGTTGTACTCACTGATATCAGGTGTTTTGTATCCTCTGAAGTCATTATCTTTTATTGTAGGATGAAAAAATTTGATTTACTATGGAAATGTCGCTCTCTATTTGGCGACCAACAAATCAGTGCGTTAAAAATGAGGTTACTCGGCTGCTTTGGGGACAATTAAGTCTGTGATATCCAGGGCCGGATTTACATCTCAGGAGCCTGTAGGCACAGAAATCTGAAGTGCCCCCCCAGTGGTCCATCTGTACTGGACACCTCCACAATGCTCTTAATCTCCACATTGCCACCCATTAGCTCCAACTTGCCACCATCATCTCCATATTGCCCTTACATTGTCCCCATCATCTCCATATACCAAATTGCCTTCACATTGCCCCTCATCAGCTCCATACTGCCCCCATCATCTCCATATACCATATTGCCTTCACATTGCCCCCCATCAGCACCATATTGCCTTCACATTGCCCCCCATCAGCTCCATATTGCCCTCACACTGCCCCCCATCAGCTCCACATTTCCCCCATCAGCTCCACATTGCCCTCACAATGCCCCCCCATCAGCTTCATATTGGCCTCATCATCTCCACATTGCCACATCAGCTCTATATTGCCCTCATAATCCCCCCATCATCTCCATATTGCCCCCATCATCTCCACATTGCCCTCACAATGCCCCCCATCAGCTCCATATTGCCCCCATCATCTCCACATTGCCCCATCAGCTCTATATGGCCACATCAGCTCTATATTGCCCTCACAATGCCCCCCATCAGCTCCACATTGCCCCATCAGCTCTATATTGCCCTCACAATGCCCCCCATCATCTCTACATTGCCCCCATCAGCTCCATATTGCCCCCATCAGCTCAATATTTCCCCCATCATCTCCATATTACCCTCACATTGCCCCAGTGTCCGTTTCCTACCTCTTCCCTGGTGGTCCAGCGGCAAGAGAATTCTGTGCCTCCTCTTTCTGCAGAGCTGTAGCTGCTGGAGCTCCCGAGCAGTCTTCAGTAATGCAGAGCGCTGGGAGATGATGTAATCTCCCAGCGCTCTGTATTACTAAAAACCTGACGAGGAAGCACAGCAGCTACAGGTCTGTGCCGAAGAAGGAGGCACAGACCTGTCATAGTGCCGGGCGGGGAGGTGACTCAAGGGAATTTAATTAAAAAAAAAAAAAAACACACATGATCCCAGTGACAGGCGTCCCTCTGTTGGGTGCGCCTGTAGGCAGATGCCTACTCTGCCTAATTCTAAATCCGGCCCTGGTGATATCAGAATGTCAGCCTTTTTATGCGGGTGACATTCTGATGATTCCCTTTTAGTGCAGGCGACATTTTTAATGCACTGTTTTGTTGGTCCTCAAATAGAGGTCGACATTTCAATAGGATACCGCTAGTGAGTACCAATGAGTGGGGTGTTTTTTTGGTGGTGGAACTACAGTCTCAAGATTTTATGCACTAGGGCACCACCTTGTGCGCTCCTGTGTTTTTATCTTACAATACCAACATGACAGAGATAAACTAAGTGGTTACAAAATGTCTACCGAGTTGGCTTGCATGGTATCCTAGAACTAGATTAACTGTCTAGGTCCTATGGAGACAGTCATACACATAAATGCAACAGCCTTCCTGACATTCTCATTTGAGAAATATACAGAGTAGAAACTGGCCACTTGAGACCATTCAATATCTATTATAGCAATGGACAGATGAGTAAATGATAATAGGAAATCCCAAATGAAAGAGCAATACCATAAATTTAATGAATAAAGCAGACACAAAAACCCATACAGAGAAGACCACTGATTGGCTGACAGGGGAATACTTTCCTATCAAGTTTATCTTTACTTTTCTGTTGTAAAAAAAAGTTGCTGTGCTGCTGAAGGTTGTCAGTATAGAAAGTATTAGGAGGACAGCCTGAAGCCACTGCAGGGACATACATTTCACTGGTATATGAACAGAGGGTCGCCACTATAGATTGCCCAGGAGCACGGAAAGGAGTGCCTGACTAACACTCATCAACAGACTGTGGTCACAGACAGTGGAGGCAAAGAAATGCAGAACATTAGAACTTCTGAAAAGAAGAACAAGTAACTGGGAGCTGGTGCTGTATACAGAAACTAGAAAATAAATACTATAAATGCACTCGGCTATGCATCTGCAGAAGGTATATATGGAGTGGGAGGTCCTGCCCAGGAGATAGGGGCTGCCACTACAGGGAGTGGAGAGGGTGAGGTTGTGATAGGGCCAGCCATGTACATTAGGGGGACTATTGGTTCTGAAGAGCCCTTACCATCAGACGTGAGAGTTAATCACTTAGATGTGATAAAAGCATGATAACACTCCTAGTATGAGGTATGATAAAAGCAGGATAACACCCCTAGTATGATGAACACTCCAATTCCTACGTTATTCTACATAGTTTATGCTCAAAGATCTCTTCAACTTAAGTGATGTAATTGTATAGGCTCTACAGAGTAACATATAGGTGGGCTATAGTACCATATTGAAGAAGTAATCTCCATTTTATCACAGTTTTATCTCACCTTAATGTACCCCCAGGTTCTTACCTTGGTTGGTGGTCTCATCACACATGGCCACTGCTGACCAGTAAGATATGAACAATGTGAATGAATCCTTTCCCTTTTCTTCATAAAATCTTTGAGCATCAGATAGGTGCTCAACAGATGAGAAAGTATGTGTTCTGACAGGTTTTATTCAAACTGCAAACCATGCATGTATAGGAGGGCTTGGCCTCAGAATTCGTCCAAGGGCCCAATAGGTTATACCTATACCGCTACAGTAGATTATCAGAACTGCAGGCAATCTGAGACACAGATACGTGGAAAAGGGTTCTCACAGTTTTTACATATAAAACCTTGTTTCATGTAGACTAGTTTAGCCTGATCAAGCACACAAATGACAAAAAGAGATTAGCCTCAATCAGGCAATGATAAGGAACAGGGTGATATTCTAAAGAGAAAGGAACCAGGCAATCTGAATCTCATGTTGAAACATTGTATTGCCCTTCTGCTGGTTAGTTATAGTTTATTGCCCTGCTGGTGTCATGTAATGGTGTATTGCCCTGCAGTCAGTGGTTTGTAATGGTGTATTACTCTGCTGGTGACTCAGAACAGTGTAATACTCTTCTGGGAAGATCAAAGAAAAAGGGCTAAGAATCTCTAAACACACAGTCTCCCTCTCAAACACTAACCCTACACTACCCCTAACAGTGAAGTGCAACAATACTACCCCTAACACTAGCCTAACACCCACAACTGTAACACTTACCTGTCATCAACTGTCTGTCATCTGCTGTCAGCTTCTGTATTCCTTCTTTTTTTTCCTCTCTCTCCCCCATCTTCTGTCTTTTATTCTTCTCTCTTCTTAATTTATGCCACAAACATTACTTGGACATATGTGCATTATTTAACACTTTGAGTGCCAGAGTGGTACCCAACACAATGCGCTGTGTACCTATCTGGCACTCAAAGGGTTAAACAATGCACATATATGTCCAAGTTTCAATAGTAGATGTCCCCAGACAAAAAAAACAGATTTCCAATAGTTTTCACAAAAAAAGACATTTCCGATTTCCAGAGAAAATTTTCAGTTTAAGTGAAATAGTGCTGTTTTAAAAAAACCTTATATGAAGTCTCTGCCATTGTTGCTGGCAGTGGAGGCAGGAAGAGGAAATGACAAACCTTCCCCTTTGATATAGGGTTGCCACCTTTTCCTCAAAAAAATACCAGCCATAGTTGTGGGTCGGTGAGGGAGGAGCCACAAAAGGGGCAGAACCACTCAATGTTGCAATGCGTTGGGTTGTGTACCCTTCTGGTTAAAGAGTGAAAAGAGCAACACAACACCACTCACCTGACTCCCATGCGTAATTTTTGTGTATTGTAATTTAACAGGGAAAACTGCCAGTGGGATGAAGTGGAAAATAAGACAAAAAAGGAGCCACGTGGGAACACACTGACTAACAACTACGAACAAAAAAAAATCTTCCATTGATATTAAGGTTCTCTTTTCAAACACATGTTCATTGTGAGACAAGAGAAACAGCAAAACAGGTAAATTTTCTGCCCCACTGCCACCCCGTTCCTCCTCCATATAATGCCCACCCCGTTCCTCCTCCACACACTGCCCACCTCAACATTGCCTACTCCCCCTCCACACTGCCCACCTCCACAAACTGTCTACCCCATCCTCCTCCACACACTGCCCACCCTGTCTACCTCAATACTGTCCACTACCTCACTGCCCAACCTGTCCAACTTCACACTGTCCACATTGTCCACCCCCACATTGCCCACCTTGTCCAACTTCACATTGTCCAGCTCCACACTGCCCACCCTGTCCTCCTCCACACATTGCCAACTTCCACACTGCCCACATTATGCACCTCCACTTTGCCCACCCTGTCCTCCTCCATACACTGCCCACTTCCACACTGCCCACCCTGTCCCCCTCCATACATTTCCCACTTCCACATTGTCTTCCTTCACACACTGCCCAGTCCCACAATACCCCTGGCATCATAGCGTGGCGGCCAAGTCGAGCTGGTGGCATGGTGAGGTAAGCCCTGCAGTCAAGCACGTTCTTTGGTCTCCAAAGTAATTTGTGTCCTCCCCCCTGGTTCATCATCACGCTCCCCTGCGGCTCATGATGACATAATTGCGCTGCTTGCGCATACTCATGTGCACAGTCTTCAGCTAGCTTCACTTCATTGAGTCTCAATAAACTCAATGAAGAGAAGCTGAATGGATCTGGGAACATTTGGAGACAGTGAGGTCAGGTGCAGCAATCACTGAGCAGCTGGCAGAGGGCTGGTCAGTGGAAGAGACTAACTCCGGACGCGTCGCACACAAATACCGGCTTCTCAATTGCTGGTATACTAGCTATACCGGCACTAGCTCAAAGAAGCTAATTACCAGCTGTGCCGGTAAAATACCGGCCGGGTGGCAACCCTACTTTGGTACCTTACAGGGCAATGCCCGTTCCAATGTGTGGGAATTTTGAACAGAGACTGATTTTTTATATGGCCAGTCTCTGTTCAAAATATCTCCCATCCATTGGCTGGGATGTGTGCATACACAACTCCCACCCAATCAGCTTCTAGAATGTTCCGATAATCCCCCACTAGAAGCTGATTGGCTGGGAGGTGCATAAGAACACATCCCAGCCAGTGGATGGGAGACATTTTGAACAGAGGCTGGCCAAATAAAAAGGCAGTCTCTGTTCAAAATTTGAACACATTGGAATGGACATAGGCCGATAAGGTACCAAGGAGGATGGGTGTTTTCCTCTTAATGCCACCCCCACCAGGTATAACGGTGTAGACTACATATAAGGTATTTTAAACAGCACAAATAATTTGCTTTAACTGGAATTTTTCTCTGGAAATTGGACATTTATTTTTTAGTGGAAATAGCAAATCCGTTTTTTCATTTGTGGGGCATCTACTATTTCATCTTCGACATAAGTGCATTATTTAACCCTTGCTCTGCAATGCATTGACTACTCCTCTGGCACTTAAAGATTTAAGCTATGCACTTACGTCCAAATTATATTTGTGGCACAAATTTCATGTTTCTTTTTTCCTTTTTACAGGAAAATGAGTGAAAAAAGAAAGAGAAGAAGACAGAAGATGGAGAAAAGAAGGAAGATAGAAGAAGAAGATGGAAGTAGCTGACCATGGTGCTGAAGACCCTGATGGACATTAGGATTACTGATAAATTTTTCTTTTCAGGGGATGTTTTTAAACTTAGTTAGATTAACCCTGTGAGTGCCAGTGGGGTAAACATACCCCAATTGCGCTCACAGGGTTAATTCTACTAACATTACAAACATTTTGGGTGTGCTTTGGATGTATTGATATGGGGCTTAGATCCACTGGTGACTTAGGGTTTTTTTTGTTTTTGTTTTTTTTTTTTTGCAAATTCAATTACTGCATCGGCTGTTTGAAGATACATTAAGGGACTCTGTGCCCAAAAACACCGTGTACAGATTTTCACCTGTTAACGCATTCAATTGAATTGCAAATTCTGATGTTTTGTGATGTGTTCCTATGGGGTCAAATGGGCGATGCATTTATTGCAAGACTTGTGCACTGCAAACATTTTCTGTAAAATTCGATTTCGGACGAATTTTTTATTTTTTTCGATTGGAGGATCCACATATCGGACCAGACCTGTTTGACTCAGACGAAATTCGGCGACATTCCGAATTATTTGGACAAATTTAACATACTTTAAAAAATGACTCTCCCTTGTGGTGGCAATAAGGTACTAGGCCTGCCTACACATCTGTAAGACTGGCTGTGTCACTCTGAAAACTAGTCAAACAAATTCCTAATATTTTTTATGTTTTGCACAGGAGCAAAGATGACTGTTCCTTGCAGTGGCAATAAGGTACTAGGCCTGCCTACATAGTTGTAAGACTGGCTGTGTCATTCTGAAAACTATTATAACAAACTCCTAATATTTTTTATATTTTGCACAGGAACAAAGATGACTTTCCCTTGCAGTGGCAATAAGGTACTAATGCTGGCTGGCTGCCTGCCTATGCTACCTGCCTGACTACTCAACAACTGTACACTCTCTGTCTCCTTCTGCTCTCTCTGAGCTCCAACAACGGACTAACAGGAAATGCAGGCTCTCTGGGTGTCTGACCTGTCATTAGTCTAACGCCCATCATGAAACAAAGAAGCTAATTGGACTAGAGAGGGAGGGAAAGTATGGAGGGAAAGTATCGCGCGCGCAGGTAGTCGTCACCAAATGTCCAAAATTTTCAACAACATTCTGAACCAGGGCTGTTCGGATTCAGTTTTAAAAAAACAAATTACTTTTTCCTTTCTGACTGCCCAAATGACACCGAATGACCCTCATTCGTCCGAACTCCAAAATCAGTCTAACCGATTTGCACAAGTCTATTTATTGCCCGATGTGGGGAGGGGGAGGTTTGCCAGTAGTTTGTTCTAGCACAGGTCATTGAATTGCTTACCGTGCTTGAAAAAATGCCGGCGGGTTTTTTTGGGGCAATGGGGGGGGGGATTGAATTGAGCTGATAGTTTGGTAAACTATAAGTCTGCAACCACCACGTGCTTTGTATTAATCATATTATATCTCAAAATATGTATGGGTTAAACTTCACAGAACTATACACTTCCGTTTTTATGCATTTGTTTGCATGAGTAAGTTTTGTGATTTTTTTTTTTTTTTAATTTGAAATAATTTGTACAATTGTTAACATATTCTTAATGGAGCCAATAGTCTAACCTCGTTGGAAGAACAAAAACTCAACAGTGAACAAAAGAAATAGGGAACATACTTGGAAGCATTTACAATGTCTATTGCATTTCAATTTCAATCAATTAGCAAACAGAAAATCCCAGATGCTATAGCTAGGAACAGGCAAAGTGCACCAGCAGTGCATTTAGCAGGTCACGCTGTTAGCTTATCTGTCTTTTATTGGCTCTTTATTTAGCAGCAGAACGAGTCAGGTACTAATGTAAGTGTTCTCTTATCACAGAATCAACAAAGCCTGCAACATTATATCCACCTGTTCTTCTGCTCTTCATTATGCATCCAGTATATCCAATACTATATTCCTTACACATTTAGTTGCTTGTGTAGCTGTACATTAGCACATTAAAGTTTATTGACCCCACTGGATGCCATAAAGATCCCCCACCTACTACTTCTCAAAGAAGTTCTACATAATAAATTCAGATATATTGCTGCTTCCTCTATTAGTATTCTAATGTGCTTCTCCATATTTCTGGAAGATACATATCATTATGGATATGAACGGCTGTGGTGGGGTCTGTCATCACTGAATGTAATACTCCAGCTATTTTTTTTCTTATTTGTACCTTACTAGAGGTGGATATATATATATATATTGCTTCTAAAGGTTGCTAATTTGCTCAGTGAATGTATCAGTGGAGGCAGTCAGTAGATCACAAACATCACCATGCTTCTTACATGGAGAGTACCTTGCAGTAAAACACATCCTATATAATAATTCGCTAATGAATGTCTGTCATGTGCAGTACAGACTGCTGCACGCGCTGCAGTTTTGCGCAGTAGAGACTACCACGCCGTGGCTGAAAACGGTTCACAGAGAGTGGACTACAGTCTGAATTCGGAGCACCCTGCTCTGTTATCAGCCGCGGCTCAGGCAGTCTCTACTGCGCTTGACTGCACTGCGGCTGTTGCTGCCTGGCACTGTGGCCCATGTACACAGGCTGTTCACCTAGTTTTCTTAATATTTTGTTACAGTGCCACATAAAATAAAACTTTGGAGGGGCTGGCGGTAATTGCTTCTTAACCCTTTGAGTGACAGGTCTTTCTGACACTCAAAGGGTTAAATGTCTTGAATTAGTAACACAACTGGAATTAGGTGACAGTCAATCTAACTGTGCTTAACCACTTGAGGACCAGAGTGGGGTGCAAATATTTGTGATTAGCAATGAACTGGTCCTCAAGTAGATAACAGAGCTAAATCCACCATAACGCAACTTGATGTAGTCCTATTATAATGCTACTTATCAGGAAGATCTTGTAGGCACTGTTTACTATATACAGTAATGGGAATCAAGCTGCATTATGGGGACCTTAGCGCTATTGTAACCCTGTGACAACTGGAGGAATATGAAATGTGTTGTCTCATAATACATTGCACATGTCACTGGTCCTCAAGGGGTCAAGCAATGCATTGGAGACTTATCTGGCATTCAAGGGGTTAAAGCTACATTTAAATCAATGGGAATTTTGTGTAGTTTTATTTGTGTCCTATGGTGCGATTGATTCGCTGCAGACTGACTCCATTTCCTCTTAGTACGTCAGTCTCAGCGGGTTATAAGACTGTTATCCCTCTTATAAAGATTCACACATAAAAATTAAACATTATCTTTACCTCTAAAATTAATCACTATTATAACGAATATGGATGTGAGGAATATTCAGCAGCAGGATGGAAATTTGTGGAAAAAATGGCCTTATCCCTAACCCCCTGTAGGGAAATCCCTTTCCACCAGTTTCGTCCACCATAGTATGGTATAAATAAGTGCATATATGCATATATGTGCAAGTACTTCTTAAAGAGATCACTGCCGCACTCACTGATGCCAGTAGTATTGAGGTGCCTCCAACACTATATGACTTGAAGATAATCACACAGATGGTGCTGGGCACTCTCTTCTTTAAAACTTAACATTTATTAAAATACATTTAGAAATCTATCCAACGTTTCAGCCGCCATAAGCAACTTTCATCAGGGATAAGAGAATCTCTTATCCCTGATGAAAGTTGTCTATGGTGACTGAAACATTGGATAGATTTCTAAATGTATTTTAATAAATGTTAAGTTTTAAAGAAGAGAGTGCCCAGCACCATCTGTGTGATTATCTATATGTGCAAGTATACATTATGATGTGAATCATGCATGTTGTCATATCACAGCAAGAAAAATGGCAATGCAGCAGGTATACTTCAAAGCTCAGAATGGGAAAGCAAAACTCAGCATGGGAATACCTTCTAGAGGTACATTTTGTTGACATTAACTCCCAGTGGGAATTCTTACAGAATAGGGGCTATATTTCTCCTATATCGGAAAAATTGCTGCAGCAAGTAAATTAGACCTTTCACACGTCACTATTAAGAACTATGGAGTACCCTATATTGCCCAGTGACTCAAAAATCTCAATGATTTTGCTATATCTGCTGATGTACCATACCTCCCAATATTTTGAATGGCCAAAGAGGGACACTTGTGTTTTAGGTGGTGTTGTGTGGCTGGTGGGCACGGCATTGCCGAGAATATATAGGTTATTTCAGGACCTATTGACACCTTTTTGTGTAACTGAATAAATAATTTAGCGCAAAGTATTTTGTTTACACAGACTAATGTATAAACACATATATTGGAGTTTAAAGGGGAACATTCACATCACACAAACTTGTGCCCATTGTCTTTAATTAGTAAAACTAGATTAGCTGTGGGATTTTTTAAATCTTATTTAACTAGTACTGAAGACATGCAGAGTTCAAATCTGGCACTTCCGCAATGTGCAGCACACAGTATATGTGGCACAATGCCTCAGGACTTCCCACCTCCCAGGGAGCACGTTCACACTTCCCTTCGAGGTGGTATTTATGTGGGCTATTGTTTCAGCAAGCTCCGTTTACCATGTGACTCAGATTGCAACCTCAGTGGCATGGTAAACGGAGTTTGCTGTAACGATAGCCCATGGAGCAATGTGAACCATTATATACAGATACTTACATACACACCATACAGTCTGATCTCCTAAAAGAGGGACACCAGGGAGGGAAAGAGGGCCAGAGGGATTTGGGTCTAAAAGAGGGACTGTCCCTCCTAAAGTGGGACACTTGGATGGTATGATGTTCTAACAGCAGGTATGAAGAGTTTTATTTGGACAGCACAATGCTTGATTCATGTTAGACAAAAAAAGCAATTGAAAGACAGATGACTGTGATTCCATAGTACAAAAAAGGATAGTAAGAGTATGCCTAATGTCTCTAAGGATATCATTTCTTCTTAAGGATATGTCACTATGAGGCACTGATTGAGCAACCAGTGTTCCAACCTGCTGAATGCCATTAAGGAATCTAATAGGAATAAAAGAAAAAGAAACCTGTGTTATTAAACTGTGCTGCATCAAAGTGTACCTGATAAAAGAATATATTACTGCTTGATCTACTCACGTGTTATAGGGGCATTATACCCTATGAAGCGGCTCTTAATTTGCTTATCAGAAGGACCCAATATCCTTCAAACAGTCAGTTATATCTATTTTTTTCTTTGTTAAAAGGAATGTACCCTAAGTTTTAATTTTTTTGTTTTTTAAAGCAAGCTGTAAAATGGAAATGTGCATGTGTCACAGCCGCTTCAGCAACGCTCGGCATCATTCCATGCATCATCTGCAGGCACGAGGCTTCAGAGTGAAGCAGGCCTAGTTTTATGCCATACTTCCTGTAGTCTCCTCCTACCTACTTCCTGAGGATGGGTTTAAAGGTCAGTCTGAGTCCTGACTCAGTTGCCCTTGCGTTGTTGTACAAACAGTTCTGTTTAGTTTGGGCTCTGTGTATGACCTGGCTTGACCTATGACCTGTGGCTCTGACTATTCTCCTGCCCACTTCTTGTGTATAGTAGACACCCAATCTGGTGCAGACCTGTGGCTCTGGTTGACTACCCGATTTGTGTATTAACTGGGTTGTCTGACTATCCGATCTGGTGCTGACCTGTGGCTCTGTCTGACTATTCTCCTGCTTGCTCCCATTGTGTAGTAGACAACAAATCTGGTGCAGACCTGTGGCTCTGGTTAAGACCTTACTCCCTGACTGCAGGCAAGAGTCAGGATTGCTCTGTGCCTCTAAGACGGCCATCTCCTTACTGACTGCAGGCTTGAGTCAGTACTACTCCCTTACTGTATCATCTTTAGGGATATCCCTAGATCTACCCGCTCACTGTATGCGTGAGTCAGTTAGTCTCTTACTGGGATTCCTGCTGGGCCTTCGTTATATAGAGACTCCAGAGGCTTCTATCGGTCTCTTTGAGAGCGTTCCAACTTTTGGCAGACTTCTATTTCTGATAGTCGTTGGCCACTAGAAGGACCTCTACTCATTGTTCTGTGATTTGCTGTATTCATATTTATTCAGTAAAGATTGTTTTACTATACCGTACTGACTCCTGGTTTGTTCCTGGGAAACCTTGACAGCATGTTCCCAAATGGCCCAGTAGCTTCCCAAAACCCTGACAAACCTATGCATATGGAGAATTTCCATATTCAGAAGATGTAGCTAAACATTATTCAATATGTTTTTAAAAGTCTCTAAATATCCTGTGCTTGAAATTCACAGCCACACTGAAATATAGGTGTAAAAAAATCAACATTTTTCACGCAAATATCAGTGGCATAACAATAGGGGTCGCAGCGGCCGCCCCCTGTGACCCCCTCGCCCGCAGTAGTCGCTCAGCTGATCTCCCATTCGGCGCGCCGCTCTAGTAATACAGAGCGCAGGGAGATGACATCATCTCCCAGCCTCTGCATTACTGGAGCGGCGTGCGGGAGCTCCAGTTCTACAGATCTGTGCCGAAGGAGGCACAGATCTGTCAAGCCACGCCGCTAGACCACCAGGGACTGGAGGTAGGGGCACTGTGGAGATGAAGGGGCAATGTGAAGATAGGGGAAATGTGGAGATGGGGGCATTGTGGAAGGGGAAATGTGGAGATGGGGGCATTGTGGAAGGGGCACTGTGGTCTGGAAGGGGCATTGTGGAGATGGAAGGGGGGGAATTGTGGAGATGAAGGGGGGCATTGTGGAGATGGAAGGGGGGCATTGTGGAAGGGGCAATGTGGAGATGAAGGGGGCATTGTGGAAGGGGCAATGTGGAGATGAAGGGGGCATTGTGGAAGGGGCATTGTGGAGATGAAGGGGGCATTGTGGAAGGGGCATTGTGGAGATGAAGGGGGAAATGTGGAAAGGGAATTGTGGAGATGAAGGGGGCAATGTGGATAAGGGGGCCAATGTGGTCGGGGGGGGGGCCATGGCAATTCTTGCACCAGGGTCTGGTGGCTTCTAGTTACGCCTCTGACAAATATCAATATTGCTGTGGATTACAAGCACAGGATAGTTGTAGATTTAAAAAAAAAGTCCTTGATTAGTGTTCATCTATATCATCAGGTTTTGAGGGAGCTACAGGGCCAAGTTTTGAACAGACGTGGAATTTTCACACCTTGCTTTACTGGTGCCATGACTCATCTGGGGCTTTTTAGCAGTGTTCCACTTTGCATTTTTTCCCCACAAATGTATATTTTTGAAAAATAGACAACCCAGGGTTTCATTCTAGGTATAGTTTCCCATTTTTCCCAGTGCCACTTTATCACCAATACCTCTCACAACCTGCAGTAAGCAGGTTTTGAGAGGGATTGGTGGTAAAATGACTGTGTAATGTGAAAATACACCTAAAATGAAAGCCTGGGTTGTCTACTTTTCAGAAAAATACACTTTTGGTGGGAACTATT
The DNA here is from genome assembly GCA_037306005.1 of Rhinophrynus dorsalis. Taxonomy (NCBI): domain Eukaryota; kingdom Metazoa; phylum Chordata; class Amphibia; order Anura; family Rhinophrynidae; genus Rhinophrynus; species Rhinophrynus dorsalis. The sequence continues at coordinate 225,067,371 of CM074721.1, forward strand.
AAAGTGGAGTACTGGTACACAGCCCCAAATGAGGCATATCACCAGTTAAGCAAGCTGTGAAAATATGGAGTACTGTCATACTGAATCAATGCATCTTTATATCTGCAACTATCCTATGCTTGAAATACATAGCAACATTATAATGTAAGTGTAAAAAACTCTGCAAAAATACAAAATATTACCACAATTTTGTTACAGATTTTTGGAAAAATAGCTGAATTAAAAACTCCAAAATCCTACTGATGAATTACCCTATGCTGTCTACTTTTCAGAAACATATACTTTTGTGAGGCACTTTTGGGTTCTGACACCATTATATAAGCTATGATCCTCACATGCCAAATATTGAAATTACAGATTAAAAATAATGGTGTTCATCTTGTAATATTTACCCTGTAGATGTGAAAAAGGGAATGAAATACTAAGTATATATACAAAGTATATGGGGTACTCCCATATTCAGGAGATGAATATATATGGGGGTATTTTTTCAAATGGACTAATAGGGTACAGGAAAATGTATGCAAAATGTTCTTGTTTTTTTTCCTCTTTTTTATATTTATTCAAATTAAAAGATGGGGTATCCATATACATGTGGTATCAAAAGAAATCTCTACTTGTGCTTAAAAATGGTATATAATATGTGTTGGTGTACTAAAGGAATTAGAGGGAACATATGACCGAACAAAGACTTGCTCAAAAAGGTCAAAATTTCTCTGGTCCTCATGTGCGAAGCACCCTAGATTTCCTCAGTCCTTAAAGGGATAGTAATACTTTGTTTTATCTTTATTTTATTTTGTAGGCATTAAAAAAGCATGAAGAACGATATAAGTCTTATCTCTCAAACCTTTATGGTTTGAGAGATATTCACAAGCAAAGTTTCCCCCTCCCGTCCCTTTTAATTAGTGTAAGCCTTCTCTTCTCAGATGTGGAATCTGGGTGTAAGACCGACAGATAACAGAAGGGGACAATCTTCTTCCTATGAGAACAATGAAAGCCCTGCCCCCCTTGACAAGTTTTTCAGGTTTTTCCCTTATCTTAATTGAAGATTGTCCCTCTATGTAATCTACATGGGCACCTCCCTTCTGCTCTGGCTGAACAGTGTTACATCAGTAAAAGGGGTGGGAGGGGGATACTTGGTCATTGAATAAGTCTTGAACTAAAATTCTGACAGAATTGAAATAACACTCTCCAAAGTCCAAATACTATGATGATTAATTAGAGCTGTTTTTATTATAAAACATTACTATCCCTTTAAGTGGTTAACAATGAAGTTTTTAGGGCAATGGGGCATATGAAGAAAGTGTTTCAATTATTTAACTTTGAAGGGTCAAATGTATCATTTAAAAATCTAAAGAGTTCAATAAAATCTGCAAACAAGCAATTAGGCTAGCCAAAACTGAAAATGAGAAAAGAGCTAGAAAAATCCTATTTCTAAAATTATAAAAATGCAGAAAAGATAAAAGTTGATATTGGGACCGTTAATCTGACAAAGTATAAGAAAATGACCCCTTTAACAAATTGTTTTCCTCTATATGTACTAATGTACATGGTTAACTGAGAGCAATTCCAAAAGAGACTTGAAAAGGATAAGGTGAATGAAGCACATGGACCTGGTGGCAATACACCCAAGGGTACTTAGGAAACATATTTCAGTAATAGCAGGGCCATTATACTTAAAATTTATTGATTCATTCTTATCAAGCATAGTGTGATTAGAGGTCAGCAGATGTAGTCGCATTAATTATAAAGGGGAAAAAGCTAGACCTTGAAATAACAGACCTGTGAGTTTGTCTATTGTGAGTAAGACACTAGAAAGGTTACTAAAGGATAGTATTCAGGATAAAGCATTGAATACCTGAAACACATTGACCAGAGTCTCCTGCTTCTTGTAAGCCAGATGCAGCACATTGTGGCAAGAGCAAATATATTACTAGCACTACCCTAGTTCATTCGTTACACAATTTGTTGAGGGCAATGAATAGCATTGTATGCACAGCCATCTTTTTCCAGATCACCTCCTCCATAGTATAGACTGGCAATATGGTATTTGAATAGGACTTTCTGTTTGTTTTAATCCCCTTTATTTAATACATGTGCATATACTTGTTATGTCATTTTATTACTTTGTATACGTTGCACTGTAATTTTTTGTCAAATCTAAAATGTAACATGTCTTGTCCTTGTGTTCTAATTGAACTTACTACTGAAGAGAGTTGATTAGGTAGGGTAACCCATGTGAAAGCAGAATATCAAGGTGACTGACTGGAGATTTAATCATTTGGGCTTGAGGCAAACTGAAGAGCATCCCAAGGTAGTTAAGCCTAGAAACATCCCTTAGTGGTTGGAGTGTTTCTCCATTTAACTGCATTGTGAGTGTTTTGGAGGTTAATTATCATGTTCATGCCCTATGTAGAAGATGAGTAGTGGTGGTCTGTGTGGCTGGACTGGGAGTAACCCATTGTAGTCACACACTAGCCATGTGTGCCTGCGAGTGTGAGACTTTGTCTAGAATATGGAGTACAGTTTTGGGCACCTGCTCCTAAAAATATACTTTAACGAACTGGAAAAATGACAGACAAATGCAGCAAAACTAATAAAGGGCTTGGCAGACTAGCCAAACTAAACATGTTTACATTAGAGAAAGCAACAATTCCAACTTAAAGGGATAGTAATACTTCATTTTAACTTTATTTTATTTTGTAGGCATTAAAAAAACATGAAGAACGATATCTTATCTCTCAAACCTTTATAGTTTAAGAGATATTCACAAGTAAAGTTTCCCCCCCGCCCCTTTTACCTAGTGTAAGCCATCTCTTCTCAGATGTGAGTCTGGTTGTAAGACCAGACAGATAACAGCAGGGGACAATCTTCTTCCTATGAGAACAATGAAAGCCCTTCCCCCCCTTGACAAGTTTCAGGTTTTTCCCTTATCTTAATTGAAGATTGTCCCTCTGTGCAATCTACCTGGGCACCTCCCTTCTGATCTGGCTGAACAGTGTTACATCAGTAAAAGGGGCAGGAGGGGGACACTTTGTCATTGAATTACTCCTGAACTACAACTCTGACAGTATTGAAATAACACTCTCCAAAGTCCAAATACTATGATGATTAATTAGAGCTGTTTTTATTATGAAACATTACTATCCCTTTAACTGAGAATTTCTTTTCCTCATATATCTCCAGGCAGCACACATATGGACAGATGCCCTTCTTCCAAGTACCAGAAAAGAGAACATTTTTAAAATGATCCAATAAAAAGGCCCTCCCACCCTTCAGAGGCCAGTGCTTAGTTATAAAGAAAAAAAATACAAGAAAAAAACAAATGCTCTTATGAAATGTATTTGAGTGAGAAAACCCATGTGCCACCTTTGTGCATACAAGGAAAAGGAATTCTCAGGTAAATTGGAATTTCCCTTTCCTTTCCTTCCCCAGGCAGCACTCATACAGAGATGTAACAGAGAAAACAAGGGAAGGTGGCAGTTAATATTTCCCTTGTAGAGGACCTTGCATCCAAATGAATTTTCCTCTTCAGAAAGGGTATATAGTCAATAATGCTCACAAAAAGTATGACCACTCTTCCAAATAGTTGTTCTACACATTTGATCTGGAGAGGCCTCTGTCTTTTCTACTCAAAATGCTCCGTTACCCAGATTGATTGATTGATTGCTCCTTGAGGATGGTGGTTCTTTTCTGGATGCTTCATAAGCTAGCATGAGGAATTACTTGATCCAGTGAGCAATTGAACTATGAGAGGCTAACTTTTCTCTTAGAGAGGTTTGAGAAGGAAAGCAGCAAAGTAGAAGATTCCCTCTAGTCATTAGAATGTGCCAAAAAGATCTACAGGCACTTTTTAAGAACCAGAGTGTGCAAAGATCTGTCCCAATCCATTTCTGGATTGGGATAGAGAATAGGAAGAACCACCCCTTAAGAACAATGGAATGTAGATAAAACTTTATTAAGAAAATTCAGGAGCAAGCTGAAGTACTACTATAGCTAGAGGAGACTTAAAGTAATATTCCTTCATATAAAGGGCCTGTATATCTCCAGTTCTTGTAGCCAACATAATAGCAATTAGAAATACCATCTTGACCTGAGAAAGAGAGTCAGGGCTCGATCCAAATGTTGGAGTAAAAAAATGCCGGTAGGGCAAAATGGATACCGACCGACAAAAAAAAATGTCTTGGTCAGTATTCAAATGTCCTACCAGCACTATGCACAACGGACGTTAGGCCACAAAACTGGTGTTGTGTCCAAACGTCCGTTTTGTGCATTAAGTTCCCAAAACGCCTCTAAATATATGTAATTGATCCATGGGGCGACCCTGAAGGCATTTTCTGCCTTCCTTTGTACTGGAGTGACTGTATAAGTCGCTTCAGTACAAGAGCTTCAATGAATGAACCCTGTCACTGGGTCATTCTTAGATAGCCCAGCACTGAGCTTTCATCAATGAATAAGTCACCGGGTTCTTCAGTGTTCTCTCTCTCTCTTTTACTGTGCCCTTCCCTACATACTGCAATCACATGACTGATTGGGAATGTCAGTAAAGACCTTTAGCTCACTAGAATCTAGCAATTGCCCAGGCAGGACTGGAAAAGTGGGGGTTATAATTTTTTATGGTGTTAGCAACAGTGATGGTAGATTTTTAGGGTCTTTATTTTATATTTTCAGTTAAATGTGGCAGATGTGCAGCATGTCGCAGACATCAAGGTAATTAACTTGCAAATAAGTAGGCGGGGGATAATGGGGCCCCGGGACCCCTTCCATGGATTCTCTTTTTTTTTATGGATATGGGGCTCTTGGTGACCATATTAATTTACATATTAAATCACTGGAGCCTAACTGGGGGTGTTTAGAGTGCATTGAGACAAAACCGGGGTGCCATTATATGTGTGATTTTGTGACTACCTGAGGGGTGGATCATCTCATGTGTTATTGTCTGGCAGTGAGGTAAGACAGGGTGAATGGAGATCTTATGTGTGGCTTGATGCCTACCAGTGGCACAAGGTAAGTGAGTAGGAGAATCTTATATTTAGTGCTTTGGCAAACAGTGGGACAGGGGAGTTGTGGGGTACTGGCTACCAGTGTCATGGACTGGGGTGTCAGTGTGTATGTGGGGTTGTTTGGCTACCAGTGGGACAAAGGGATACGACTGGGGTCTCACACAGTGTATGTGTTTATAGAGACCAGTAGCACAATAAAACAGGGATGTGTTGTCAGACAGTGTATGTGGTGATAGGAGAAGATTTTAGACCACTTTCTTGGGTATTTAGTGAATTAATATTAGGGATGGGTGAAAATGTTCGCCTCAAACCAAAATCAGTAACAAATGATGGTATTTCACTCTTGGCGAATAATTTCCAGCAAAAAGTGCAGTTTTTCTGCTTTTTTCGCCTAGCTCATTCAATTGAAATCAATGGGAACATTGAATTTACGCACAACACATAGCAAATATTATTTTATTTCCCAAAGGCATAGTATAAAGGGGCATGAGGGTGCCTGTGTTGGTGGAGTGCGGGGAAATAATCAGTTGAACAGGGAATGTTTTTAGGGGGGTGTTTACTGGGATTGGGGGAGAGTTAATAAAAAAAATAAAAACTAAATACAATTAAAAAAACCCATAAGACATGGTATAAAAGGTCTGAGGAGGATGCCTGTGTTGGTGGGTGGAGTCTGGGGAAAGAATCCGTTCAACAGGAAATTTGTTTTTGGGGGGGTTGACTGGTATTGGGGGACAGTTAATAAAAAAAATTAAAAATAAAATAAGAAATTGGTACATAACGTGACAGAGACAGGGACCTGGGGTAGATTGATACTTGATGGGATAGAGTATTTTGTAAAGGAAGATTTATAGGACTTAGGCTTATTGGCTGCATAAGCCCTGAGGAAACATTGATTTGTTGTAGGAAATGAGACTTGTGTTAGGCCCAAGCCCTGAGGAAACATTGATTTGTAGGGCTTAGGCTTGTTTGGCACAAGCCTGAAGTAAATATTGTTTAGTTTTTTTGCAGGCCTATGTTTTTAAGAACAAGCACTGAGGAAAAAAATGCCCTAATGGCCTAGTGCCAGCAGGCCATGTCATGCTGGCCGGTGGCCATTGGCCACTGTCAAATGTCCTGGTGTAATTGCAGAATTTGCTACTGCTGTTCTGGCTGCTGCTGCTGAGTTGTTTAAGCAGCAGGATGATTAGGCAGCTCAAAGTAATGGGATCAACAACAGCAATGATATGGGTGATGATGATCATGGTTCCACTTGCCATTACTAGCTTCAGTTATGTACCTGAGGCTGTAGCAGCACCTCAACAAGCCCCCACCACTTCAGGTATATGTGGAAAAAAGAAGAAGTTGGCCAATAATACTTCTCCCCCTGCCCCTCCTCTAAAACATGGGTGTGTTGTTACTAGAATAGAAATTCTTCCCTTGAGAGCAGCAGCCATGCCTCTCATATCAGCAACTTCAATGTACACAGTGTGTGTGGTAAAAAATAGAAGGACTGGGAACAATGGGTACATCTGGACTCAAATCAAACATCTGGCACAACTGTATCCAAAACCATCACACTTAGGGTCCCCAATGTGAAATCCTCCCAGCAAAAACCAAGTACTGCTGCTGTCACTATGCCACTTGTCCACTCCCCACTAAGGACACATGCAGTTTAATAGTAATGATGAACCCTCTCTGCTACCAGCTTAGCATATTCTGTGGGATGGAATCTCCTCAGATGGTGCTGTATGCCCTGGTTGCAAGTCTTCACCACCACACTGCCATGTGTGGTCAGTGCACCACAATGTGTGTAAATTGTGGACATGAACTACCACATCCTGACATCTACAGGTGGGGGAGGTAACAATGAACAAAGTACATTGACAGAAGATGTAGTTACCCTAGAGCAAGAAGGTGAGCCAGGTGTTTCGCTCCTCATCAAACTTTCAGCCTCTGACTGGGTTTCTCTATTCTTCCTGATCTTTGATGTCTGCCTCACCTCTTGTTGCCTTTGGGGAGTGTCAGGGGGCACAGCAACAGCATGTGGTGGTTATTTGGCTCTAACATATTTCACATAAATGTCATGGTGTCTGTTCCACGTGAGTTATGACTGAGGCAGAGGATGATGTTACTGCTGTTGCTGCTACTGCCTCAGAATCAGCACTACAACTAGGACCAGGAGTATTGCTACTGTCAAGTGGAACCTGTCCTAGTCCTGCATCACTTGTTGACCCCATTCCCACCATGTCCACGGAGGTCAGTGGCACACTAGCTTGCTCTCTTGCAACTCAGCAGCAGCAGCAGGAATCCGAGCAGTAGCAAACTCTGCAAATTCCAGAAGCTCACTACTAGGGGGGTGCCCATCCCCATCCCTACCTCTCATTCCTTATCAGTTTGGGCTAAAAAGGCCATTAATGTATCTTCCACCCCAGCTTCTCCACCAGTCCCTCCGTGCTGCTGCTGCTCTATTACATCTCACCAGTTGGAGGAGGTGATGAGAGATGTGACAGAGGGTCCCCAACACACTTGTTGACCTGAAGAAGGCAGACTGGCAACACTAGGAGCAGGCGCAGGCAGCTGATCTGTGCACCGGGTGGTGGTGGTGGTATTATTGCTGCTATGCAACAGTTCTGCCTTCTTCAAGATCATGGTCCACTTGGATAATGCCGTGGGTGGAAGGGGACTCCCAGGGTCAGGGGAATGGTGTGGGCTCCCTTGACCGATAGTCTGGACTCTCTGCATTACTACCCCTACCACTCCCATAACGCTAGTCCCAGCAGCTGCTTCGCCATCACTGTTACTACTACCAACCACATAAATTTCGGTCCCTATGTCTTCCTCCTCACAGTCATTAGTAATATGATGATCACCCCTCCTTCACTCCTAACACTGTACAAGCTGCTCACCTTCTTGGTAGTAGTATTAGTGGCAGGACTGCTTCAAGATAGCATGTGTGACTTAGGGTCCTCTGCTGTCACACTTGCCATCATCTTCTCCCCCTCACCGAGAATTACAAACACACTGGCAGCAGGTTCAGCACTGACAGCAGGTGCAGCACTGGTGGCAGTTGGGGCAGCACTTGCAGCAGACACAGGCAGTTGACCTGTCCTGCTCACACTACTACCCTCTTATTCCTGCAGTGAAATACATTTCCCCAAGATCCCTAGCGGTGATGAAAGGGAACTGGGTCTGGTGAACTAGGGCATCCAGACCCTTTCATGTTGGTGGTAGTGGTCACTTCCTCCTCCTCAGACTCACTGGACGCATAACAGTCCTTCTAGGTCCTCCTTTTATTGTTATTGAACTTACTCATAGTGATAGCAGTCACCATGAGCCTCTCCTGCCTCAATTTTGCTATTAATTTCACAGCACAACAGCCTAGCACCTCTCTCTCGCTCTGTAGTTGCTTGTACTGTTTCACTTCCTGCAAAATGGCACTTTTTATAGCGAAAAGGTGAAAAACATGTTAATAAAGAAGCAAAAACTTTCTAGCCATTGAAAAAAATAAAGAAGAAGTTTTGCTAATGAGCAAAAATGGCGAAGATTTTAATCACTGAATTTAAAGTGGATTTTCGCTGATTTTTTCCACAGGATCACAACGGAACCTTTTGCCCACACCTAATTAATATGTGGGCTTTCTACCTAATTTTTATTGATAGTTCTGATCTGCTAATGAATTGATTATGAAGGCACCCCATATTTATTTAATTTAAATCTTCTTAAAAGTATGGGGTGAATGTACCCCATGTTTTTTCTATTCATTAATTCAGAGAGGGAATGAAAGTACTCTTCGTTTAATTAAAAAAAAAAAAAAAAAAAAAAAGTTGTCCCAGAACCTCATATTATTTTGAACAGACTTTCTATCATGATCTTAGCAAATTGTGGCCTTTAATAAAATCGAATGTATGTTTTTTTATTCCCTCTATTGCCTGTTCTGCTAATACAAGCCAGTTCTACAATGCAGGGTTAATCTGTGGTCAGGTTAGGACAGGGACGAAGTGATGAAGACAGTGTATTGTTCTTATCTTGATTTAACAAAGGTGACTGCATATCTCTTTTAATAAGGGATGCTTATAAAAACACACATTGTAGGGTTGCACTGATCGCTGTCCAGTTCTGCAGGATGAAGATGACATAAACATCTCTGATTTAAAGGGATATGTGGTCACCTTATACTTGATCCGTCTATTGCTGGTACAACTGAATTACATTGCTGTGTAATGTTCTTCAGTCACCTCCACCACCAGAGGGATTAACTCAGAGAACCTGCATGTGTGGGGAGGGTATTTGGACAAAGGTGGCTTTCTTGGGGAAAGGTGACTTTCATGTGCATGTGTGCACTTTACTACAAGCTTATGTTGTGTGAGGGTGTGAGTGTAATATTAAATGTGAGAAGCCCAGATGAAAACTTTGCATTGCAGCCATTCTTTAGTATCTACTGCAGGTTTTTTTTTAATCATTTGATTACCTTAGTATTTCTACATTTCCAATACATTTTACATGGAAAACATGAATAAAGTGGTGTATGTTTATTTTGAAAGCTAAAAACAATTTCCTATTCTATAACACACAAAATGGGACCCCTGAATTAAGTTCTACAATCTTTACTGTTCTAAGTTCTGTATTTACTGCTTCTCTGTCTCTCTCTGACGGAAGCAGTGCATTAAGATGTACTGGTTCTAAAAATAACTTAACCCTTCTAGTGCCAGAAGAGTGCCCAATGCACACCAAAGAAATGCACAGGACACCCCTCCGGCACTGAAAGGGTTAAAACAATGTGTAGTTCTTCTTGACATTGTAAGTGCCTTTAATTACACTGCACTGTGTCTACACTGTGTAATTAGTGACACTGCATGCAGGGTGCAATCCAATTATCTACAGTAAATGTCAGAACCACAGCATTATTTACTGGGGCATTTATACATTCTTGCAGACACTGCATGATGTGTCTGTTGTTTCACATCTTTGCAGATTTTGGAATCCTTATAGAATTACTCATTACATTTTTCTTCCAAAATGTTTTATTGGTATATGTGGTTGAAATCAAAACACAGTGTTTTGGAACATTAATGTAAAACATGAAATGGGAGAAGAAATGGAAGTCCAATAATTGCCATCTCCAGTCATAGCCAGTCAACCTCCACTCAGGATTAGAAAATAAAAACATGTTCAGAAGTTTTTTCCCTCTCAGTTTAATCCAGTCATTACAATTCCTTCTAATTCAACTACTGTAGAAATGAGACTGAAATTGATTCAGTTCCAGGGATCCAGGTTTAGCATTCAGCATTGGGTTTAATCTTGCTGTCCAATGCTGGACTTCAGGCCACATCATCACTCTATTTCTTGCATGACCTGTTTCCCTTCTGTGGAATCAAATGCCAAGAAGAGACTGAATCAGCAACTTAACCCTGCTGTCACACATTGAGCTGAGAACTTCTTCAAAGCAACACAAGCTCAGGTTCATGTTCTCAGAAAGCACAACCTGCCCATTCCCTGTATAGCAGTGTAGGAAATAGCATGAAGTCATAAAGAAGTCGAGTTTGACTTATGAGGGACTTCCATCTCATCATGTGTCAGCATGCACAAAATAAACAGCTGAGCTGAAGAAGCAAAACGCATCTGATATATATCTAATTAATAAGTGCCAGACAGGTATCCAACGCATTGCGTTGCAATGCGTTGGATACCTCTCTGGCACTCAAAGGGTTAACTACTGACATACCTTCTTAATTCAGTGATCTGCTAATCCATGCATTCACATAAAGGCCACACAAGGATATTGAATAAATATATTAACAGTAAACTTTAAATGTGGAACTCTAAGGGCCATATTCAAGAAGCCATAAAGGTGCAATTCTGGAACATACCAACTGCACCATAGTTCATGCATAAAATTTCCTAAAATTCACATCAGTTTAACTGAAGCGTTTAAACCTTTAATGTTAGAGACACCTGAATGCATTACAAAGCTAGGCATTGGAGCTCTCTCTCTATGGACAAGCCTGCTATCAGGGTATGTATAGGGCACAGCCAAGCAGAGGGGCCCACCGAGGCTTGACCTCCTTTCAGGGGTGAGCTAGCCCAGGGGGCATCTATTTCCTGGCTGTGCCTGGGTGCATTGTTAAGCAGTGTGCTTACTGTGTGGTGGTAAATGTGAATGTTTAAGAGAACCCTGTTCCATTAGAGGGGCAGCATTTCACAATTCAGTAACATAATCTACCATTGGGTCTGATGCTGGCTCCTCCTCACTATGATTTGAGCGAGGAGAATGGCTGAAGGAATCCCTTCCCAATGAGGAAGAAGACAGAGGATTGGCTTGCAGACGTTGGACCAATACTACTCACCTCACGTGAAGCTGACTCAGAGCAATGTGTACCTAGGAGGACGACAATGGGATGGAGCCAAAGCACAGAGAAAGAGGAGAGACATTACTGTGTACCACAGTGGCTCTAAATGATAGGAACATAAGTTATATGTGGAGTGGGGACTAGATAGGCAATCAATGAGACTGATGTTGAGGGCTCAACTGAACAGTACAGGAAGAAAGCACTATAGTGTGGTTGGTTGAGATGGGAAATCTGCAGTGTTGCAGTGCAGGGGTATGTGGGGGTCAGAGTAGGTGTGGGGTAGATGGTGTGGTCAGGACTCAGGACAATACAAGGACATGAGGCAGAGGAGTGGAGCAGTTTCATGTCAAACTAACTATATCATAAGGGATACCTAAAAAAAGAAAGTTCTAGTGATAGAAAAGGTCATTTTAACCCCTTGAATGCAATGTGTTAAAGACATTTAGCATTCATGGGGTCAAAAGTCACATTTATATTAATAGGAATTGTAGGAATTTGTATTTCTCCCTTTTCATGCAAAATGCCTCAGAATCTCTCCACTTTCTTATGAACATCAGGCCTAAGACTTATCACTTCTTATTTGGCGAATTAAACATTTTCAGTTATTTTTTATTAAAAGGTAATTAATTAGCATTTTGGTTAGTTTGTTCAGTTATTTGTTTGTTTTTTTGGGAGGTGAGGTTTACTTGAGGTGAAATCCACTACAGTAATATTGCACAATAAACTTATTTACTGCTAAAGGGACATGGCCAATTCCACAAGTCATATTTACTATACGGCGAAAGGATGAGGTGAGTGGTAAGAATATCGCTCACGGTGCTTCTCGCTCTATTTCCATTTGGTTGGTTAAGGGTTTTTTTAGTGGGAAAGAAACAGGAAAAAGCACGCATAGAAACTCCATACATTTCCTACCTTTTCATTAACCCCACCCCAACCACACTCAGTTTGTGTAGTTGCATGGCTACCAGTACAGTGGGGCAAGGCTGGGGGTTGGAGTGCAGTGTGTGGTTCTGTGGCTTCCAGTGCCATGGTAAAAGGCTGATGGGGTCAGTATTTATGTTTTTTGGCTACCAATGCAGAGGAACAAGGCTGGGGGTCAGTATGCGAGCGATTATATGGCTACCAGTACAGAGGGGCATTCCTGGGAGCTTATTAGTAAGTGTGGTTCTGTGGCAGTGGTGGGAAATGTGAGGCCTCCCATGTACCGCCAGACTACATAGTCTAACAACTGGAGAGGAATGATGGGTGTTGTAGTCTGGCAGCAGCAGCAGGAGGGCCTCATGATGTCCATCCAAATGGCTACCAGTGCAATGGGACAAGGCTGTCGGTCAGTATGTATGGTTTTATGGCTACTGTGGTGATAGGCTGGGAGGAGACAGGGCTGCCATCAGTAATTTTGGGGCCCAGTACAAAACTAATGCTAGGGCTTCTGCCTCTGCGTCACCCCTACCTGTCCCTGATCTGCCTTCTCCCCCAACAGACACACACCATTGCCTTGCAACACCACAGAATTCCCATCCCAACACCTCACACTACAGTCCTGTCTTCTCCTCCTGCTGAGAAAAGCCTTCAACATCAACCCCACTTACTGACTGTCCTATTTCCCTACACCAGCTTCTTTCATTCCTGCCATTTCAAGCCAGTCTTCTCCCTCTGTGTGCTTCTGCTTCATTTCTCAAATGATTTCTCAGTCTAAAAGAATGTCAATAAGTAACAGCCAGTGGTCCCCCATATGTATCATCACTAATTATTATTGCCATAATTTTATTTTTAACTTTAGGGGATGACCATGGGTTCCAACATGACACTCTCACATGCATCCATTTTTATGAATTATAAACAGTTGCACATTTTCTCATTTAACCAACTTGTTGATCAGTTACAGTCTTTAATGATGACACTTTTGCTTTGGAATGGTAGAGGGGATTTGTTGGCTCTACTTCAACAATATTGACTCAATCATTAGATTTACTCTAAGTTACGATCACATTAAGAACAATTTTCTTTATATAGGGAAGATGGTTTTCTTAAGACAAAGATTCTTCACAAAACTAGTGAATACCCTATTGCATATGAGTAGCCATCATCCAGCTCCTTTAAAAAGAGGCCTTCCTTATTCTCAAATTATTTGACTGGTTCATGTTGACTGATTTAGTGCAGCGGATGGCTCATAGACATGTCGGATAAAGTTTTAAATAGGGGTTATGACTCATCTGAAGTTTATCATGCTACTCTATTTGACCCTATTTTTTATTTATGTACTAGTGAGATAAGTAAAAGATCCTGTGTCCAATAACAATTCACAACTTTGTCACATAGCATTAAACGCGTTGTTCAAAAAATTTGACATGTATTGGCTGGAGACAGAACTTGGTCATTGTTTTGATTTGCCTCCTCTTTTTTATAAAAGACTGCTCTGGACTTTAGACATTTGGAATTCCTAACATTCTATCTATGAATATGGTTTCACGCCAGTAGGAATTAGTACAAGAACTAAATAACATCAACTGGGACATTATCGGCTTATGTGAGACTCATAAAAAAGAAGATGGTCATTGTCTATACCATAAAGGAACCGATGATGGACGATGTGGAGGATTTGGATTTTTGATTAACAAAATGACAGTCATAAAAGTAGAAAGTATTTCTGAAAAAAATTGCTTCCTATGCTATCAAACTAAAGAGTTTCTATGTTCTTCAATTCATTCAGATATGTGCTCCTACAAGTAGCCACAGTGATGACGAAGTTGAAGAATTTTATGAAGATTTTTTTATGCCTCTACAAATAGGATAATTAACACTAAATTTTAATCACAGAGTTCAATTCGAGAATTGGTAAGACCCAAAATGGTGAAAAATCAATTGGACCATATGGAACTAGAAAAAGAGATAACAGAGGCAACCACCTGATCGAATTTGCAGAAGAACAAAATGTGTACATCATGAACTCACTTCATACTTGTAAATAATAGATGATATTCACATCGACAGGATCGATGTACTGTGGCAGGTCATATTGCCCATGCTAGCCAATGGGACTTGCTCACAATGCATATCAATAGCATTACATAACCCTTCCCAATGGCTAACAGCTATGTCACACCAAGGGTGTGTCAGATTGTGTAGTGTATGGTGTCTTTGTAGTTACATGTTGCTGTACTGCAAGAGAGCGAGAGAGCGCAATTGTCACTGAAAGGGTTTCTCTGTGTGTAGTGCCTGTGTATACTCATCTGTTAATATATTGAAGAGTGGGGGCCGTGGGAATGAGGAAGAAAGAGAGAGGGTATTACTTGTGCGTATGACAATGGAAATTAATGTTTGTGTAAGTGAAGTCTGTACTTACCCAATGTTGGAATGCCAGAGTGATTGAGGCCAATGTAAGGAATGAAGGAAGGAATAGAAAGAGGGAGGGAGAAGTGCAGAGGAAAAGAGTGATGTGTATTTGTGACATTTGTCACTTCCTTTACAAATGACCTATAAAATGATAGGGTGTGTTGAGCAAATAATGACTGAGATCCACTGGTGTAGACAAACAGTACCAGGAGACATCAGGAGGTATCTTGATTACCTTAATGATGTCTGAGCTAAAATGAAGTGACAAAGAATAACAGGTGGTACTTAACCATGTGTGTGCCAGAGGGCTGCCCATCTCATTCTCAGTGCTTCGCAATGCATTTGACACCCTTCTGGCACTTACAGGCTTGTTTGTACCGTATCATGGAGGCAGTGATAAGGGTCTGTGAGATCATGAACATTATTTCCATTAATACAGACATGTGGTCAACTCTCTCTGACTGAGACCTGATCACATCTTTATCTGTCAGCATCACAAGGTAGCAGAAAAAGTTGTGATCAGCTTATCACAGCAATGTATGTAGCGTAAGATCAGGGTCTTACTATACCCATCACAGATCCAGATGATTGAATGAATAAACACCCAGTAACATCAATGCTGATGTCACTGGGGGATCAATAGTTAAAAAAAAACAAGACACAAAGAAAATTAATCATATACAAACAATTACACATTTCTCAAAATATTTTCCATCTGTGGGTAAATCACTATTAACAATCAAATGGTTAAGAAAGAATGTTATAGTATACAGTACTTTGTTTTCTTTATGTGTTGATGAATGCATGTTTGAAATTATTTGAAAATTATTTTTTAACTACAGATACATAATTTCATAAAATTATACTGTTACTTAGCACAAAAGCTATTTTTGTTACTTTTTGTTTTCAAAGATTACAAAGTGCTTGCTTACATACCAGATGGTGTCCCACTTTATTCAGCTAAGTATACCAGATATATCTATGTTCTGCTGTGTTAGAGCATTGTAAGTGCAGTCCAAGTGTCTGTTAGTCTTTTGTGTAGCCAAGAAAGCACATCTTAACACATGGGTACATTTTAACCCCTTTAATGCTGTATTATGAAACCTTCCACCGTTGTTATTTATAGTCCAACCAACTGTATCTATGTAGAACTGTATATTGTTTTCAGTCAGACCTGGGGGGGAGATGAACTAAAACGTGATAAAGAGGTGATAAAGTGTAGATGACTTCTCCAGTGATATCACTTCTCCAGTTTCTATGTTATTCTATAGAGCCTATGCACTAAAATCTCCAAACTAGGAGAAATATTAGTGTATAGGCTCTATACAATAACATAGGAATTGGAGAAGTGATATCACTGGAGAAGTCATCTCTGCTTTATGCCCTGTTTATAGTGCAAACACACACACCCCCCGCTCTTTTAGAACATGTTAATGGTTTGATGGTGCCACCCAAAATTAAAAAAAAAAATGAAATGTTAATAAAGTGAATGGCAAATAACTGCAAGTGCATTATTTCTACATTCTGCTAGCAAATGCACATGGCTCTTCATTTGGCATGTTTTCACAACACAAAAAACATGCTTTTACATATAGGTCTTCCTATAAAAATTGGGAACTAAGGGTTTGATCCAAATGTTGGAGTCGGCTGTTTTTTCTGCCGTTGGCATTTTTCCCAGCACAGTAAGCTATTCAAACGTCTGTGCTGTGAAAAAAATACCACCAAAAAAAGAGCCGTCATGAGTTACAGTTAAGAGGTGTTTTCATCCATTGAAAGGGATGAAAACACTGTAAATTGCAATTCAAATGTCCAAGTTAGCCAAGAACAGGTAATAAGGGACTCAAGTTATCGCAGGAAAGTTAACACCTATTTTTTTTTAACTTGAGTCCCTTATCACCTGTTTAAACAGCCGACACAGACACTTGAAGTAAAAAAAAACAACAAACCTAAGTCCTCAGTGGATGTATTGATATGGGGCTCTAAGCCCCATATCAAAATACCCAAAGTATAAAAAATGTTTCAGACGTTAGTAGAATTAACCCTATAAGTGTCAATGGGGTATAATTACCCTGTCGGCATTCATAGGGTTAACCTAAGTTAAAAAAAAAAATCACATTACAAGTAACACTTACCATTAATCCTGATGTCCAGTGGAGTCCTCAGCTTCCTGGTCATCTTCTGTCCTTCTTTTCTATCTTCTTTCCTCTGTTCTTTCTTCTGTCTTCTTTTTGAAAAAGATACGTTTGTGTTTAAAGCATACATACTTTAACCCCTCGAGTGACAGAGGAGTAAACAACGCATTGAAAAGCAATGCGTTGCATACCTCTCTGGGGCCCAAAGGGTTAAAATATATAGTAGTATGCCACGTCTTCAAATAAAAATCCCCCATATAATAATAAAAAATGTTACAAAATGTTTGCTATATTTCTCTATGACATGGTATTTCTATAAGTAAATAAAAATGAAACTTAGCATTTAATCGTTGCTGTCTCCGCCACTGTGTGAGTCGCTGAAGTGGTGGCAGAGACAGAATAAGGCGGCACACCCCTCCCCTCTTCTTCTTCTTCACAGGCCAATGCCCGTTCCGGTATGAGGGAATTAGAATTGAGGCTGCCCTTATATATGGGCAACCTCACTTATAATTCTCTCACAGCCAATCAGTTTAAAGCACAGCCACTCAAAGCTGATTGGCTGGGAGGTGCATAAGCAATGGCTGCGAGATAATTAGAAGTGAGGTTGTCCTTAACCCCTCTGGCACTCAAGGGGTTAAAGTATGTATGCTTTAAACTCAAACTTACCTTTTTTTTTTTTTTAACTGCAAGAAGACAGAAGATACAAGAGAAGAAAGAACATAGAAGAAAGAATGGAGACAGAAGGAGACAGACAGTGGATGACAGGTAAGTTTAACACAGACTTTTTAATGATCGGTGCTTGATGGTATGTTAGGCACCGATTGTTAGTGTTTTTTAGTTAAGTTCCCAAAACTGACATTATTTTGCGGCGTTTTGGGAAGTTAACGCACAAAACGGATGTACAGTTTTGTATCCTAACGTCCATTGTGCTAAATTTCGGTAGGACATTTGAATACCGACCAAGACATTTTATTTTGTCAGTCTGTATCCATTTTGCCCTACTGACATTTTTCTACTCCAACATTTAGATCGAGCCCTAAAAAAGAGAAGACAACGGAAGAGATTCACTAAGCAGTTATAAAGAGGAGATAAAGTGTAGTTAACGTCTCCACTGATATCACTTCCCCAATTCCTATGTTATTTTATGGAGCCTATGCACTCCAAAATTGTAGAAATCTTAGTATATTGGCTCCATAGAATAACATAGGAAATGGAGAAGTGATATCACTGGAGAAGTCATCTCCAGTTTATCACGTCTTAGTAAATCTCCCCCAACATTTTTGTTTTTTTAGTTTTGGCACATTCTACATTTTATAAATAAAATAAATGGCAGAGAAACAATGAACCATCTAGTGCTATAGGTGGTGCTATAGGGAATTTTTATATATTTCCCTCACTTCAAATATTCAAAATATGTTTATATTTTTTTTTTCTCTACTTCAAAGATACTAAAATTTTTGAAGAACATGGATTTTCCTACTGTATAGTGTACAGTGGATACTATCTTTATGTGAAATATTTTGGGTTGACATATCTTGGCGAGTCACAAAGGCAGAATACGGCACCTACCACAACCTATTTCTTATTTAAATTTACATGCCTTACCTAAAATGGTCAATAAGTCATATCACTATGAAAGCTACACAACTGGCTGCTTCAGCTGTGTGGCCAATTGTATTTCCACCCCTATGATAGTGTACAGAAAGTGGCGATGGGAAACAGCCAAACATATCAAGATAAGTTCACCTGTTTGGTTCAGGTTGTCTGATGTATATATATTTGTCATGCTGCTCCTGACTGCTCCTCCTACCTTTAATTCTATTGGCGGCTGTAGGCTTTATGTACCTGGATCTACCATCAAGCCTTGCTCGATTTTAGCGCCAAAAATCTGAGAGAAACCTTTGTCGCCAAGTTCCTGTGTTTGCTGATTCCGTGTACCGAACCCCGCTTTAATACCGACCTAGTCTTGTCTACTGCCCATGGATCTTGACCCAGCCTTGCCTGACCACGTCTCTGTCTGTCCCTCTGGCTCCTGATTCGATTCTGGCTTGACCTTGCTATCCCGGACTACGCTTACCCTTCAGAACTTTCTGCCTCGCAACGAGAGTCCCTCCAGCTGCTCTTAAGGTTTGGTTCCAGTCTACTCGTTCCTACACCTCTGGGGCTCCGAGTGGTTTGGGTTGCCATCACTGGCTGCTCCGGTGACTGCCCCGGCCAGTCGAGGGTGTAGGAACTTGTATTCCCCTTACCTGCTTCCAGTTCGTCTGGGCCTCAAGTCCAACCTCGAATCAGCGGAGAATAGAGGACTCGTAGTCCGTCGACTTCGAACCTGCCTCAAACCTTATCTTAACCTCAAAACCTTCGATTAAAGGGAACTCTGTCCTGTAGTCTGACTTTCATTCGATACGGTCTTGAACCTCCTCGAGCCTCCAAATACCCTCAGATCCAATCTCGAACTCAGAGGTACTGTGGACTGGTTTATCCTGAGTTGTTTTCATACTAACCTCGCTTGACCCTACTCAGAGACTGACAATATTCTTCCAACCTGAAAAATCCCAAGTTAACATTTACTTGTATGCCACAGGTAAATGACGTAACCGCTATTTTTTTTTATTCAATATTTTAACTCTCAAATGATCAAATAAAATGATAATAAAAACAAATTTGTAAAGAATGACATTTACTAGTACCCTTAAATTATATAAAATATGAAAAAGAACTAAATATGCCCTATGAGATTAAAATTAACCAGATAAAGGCATATATAGAAACTAAATGTCGCATTAAAGATGAACATGGATTACAATGCGATATCCAGATACACGCTAGTTCCAATGCGACATCCAAATGTACTTAAGCACAATGCGACATCCAGTTTCCAGATGAAGCCACGGACAGAAGAATGTAAAAACAATAATATATATATATGTATATATATATATATATATATACGTCATACACCTGAATCAAATAGGTGAACTTATTTGATATGATTGGCTGTTTCCCATCCTAGCATCTACTATATAGTGAATCCTAAAAAGATATAGAATTATAAGCGATCCTACCACAATCCACACTGCAAATTAGTTCATAAAATGCATATAATAGAAGAAATGGTACTCTCAGGATGCTGCTCTTGATCGAGGTGTCCTCAGTGTCACCCCAGCGCACAAAGATGCATACAAAAGAAGAGAAAGAAGAAGAGCGCAAACTCTAAGAGTAATCCATTGCAAATGTAATAAACAAGAGCCCCAGTAGACATCTAGTGCACTCACCAGATATTTTCTTTGTACAGTTGCCCAAAGACATAATGATTTCAGGATATTCCTCTCTATTGGTCCCTCTCATCCGTTCTGAGATGTCAGCATTCGTCTGTGTCTAGGCAGGAAAAACCCTCTAGATCCATCCAATCACCGATAGAGTAGATACTGTTACACTGATCAACAATGCGATTCAAATGAGGGCAAAGGGACTCCGTGAGCTTATCTCAGTCCATTTACAGACAAAGCAGCACCGTCAATTATTTGGCACTCCACCCACTTTACTGCTAGTTCCAGTCACTCTCTGCAGATTGGTGCTTTTGTCCATTTATTTTATTCCTCCTAGGACACCTTATATGTGTGCCATACTTTCTGTATAATTGTTAAAGGGACATTATGTAGACTCTGGTATATTGTGCCTGTCTTGTTTTGTTTTAATTGTTTTTAATTGATTTGCTCTTTGTGTACCAATAAAGCATTTATATAGTTGTAATAATGCAGTCACCCATTTTTGAGTGCCTCCGTTAATGGGATTCTTTTTAGTAGTGCTCTAGGGAGGGTTTCTTTTCTTTCTTTCTCCCTCCCTGGGATACTATATCTTTAAACAGTATTCTATTTATTGCCCAGGAGTTGTACCTTACTATAGGAGTCTAACATTTTTATGGGGACTTTATTTATCATTCCAGTGCCTACCACAACTGAATTTCCAGCCCATGCCAACAACACCCCTGTTGTTCCAGAGGAAGGTAAAAAAAGCCACCTGGAGCTATTTCCAATATAGTCCAAAGTGTGAGAAAAAAAATGTTTTCTCGCTGATTCCAAATGGCAGTCAGATAGTTCCCTGGATCAACATCCTATAAGATAATATTAGCGTCCCTTGCTTCTACACCTCTTTTTATGCTGGATAGTACCCTATTTGTGCTTGCAGCAGCTGAGTGACTCTGCACACTACTGTGAAATCTATCGTCTAACAGTACTCCTAAATCTCTCTCTAATTAAGATTCCCCAAGTTGTTTTCCATTTAAAGTATATGTAGCACGTTTGTTTCTACAGCCCAAATGCATAACCTTACATTTATCTACATTAAATGACATCTGCCATTTTTCTGCCTATTCACTCAGTTTATCTAAATCCTCCTGCAGAGAAAAAACATCCAACTCTGTACGTATTTCCTTACATAGCTTAGTGTCATCAGCAAAGACTGAGACAGTACTTTCAATTCCCACTTCTACATCATTAATAAACAAATTAAAAAGCATTGGGCCCAGGACTGAACCCTGCGGTACCCCACTTATTACTTTAGACCAATTTGAAAAGATTCCATTTACAACAACTCTCTGCCACCTATCATTTAACCAGTTCTCAATCCATGTACAGATAACACCACCCAAACTGAAGCCTTTTAATTTTTGCAAAATCCAAGTATACTACATCAAAAGCAATTCACCTGTCCCAATTACTACTTACTCTTTCATAAAATGCAAGTAAATTAGTCTGACATGATCTATTCTTCATGAAACCATGATGATTCCTACTAATATTGTTTTTCTTCACATAGTTCTGAATACTGTCTGTAAGTAACCCTTCTAGTATCTTACCCACTATGGAAGTCAAGCTCACAGGTCTATAATTTCCTGGTTTGCTCCCTTTTTAAACAATGGAACTACATCAGCTTTCCTCCAATCACAGGGCACTATGCCTGATGAAAGTGAATCCATAAATATTAAGTATAATGGTCTTGCTATTACTGAACTATGTTCCTTAAGTACCCTTGGGTGTATACTGTCAGGTCCAAGCACTTTATTCACCATAACCCTTTCCAGTCCCTTTTGGACCTTGTCCTCAGTAAGCCATGTACAAGATGGAGGAAGCTTTGTGGTTTTGTCTGTTTTCCCATAGCCTGTCATTGTTGCTTCCTTCGTATATACTGAAGCAAATTCACCTGTCTCAGTCCTAAGAGGACCAATATGAACCTTAACTTTTTTTTTTATTAATATACTTGTAGAATTGTTTAGGGTTTTTCTTGCTCTCATTTGCAATGTTTCTCTCATTTTCAGTTTTAGCTAGCTTAATTGTGTAACGGTTTTCTGACACTCAGACCAGGGTGTAAAGTAAAAACACAGTTTATTGAAACCAGGAGTAATACAATGCCCCTAGGGGCCAGTACAGGAATAGAAGTAATAGCAAACACGAACAGAGTGAATGCAATACAGCAAATATGATAGGCAACGGATAGATATGAAATAACCCCAAAGGGTTAACAAGAGCAAGAGGAGGGCTCAGTCCTAGTTTGGCCAACGCCCAGGATATATAGCAGTCTCTGTAACACAGTTCTTGAGTAACAAAGCTGGAGCAAAGTAGCAGTCTCTGGAACACAGTTCTTGAGTAACAAAGCTGGATCAAAGTGTCTGCACTGAATTCACTCTCAAATAGAATAGGAAGGCACAAGTGCCAGAGCTGAGTTAATACCACCGCCGTGGGTTATGGAGAGGTGCTATTGCCAAACTGTAGTACAAGAACCTGAAGCGCCCTTAACGGAGAATGGAATTTAACTCTGCGTGTGCCCAATGGAAAGTGCCCTGACACCCCTTGGATGTCAATAGTGATAGTGACTGCACAAGCACTGAGAGCCAAGCACTGGATAGTGCAGATGGATAGCGTAACCTCTGTACGTCTGTAGGCCGGAGCCAGGACACCCCTCCGGTGCCGTACGGAACTTTCCCAGCAAGAGCAAACGGATAACAGTGCCAACAGGCGCGGCTCCGATGTACACCGAACACCGGACCGGCAATGCTCTGCAGAAGGTAGTGAAGCATATCAGAGGTACTAAAGGAGTGGCTCTTAACGGATATATGTATGCTTGGCAAGATAACTGAGGCACAAGACTGGAGACTACGAAGCACAGCAGGAGTTAACGGGTTCTGTACAGAGAGACAACGACAGACAATGTATGGCAAAGCAATCTCTATCTCAGCTAGAGATGTGAGAGGAATAGCGACTCACCCAGAGATCAGAATGTCGCGGATGCGACTGAGACCGTGCAGGTACACCGGAACAGCAGGCTGGAACTGGGCGATAACCGGAACTGGAGCACAGCAGGAACAGCAGCCGAGGAACAGGATCAATCACGGAGCAGGGTCGTCTACCAGAGCCGGGTCATACACGGAGCAGGATCAACAGAAGAGTCAGACAAGCCGGGTTGGTACACAGGAGAACTGGAACACAGCAACAAGGCGCAGATACTGGAACACCACAAAAGGGCAAATCACAAGTGCCCAAGCCCCAGTGTATAAAGCCACATCCTGGGCGGGCCAATCAGCATCCTCCAATGCACAGGTAGTACAGTCAAGATTGACAGCATAGCACGGGAACCGTGATAAATTGCTTGTTTGCAGATTTTATTACATCCTTTATATTTTTTAAATGTTGCATCTGACCCGTTTGACTTAAACACTTTAAAAGCCTGTTTCTTAATTTTCATTTCCCTGCAAACCTCATTATTAAGCCACACTGGTTTCACTTTACTCCTCTTGAGCTTATTCGCCAACGGTATATGTTGAAGTGTACATTTGTCTAAGAGTGTTTTAAACACATTCCATGACTCTTGTGCATTTTTATCTTTGAAAATTACATCCCACTGAATATCCTTTAATACTTCTTTTAGCTTTGTAAAATTAGCCTTGATGAAATTGAATGTTTGGTTAAACCATTGCTATTGGGTTTCTCATAACAAAATACCATATTGTGGTCACTGCTGCCCAAATGTTCCCTTACTTGTAAAATGTTTATGATATCAGAATTGTTTGAGAGCACTAGGACAAGCAAGGCCTCTTTTCTAGTTGGGTCCTCTACCAGATGGAACATAAAAATTATCATTTATCATACTTAAAAAAATTATTTCCCTTTTTTGTGCCGGAAATCATATTGCTCCAGTCAATTTCAGGGTAGTTGAAATCTCCCATTATAATTACCTTTGCTGACCTAGAAGCCTTTTCCGTTTGCAGTAAAAGTTGGCCTTCCTCCAACTCCCCAATATTAGGTGGCTTGTAGCAAATCCCCACTAACATCTTTCTATTATGTGTGCCCCCAATGTGTATTTCAACCCACAAGGCTTTTAGCTTTTCATTGGACCCTTCATTTATATCTTCCCTTAAACTAGGTTTTAAGGCACACTTTACATATAGGCATACCCCTCCTCCCCTTTTATTAACCCTATCAATCCTAAAAAGTGAATAACCCTCTAGATCAGAGGTTCTCAACCCATACCCTCAGTGGCCACTAACAGGCCAGGACTTAGAAATTTTATCATATTAATCATGTCGATTAACTCACCTGTGCTCTTACAAGGAAATTCTCAAATCCTGGCCTGTTTGTAGCCACTGAGGGCACGGGTTGAGAACCACTGCTCCAGATTGACTGCTAAATCATTTGTATAATCTAACCAGGTTTCAGACACACCTATCAGATCATACTGCTCATGTGCTGTAATCATTTCTAGTTTCCCCCATCTTAAAAGCTAGACTACAAGCATTTGCATGCATACATTTTATCTTTTTGCCATTGTTACAGATTTCATTCTTTGTCAAATGTATTTGTCTTATATCAGGGTGTAACAATGGAAACTCCCTATTAGATGAACTAGCCCATCCCCCCCCTCTCCACCCATGCCCCTTCTCTAATACCATTGCCTCAGTTACACTACTTTCCCCAGCCTGTGTTGCAGCACCCCCCCCCCCCCAGTGCCCTAGTTTGTCCTTGTCTACAAGTTTTATATTAACCTTGGTCTCTGAAATATAGTTTATGATATAGGATAAATAGGTATTTTCTATGCAGTTAAGTTATAACAAAATGTATAAAGAAACATAGGTGTAGTTTATGTTGAGAGATGATCACAAAATGAGGTCTGCTATTCAACATCTTCTGAACTAGTGGTAAATCCACCCCACCATTGCACTTCTCTAAGTAACATTTCCAATACACTGGAGATTATTGCAGGAATGGGCACGGTTATATTATTAACAATGAGACATTTTTAAAAAGCATTTGTATAATAGAGATGTCAAACACATTGAGAAACATTGCATGGGGATCCCTCTTGCATTGAAGAGGTTAACGGTGTTGTGAATCTTACGTAGTGTGTACTATATAGTTAAAACATATTATGTGTTGTGCACTCACACATCTTGTTATGCAGTATGGTAAGTCCATAGCAAATTTTGAACTTAATAATCATACTTTTTTCATCCTGATAAATTATCTAACTGTGGGTAGATCAGTTCAGCTGCAAGCTCCTTGGGGCAGGAACCTCTTTCCTGTTGTGTCTAAGATTGTGACACTTATTTTATCCTGATTTATTTATTGCAACATACTACTGTTGTAAGGAACTATGTGGCACCATAGAAACATACAGTATACATAGAGTACATACATACATACATTTCTCTAAGTAGGTTGACCAGCAATACTTCAGTGAACCAGCCCCATCCATCCTCAGCATCAATGCAGTGGCTCAATTCAAAAGAAATTAAACTAATAAGAGTCAAACACACCCTGAAATCAGTGCCAGTGAGGAAAATATGCTATAAAATGTGTTGTATACAATAGTATCTATACACCAAATATTCAGTTTATACAAACATGATGCTCCAAATGTTCTTGAAAATAATGTGCAGTGTATGATGCTAGCAATTAAGTCTTTGACACATAGCATGTTAAATGGCAACTTTATCTACATTAATTAGTGCCTCTTGATTTGTTTAATAGAAGGACTTACCTAGCTACAACTGTATGATATATGAACTGCAAAAGACAAAGTGTATTGTGTCAGCTACGGTATAACCGACACCGACACAACAAACAGCTGGAGAAATCTCTACTGTCTCCTGACACAGTATGTATTCATATGTTGAATGGATAACCAAAGGCAGCTCCCTTGTATATCATTCTCTCCCCTAGTGGCAGGACACAGAACAAAACAGAAACAAAGCGGGGGCGCCTATGGTGAAGTATATTATTGACTTACAATTATTCAATCTATCTTAATTAAATGCACTCATATTTGGATGATGTCAGGGCTCTGTTATCAGAGTCAACTGACTGCCACATTTACATGAATTATATTTTAACCGTTTAGGCTTGTTGAGCTTTGAGAAAGCGGCCCTCCAGTCGCAAAATGCGTTAGCGGTTAAAGCCTGTAAATTTTATCTATTTTATACAAATACATTTTATAAAAGAGTGTCCGCCTGTTGTGTTCATCCGAGGATTAAAAGTACCCATGAAAGGAGAGAGGGGAGACCTGAACGGAGGCGGGAGAACTTCTCCGTGTGCCTGGCAGCCAGTTGACTCTGATAACAGAGCCCTGACATCATCCAAATATGAGTGCATATAATTAAGATAGATTGAATAATTGTTTGTCATAATATACTTCACCATAGGCTCCCCTGCTTTGTTTGTGTTTTGTTCTATGATATATCAATGTACATTTTCTTGCATTTGAAATCTGTTGGCATCAATAGATGGTCACTCAGCTTATAATCCGATCCTGTTCAATAGCTCTTTGGTGCCCAGAGAGAGAAGCTGCCCTTTATTGACAAGGGCCACGAAGCCTGAAATATACATTTCTGTTTTGCCAGTTCTCTTTTTCAGAGAATTTTCTGACACTTCATTGATGGACTGTCATCTTTGGACAGGATTATTATTATTCTTTATTTATATAGTGACGACTAATTCCGCAGTGCTGTACAGTTCGGAATAGACATACAGAGGTATTAAATAGTACAATTGAATGTGGAGAACAGAAGGATCAGAGGGCCCTGCTCATGAGAGCTTACAGTCTAGAGGAAGGAAGGAAGGTTGGACACAGAAGGAGTAAGTGCTATTGGGTGTAAGTGCCTCCTGCTACATGAACTGCCAGCAAGTGGGTGGGAGTGAGAAGTGCTGTTGAGTGCAGTGCTCCACGGAAGGGGTGGTTCTTGGTTTATGGAGGTAGTTGAAAGGCTTCCCTGAAGATGTGAGTTTTCAGGGAGCGTCTGAAGGCTGGGGAGAGTCTGATGGGGTGGGGGAGGGAATTCCAAAGCTGAGGTGCAGCACGGGAGAAGTCCTGTAGGTGGGAGTGGGAGGATGTAATTAGAGCTGTGGAGCGGAGAAGGCCATGTGCAGACTGAAGATGGCGAGTCGGAGTGTATTTGGAAATGAGAGATGAAATATGGGGGGGGGTGTTCGTGAGGGCTCTATAAGTTAGCACCAGGATCAAGATGCTA
This sequence comes from Rhinophrynus dorsalis, assembly GCA_037306005.1. Taxonomy (NCBI): domain Eukaryota; kingdom Metazoa; phylum Chordata; class Amphibia; order Anura; family Rhinophrynidae; genus Rhinophrynus; species Rhinophrynus dorsalis. The sequence goes on from CM074721.1 coordinate 225,094,684, forward strand.
CAGGATATTCCTTCTTTGCCTATGACACCTGTAACCTATGGGAGATTAAGCTTTGGCTAGATAAAGGTCCTGTAGCACAAAATATAGTACTTAGTAGGCTCAACTTCGATTGATCGATTCTGACTCTGTCCACTAGTCAGGTCTGTATACACGTGGACACAAACACATGCACACACGCATGTCCTCACAAACACACATACACACACAAGATGGCGTGCTGGAGTCCTGTAAAAAGGACTACTAAATTCTTCTCAAACAAAAATTAAGAAGCAGATTTCTGTATGCATAATTTATCTTTTACCAAAAACTATTTGTCGATTAGCTAAATAGCTAAAACAGATAAGGTTGCAGAATAATATAAAACAAAGCAGGAATAATATTAACTTCAACTGGAAAAAATATTGATGTAGAGGTTTTGGGTATTGTGCATACCTAAACGTTCCTGGAAATATAACAGGTTATTGGAGCCTCTGAAATTCCACCAGTGTTTACAGTAATGTTTAAAAAGTAGTTTGGAAGCAAGAAGGTGAAAGTCACATATTTATAGCTAGAAGGAAGCATTGCTCAAGATTATGTTTAGCTAAGTGATAATTGTTCCCTGCCCTGTCATCAGAGCAGCATGCCAAGTGAGATCCGATGAGGTTTCTGCATTCCAGCAGTGTAGATATTGTTGTGATGTATTGCATGTTTAACCTCTTGAGGACCAGAGGGGTGTTCAACACATTGTCAAGCACAGTCCTCAGGTTTGTCATTGAGGTTGATAGTCTAAAAAGAACTGGCGTTATTGTGGGGTAAACCAACTGCACCACAGAGGACAAATCAAAATTCCCATTAATTTAAATGTGGCATTTCATCCACTGAATGCTAGAGAGGTCTCCAACACATTGTTTGGCCATGAAGTCAAGTAAGCAAGAAGTTAAAAGACTCATTAACCCATTAACAACCCATGACGTACATGTATGTCACGGGGTAATGTCCCTGAAGAACCAAGGACATACATGTGCGTCATGGAATTCAGGTTTCCCTGCGCAGCTGCACACCTTTCGGGAGCCATGAATCCGGATTGCATAAAAAAAAATGGCTGTTGTCCTCAAGTGCCAGCCGAGGACGTGTGTGGCCGGTCCTTAAGGGGTTAAGATCAGTGGGAATTCAGCACATTTTAGTTATCCCCTGTGTTGCAGTGGGTTTGCTTTTATTTGTTATGGTCTCAGAAAATCCTTCATTTGACCCCTTTTGCAAATATATTCCATTATAATCATTCATACCTGTGGTCTTCTGATAGCTCTGACCCCAGACCTGATGAAAGGAGCTTGCATATCTCCTGAATTGCATTATTGTAATACTAGTGTTAAAGCCCGTGTACACGGGCCAAGGTCCGCGTAATGTTAACCCTTTGAGTGCCACGCAACGCAGTGCTTTCTCCTCTTGCCTCTTTCTACCCCCTCATGCCCCCTATGCCTTTTTCTCCACCCTCTTGCCCCATGCCTCTCTGGCAAACCCTCTTGCCCCCCCATGCCTCTTTCGTCACCCCTTTGCCCCTTCCATCACCCTCTTGCCCCCATACCTCTTTTGCCCCCATGGCTCTTTCACCACCCTCTTGCTCCTCACACCTCTCTTGCCCCCCATGCCTCTTTCACCACACTTTTGCCCCCCCAATGCCTCTTTCACAACCCTCTTGCTCCCCTTACCTCTTTCACCACACTTTTGCCCCCCCCAATGCCTCTTTCACAACCCTCTTGCTCCCCATACCTCTTTTGCCACCCTTTTGACCCCCATGCCTCTTTCACAACCCTTTTGCCCCCCCCCCATGGCTCTTTCACCATCCTCTTGCTCCCCATACCTCTTTTGCCCCCCCATGTTTCTTTCACCACACTTTTGCCCCCCCATGCCTCTTTCACAACCTTCTTGCCCCCCCATGGCTCTTTCACCACCCTCTTGCCCCCCCATGGCTCTTTCACCACCCTCTTGCCCCCCCATGCCTCTTTCACAACCCTCTTGCTCCCCTTACCTCTTTCACCACACTTTTGCCCCCCCCCAATGCCTCTTTCACAACCCTCTTTCTCCCATGGCTCTTTCACCATCCTCTTGCTCCCCATACCTCTTTTGCCCCCCCATGTTTCTTTCACCACACTTTTGCCCCCCCCATGCCTCTTTCACAACCCTCTTGCCCCCCCATGGCTCTTTCACCACCCTCTTGCCCCCCCATGGCTCTTTCACCACCCTCTTGCCCCCCCATGCCTCTTTCACCACCCTCTTGCCCCCCCAATGCCTCTTTCACAACCCTCTTGCTCCCCTTACCTCTTTTGCCCCTCATGCCTCTTTCACCACACTTTTGCCCCCCCCCCATGCCTCTTTCACAACCCTCTTTCCCCCATGGCTCTTTCACCACCCTCTTGCTCCCCATACCTCTTTTGCCACCCTTTTGACCCCCATGCCTCTTTCACAACCTTTTTGCCCCCCCCATGGCTCTTTCACCATCCTCTTGCTCCCCATACTTCTTTTGCCCCCCCATGTTTCTTTCACCACACTTTTGCCCCCCCCATGCTTCTTTCACAACCCTCTTGCCCCCCCATGGCTCTTTCACCACCCTCTTGCCCCCCCATGCCTCTTTCACCACCCTCTTGCCCCCCCAATGCCTCTTTCACAACCCTCTTGCTCCCCTTACCTCTTTTGCCACACTTTTGCCCCTCATGCCTCTTTCACCACACTTTTGCCCCCCCCAATGCCTCTTTCACAACCCTCTTTCCCCCATGGCTCTTTCACCACCCTCTTGCTCCCCATACCTCTTTTGCCACCCTTTTGACCCCCATGCCTCTTTCACAACCCTTTTGCCCCCCCCCATGGCTCTTTCACCATCCTCTTGCTCCCCATACCTCTTTTGCCCCCCCATGTTTCTTTCACCACACTTTTGCCCCCCCATGCCTCTTTCACAACCCTCTTGCCCCCCCATGCCTCTTTCACCACCCTCTTGCCCCCCATGGCTCTTTCACCACCCTCTTGCTCCCCCATGGCTCAGCCGGTCGCGAGGGCAGAGTGTGAGAAACAGTTATGCGCGTCCACATGCTCAGAGGGCTCCCACAGTGCATGTGGACGCGCATAACTGACAGGCAGCCGGTCGCGAGGGCAGAGTGTGAGAAACACCAGCTGCCAGCCCTCTGAGCTCTGCCAGCCTTGTCACCTTGTACGTGGACGCCAGGAAGGTATAACTGACAGGCACCCGCAAGCGCGAGTTCCTGTCAAAAACGCGTCCATAGTTACTGTAGACGGTGCGGTGGGGGGAGCAAGTCACGTGGTCTCTGTCTATGTGAGTTAGTGCTTCGTGCTACGCTCACAGGGAGAGAGACGCATTCTTATACTTTATGGTATAGGATTATACAATTATACAATATAAACATGTAAAATACATGTATTTATATTTATTTTATTATTCTGTTTGTAACTCTAACATATTCCTTGGCACTGTACAAAAGAGGAAAGTACAAACAATGAAGCATACATGTGCAAACCAAAAAAAGTGAAGAAAAGAGCTTACATTCTAGAGGGAGTAAGGTGGTGAGAGAAACATGAGATAAAGGTAGGTGGTAGCATTATACAGTCTTGTAAATAGATAGGTTGCGCACAGGGTAGATATTGGGGCATAGAAGAGAGAATTTGGTGGGATAGAGTTGAGAGAAATAGTTAGAGTAAGGAAGATGCTATGTGGTATGGGAGTATCTTGCCTAAACAGTTGTCTTTAGAGAGTAATTAAAGGGATAGTAATGTTTCACAAAAACAGCAGCTCCAATTAATCTTCATAGTATTTGGGTCATGGAGAGTGTTATTTCAGTACTTTCAGAGTTGTGGTTCAAGAGTAATTGAGTGATAAAGTTTCCCCCTCACTCCCCTTTTACCTAGTGTAAGCCATCTCTTCTCAGATGTGGAATCTGGTTGCTAGACCAGACAGATAACAGAAGGGGACAATCTTCTTCCTATGAGAACAATGAAAGCACTGCCCCTTGACAAGTGTTTCAGGTTTTTCCCCTTATCTTAATTGAAGATTGTCCCTCTCTGCAATCTACCTGGGCACTTCCCTTCTGCTCTGGCTGAGCAGTGTTACATCAGTAAAAGGAGGGGGATACTTTGTATGTCTAAGTTTTGGGGTGTAGATATGGGCATCGTGCTGTGCAACATCTACTTTTGCATTTATAACCTCAATAATTGTAAAGTTAGAGGAAAAGACGGTTGTGCAATGCATACTCAAGGGGTTAAAGCACAATTAATTTGCCACAAACAATTTTCACTAATTTTTACCCCCTTTTAATGCCACAGGGCCAGTGGTATGCAATGCTCATCCCTATGGCACTGAAAAGGTTAGGGGTAGACAGCTGCTGTCTCTGTTCTTTAGCAGAGGCAGAAAACTGTCCTCTGCTCCATAGAGCGCTATGGGAAGATTCCAACATCACAAACCTCAGGTTCGCAATGTTAGGGCTGTGAACTCCTACAGCAAAGGCTGATATAAGAGCTTAGCAAATGTGGCCATGTGCCACATTAACATGTAAGCACACCCACATGAAGACAACAACAGCACCTCCATATGCAAATGAGCCATTATCAAGCAAAATCGTAAACATATCAAAGGCATGGCGGATTCATGGTGATGCCCGTGGATTGTGTCCGATTAGTGTCAGATTCATAGGGATATGATAGTGAAGATATCTAGTATATGCTCTCGATCTGTTGTCACCACAGATTTGCCACCATATTGCTATCCTCACACTTGTCCTCCTTTAGTGCATCTTCCTCCTAGAGATCTGAAACAAAGACATATCTGCTTAAGTAGACATGATTATACACTATAAATTAAAGCTTGGTTTTGGCAAATCATTCTATGCATTTATTAATTCATAGTGGCCATTAGGATTTCTACCCAGATTAAAGTAATAAGTGAATCATTAATAGGAAGTGTAAGTAATCCTTTATGTGGAAACGTCAAGGGACAATAAAGAGTTACAGCAAATATACAATGTATAATTATTTATTGTACCTTCAACAAAACTCTGGTCCTTAAAAAGGACCATTTTGCACAAACTTCCCCCACAAGTGAAATGCTTTTAGGCAATCAGTGCATCCATCCATTGGACAAAGTGACTGATACACTAAGAAATTAGAGCAATTCCTGGACAAACCAACTACACCACAGGAAACAAAAAACCCTTTTTGATATAAATGGAGTTTTAACTGCTTGAATGCTAGAGAGGTCTGCAGTGCATTGCTTTGAAATGCGTTGACTACATCTCCAAGATAACAAATATTTACAAGCCTCATTTAAATCAATGGGAATTTGAAGAATTTTTATTTATCTTCATACACTGCAGTTGTTTTACCCCCAAACAGCTTTATTTTTCCTTAGTACGTAAGCTATACTGTGACATGGGATACACTGAAAACCGAAAAGCATTAATAATGCTAATGGCTGCAATACTGTAGCAAAACTTGGTGATGGGCAACGTTAAAAACTCTTAGGCAAGACTAACATTGAAACCTCCCTAAAATGCATGGCTGAAGTCACATCATACTGTTGTTTAACTCTATAAGGACCAGAGGGTCCTGAAGAGCACAATGTTGCCTACCTCTGGCCTAAATAAATTATAGCATTCCACTTTCCGCAATACCAGTGGTAATCAATTGTTGGACCTCTGCTGGTGACTAAAGCTCCTATCATCTGCAACCAGGTGTTGGCTCATTGGGAGTGATGGGAGTTGTAGTTCCCAACAGCTGTAGGGCCAATACTTGACTATCACTGCACTATGCTGTGAGCCCCTGTTGTGTATTCAAATGAAGGACCGGTACTGTTTAAAGTATGAATAAAGAAATGAATAGTGCAACTTTGACTCTAACTAGCACATTAAAACAGACCAAGTCTGAAGCAATGTTCCTTACACCATATGTTGCTTACTTTCACAGCAGAAGAACTAGATTTTTTTCGGTATGTTATATGATAAGCCAGCATATTAACTATCTACAACATGGTGCCAAAGATAGACAAGGACACTTTTGTTGATAGCTGTTGTAGCACATACAGTATTACATACAGCTAGTAGCTGTCACATGAAACCTCATTTGAGTGGTTTAGTGTTAAGGCCAGAGCATCTGTTTATTCTTATTTACAGGTTATGAAACTGTCATGTTTCTAATGTGCCTACTCTAAAAAATGGCATGTCAGACATTTTATACTCAGATACTGAAAAGATCTCGATTTTCAACATAGTGGATTGTTTTTCCAACACAATGGCCTAATGTAAAATCATGTTAACAGAATAGAAACTGTACTTACAGAAATAAGCAGTTCTTATTGTGTTTAACAGCATACCTAGATAGACAAAACAAAAACGGGAGAGGCTCATGGTATAGTATATCCAAGAATCAAGAAATATATCATTAAAGGGATAGTAATGTTTCAAAATAAAAGCAGCTCCAAATAATCTTCATAGTATTTGGGCCATGGAGAGTGTTATTTTAATACTGTCAGAGTTGTAGTTCAAGAGTAATTGAATGATAAAGTATACCCCTCCTGCCCCTTTTATTGATGTAACAGTGCTCAGCTTAGAGCAGAAGGGAGTATCCAGGTAGATTGCAGAGAGGGACAATCTTCAATTAGCATAAGGGAAAAACCTGAAAAAACCTGTCAAGGGGGGCAGGGGTTTCATTGTTCTCACAGTAAGAAGATTGTCCCTTGCCGTAAGCTGTCTGGTCTGAAGAACACATTCCACATCTGAGGGGAGGCGGCTTGCACTAGGTAAAAGGGGCAGAAGGTTGATACTTTTTCATTCAATTACTCTTGAACTACAAATATGACAGTATTGAAATAACACTCTCCATGGCCCAAATACTATGACGATTAATTGGAACTGCTTTCATTTTGAAACATTACTATCCCTTTAAAGAGATGTACTCAAATTCTATTTTTGCTGCTTGGAATATCAGTAGCCATTATTGCTTGTGGAGGATATTGTAACTGCCCCACACAAATGGCTGTGAGCCAGCCACTCAATCACTCAGACACAGTAATCCATAGGAACAGGTTAAAAACAGAAAACACACAACAAACGCGAGGAGAGTGAACCAGTAACAGCATATAAATGGCAGTGAGCAAACCTAATATTAATAAAGATACTCACAAGAGCATTCCAAGACCTCCCATTGATAGTATGTGTAACGGAAGCTAGGAAGGGACCGCGTTGCCTTCCGCTGTCGTTCCCGGGTCTCTCCTTCTCGACGCCGGACTGGCGCTGTCGGATGCACCGGTCGAGCAGATGAACGGTCCGGTTGCTGCCGTCAAACGGTGAACAGGGAAAATGGCGCAGGAACCAGGTAGCTGTAGTCGAGCAGATTCGAGCACGCTGCAAGCTCGAATCAGATGATCTCTGGAACTCAAGAAGAAGGGGAAGACGGAGTCCACATCGCCGCCTGACAGCATATGAAGTCCGGTCGCAGGAAGCTGGCAGCAGACGGTCGAAGATACAGGATACTCAGCTCAGCTGGGCGTCAGAATGGCCGCTTTAACCATAAGAACATAAGACACCAGAACGCCGCTGTTCACTCAGAAGACTGACACTTTATTGGTACAAAACCACACATATTTATACTCAAACCTTACATTGGAATGCATGGACCAAGCAGATTCAATAGGGAAATAATTCAATCACAATACAGAAGACAAAAGGCTAACAGCAGATGGTCTAACAAATACAATGACTCAGACATGATTATATTTCAAATACAAAAGGGTTGATGAACTCAGACAATGGACACAAAGACTTGAGGGGCTTGAATGAATTACCACACGGCAGGGGGTGTTACTACAGTACAACATAGCCAATGGCTGGAGTGGCTACAGTACACATCTTAGGGACAGTGGCCCAAGGTTGGAGCCTTTGTTTGACTACTTTGAATGCCCTGCTCCAACCTTGACCAATCCCTGAGCTATCTACAGTTCCCCAGCTTAGGCTATGGAAGATATTTGCATGCCTACTCCAGGGATTCAAGTGACTCTCGCCGCCAAACGCTCGATCCGGTGACTACGTTCGCACACCGCGCCGGTACCCTCCGACGGGTAGTCAGTGAGTGGGTAAGCCCTCGACCACAACAATACGTTAAACATAGACTATTTGACAGTACATTAAACACAGTCTAGGTTGTACAACCAGGCCCCATAAAGGATAAACGTCCACAGTTTTATGTGTTTAGGGCTAAACATTCTTATGGCCAGACAAGGGCTCCAGTAACGGACTAAGCTCAGTTACATTAGTATGTACCTTTCTAATTGTCAGTGGGGAATATTAAAGCTGGTTCTCACAGCAAAGGAACCATACCTGTGCGCATCTACTAATGGATAAAATGACCTTCCTAGTGAAAGTGTATGGCAGACTAGAAGATAGAAAAGCAAATGTTTGTTTGTATAGGTAAAAACACCTCAACATATTTCATTGTCTCACTGACGCAAGTCGTTGGGAGGAAATCAAAAAATACACAACATACCTAGATAGATGTTTTCATATAGCAGTCAGGTATATCTAGTTGCACTTTTATTGGTGACTCCTCATAGCCCTCAGGATCAAACATAATATACTAACACTGACATGAAAAAGCCCTTCACAAACCTGCTCCCTCCTACACATCTAGCCTAATCTCCAAGTATTTCTCTTTTTGCTCTGCTACTGATCGCTTACTCTCTACTTCCTCCTCCAAAACCCCCTCTCACTCATGCCTCCAAACTTTCCAAAAGCTGCACCCTATCTCTGGGACAGGCTGCCCCTCTCTGTCAGACTCTCCCATAACTTCCCAAAATTTAGAGCAGCCTACACCTATCTCATCTTCCTCACATTGACTATCAATCTCTCTCAACTTTACCTCAACATATGTCTGTTCTATGCCCCCTATGGTTGGCCTATCTGCAGAACCTGCCAAAAGCTGTCATTTTTTCTACTGTATAACACTTTAACCCACATTCACCTCATGTTTACATGCCACACCCGCTTCCTCTAGGTTGTAAGTTCTCATTATTATGTATCTCTAGCCACTTGTATTCATCTGTACATGTGTGTAAGTTTGTTGATACGTCTTCCCCACATTTTTATTTACAGCAAAAATATGTTAGCTTTTTATACATCAAAAATAATAATAAGATAGCATTTTTTATTTTTAAGGTCCCAATTTTCTTCTCTTGCATGGGTGTTCAGAGTAATGAGTTGGGTGTTTTCTGTAGGATTTCTCATGTGCACTGTTGAAGCCTATTGTCTGTTGTGAGAAGGTATGAACAAAATGTAGATGTCAATAAAGATAACTAACTAAAGGAATATAATTAAAGTGTAAACATATATAAATAGATATACCTGACTGCTGTATAAAGGACCTCCATAAGTCATTTTGGCAAAATGAACCCCTTAATGATCAAAAGGGTGTGCACATACCTCCCAACATTTCAAATTGCCAAAGAGGGACACTTGTGTTTTAGGTGGCGTTACTGGGAGCATGGATGGGGGGCAGGGCATTACCAAGAATTTTTAGGTTATTTCATGACCTAGTGACACCTCCTTGTGTAACCTAATAAATGACTTATAACAAGACCAAAGTATTTTATTTACACAGACATTTATAAACACATATACTGACGTTTAAACAAACATTAATGTGATTTTTATTGCTGTAAAGCAATGTGATACACTTCTATACAGGCCATACAGTCTGATCTCCTAAAAAGAGGGACATCAGGGTGGGAAAGAGGGACAGAGGGATTTAAGTCTAAAAGAGGTACTGTCCCTCCTAAAGAGGGACACTTGGGAGGTATGGGTGTGCATTGCATAGCAATCTATTGCACATTGCTCTGGTCACTTTTTTCCCCACCATAACCTTTTCAGTTATATATATATATATATATATATATATATATATATATATATATATATATTATTATATTATTTATATAATTTGCATTTAATATGAAACCACTTCAGTTACTCTGTGCTTTTCCTAAATGATCAGATTCCCTTTAATATTTTTCCCGTTAAACCCTAGTTCTCAAATGATTTGCTTTTTACTTTCTAACTATGGTGAGATTACATGAATAATTCAAGCATTTTGCCTAGGGATAACTGGAATCAGGGATGCAGCGAGTACAGTTGTGACAGGGACTAGCATCAAAGTGGGCCCATCAGCCTCAGGGCCCATTAGGTTCTAATTGCTTCCCAAAAGAGAATATTTTTGTTAAGGCCCCTAACAAGTTTTTGTACTGGCCTCTCCAATGACTGGTTAAGTCACTGAATGGAATGATGCAGTTTTGCAGTAACAAAAAAAGCATATCCTTATGCAGGTGCTGGCAACCGATGGCTCTTCAGCTCTGCATCTCGCATTTCTGAGCATTCACCGAAGTGTTGTCACACAGATGAAGATCACTTCTGGCTTTTCTCTGAAGCAAAATTATGATACTTTGGAGCTAATTTATAAAGACAAAAGTGGAGCTATTCTGGGGCAAAACAATATTTATAAACACATTATATATAACAAAAGCAGGCAGTGGCACTCATAGCATTTAAATACCAGAAATCTGGTGCACGTCCCATAGAAAATGTACAGATACAATCGACCTGGGCTTACCAAGACGAGACAGCACACAGAGGGATGAGTGTTCAAAATGTAATGGTAGAGTGCTGAGGGCCAAAAGTGTCCAGATATTTCTTATAGCACAACTACAGTTTTCAATGTAACCCTCATTTTTTTTTTTTTTTTTTTTTTTTTAATCACACATCACATCTTTGTCTCACGTCACACTCTGGACATGGCATCACTAAAGGAGTACATGTATTATTAGTCACGCAGGGGTTGGCAACACATATATAAAAGGGGGAGGGGGTGTAATGATCGGAGTTGGCTGGTGGAGAATGATGGGAGTTGTAGTCTGGCAGCAATTAGAGGCCTCACACTGCCCATCTTTGTACTAGAGCATATGATTACTTAATGTATATAAGCACACACATTACACCGTCAGTAAGCATTTAATTCATGCACCAAACGTCTCCCCTACAGAATGAGCAGGAAAATTGAGTAAAGCTATGCCAATGTCCCCCATGCTTTGCTTGTTAAATTGGGTTAAACAGAGTACATAGGTACAAAAAGATCAGATGTGCTACTGATTCACATTTCACGCCATCTGTTGCAGGTAGCATTAAGGGGAGAATTATTGAAGTAAAATGGTTAGCAAATAACAATAAAAATTGTATCTCAGATAAAAAAACATATAGAGTTGTAATCCACAAGCTGTGTGAATTATTAAATAAAAAATAGATTTACTGACTGTGGTAAGCCTCTAAAATGGTTGCTTAATCATGACGGTCTGGCGAACTACATGCAGTAATTAGCCGATATTCAGCTCATAGTCCTTTGCTAAAAGAGCTTAATATCCCCTTTACCTACCCCATGCCTGGGAAATGCTTGAAATAACTGTCGGCACAGCGTACACAGTCTACTCCTGTGGTTCCCCGAACCCCATTGTGTCCTTGCGCGCCAAGCGTAGCCTCGCCACTGTGCCCTCAGCTGTCATCCCCTCTGGTAACAAGCACCTGGACTCTTCCCAATCTGAGACCACAGAGATTACCCTCTTCTCACCTCTCACTAAAGAGGATTTTGTAACTCTATCAACTAAAGAGGAACTTCGAAACATGGCCAAGAACATCAAATTGGCAGTCTGTGAGGATACTGCAATTATTAAGAAAGAACTTGCCTAACTTGGCCAGTGAATTAATGTCTTAACACAAGGCCGGGAAGAAGATTCTACGTATGTACACAATCTGAAGCCTTACTCTGCCAGGAAGAGTTGATTTCCAACCTCACATATAAGTTGGACTATCTGGATAATCACGGACGGAGGTGTAATATCAGAATCCATAACCAGATCAGAATCAGTATCGCAAAAGGATCTACATGCTTAGCTCCAAGCTTTGTTCGCAGATATCCTGGGATTACCTCATTACTCTCTGGTTCTGGTTGATAGTGCAACAGAGCCTTAAGGCCTAGAGGCCCCCCTGGTAGTGCCCCCGGGATGTGATTTGTTGACTTCAATATTTTTCAGATAAAAAGAAGCTAATGAGACAAAGTAAGGAGAAAGGTGTTATTCCTGATCAACAATTAGCAGGTCCACCTCTTCTTCCCCACTATTTTAAATTCCTTTAGGTTTTTTGAAGTCTCAAACAATTTGTTTTTATGTTTCCCTTTAGTGGGATTTTCAGGACAGGTGTTGTCCCTGTTAGTTTCACTGCCAGCTATAACATTTGGTTGAACAGTTACTTCTTCTTCCATTATGCCATCAGCATTAAAATGTTTATTTGGTGAGCATAGCGTTTCCTCTATATATTAAGGTGACTTTCTCCCCATTTATCACTCTCTCTCTTCCTATTTTTGAGACTGAAGGGCGTTTGTGGATTCAACTGGTGATTGGTGAACCTCCTTTACATTCTACTTCAACCCTATATACTTCCATTTGGAAATCATGTGGAACAAGGAGGTGGTGAAGTGGAGTAAAGTCATCCTGGGGTTTATACAAGGAGTGTGCATTACTTTGAGGTAAGTGATTAGTCTCTAGAAAATTCGAGTACTGATCCTAAGAGCACTGGGTAAAAGTGAAGGTCTGGAAGAATTTAGAAATACTACAATTAGAGGGAATTTTCTGCTATGATTCTTTATTATTTCTTTGCAACAGATGTTGCCATTTGTAACCCTTTCCAGTTCTAGCAAGCTGCGAAGACCCTTGTAATTTGGATATACTAAAAAATTTGTTGTATAATAAGGTTTTTGGGTACCTCTCTTGAAATCATTTTTCTATTTGTGTTGTTGGCGCTAGTCTTGTTGACCTCGGGAGAGAGTACTATATTAGTTCTCCTTTTGTAGGTTAATATATTTATATATTTTTGTATTATTGTAAATATTGTGATTTGCATTTAGAGCTCTACATTCTGTACTATAGGAGCTGTGGCTGTCTATACTATAGCACAGGAGTTCTCATAAGCTTTGTTGTAGTGCAACACACTAGTTTCACATAATAGTACCATGAAATCCTGACAAATCATTTAAAGCAGAAGAACCACCTGAACACAACATTAGCTTAAATAACTCCCCATCTGGCGACTAGCTGCTTAGTAGCGCTAGTCGCCAGAATTATTACTTGACAAACAGATTTAGCCTTTCTTCCTGGGCTGACAGCATCATGGAATGCAAACATCTTGCCATAATGACGTCCTCGCGCCTGCGCTGTCAGTCCCAGCTGGGTCTAGGAGATGTAGGCGCATGGACATCATTATGGCAAGATGTCCGCGTTCCGTGATGCTGTCAGCCCGGGAAGAAAGGCCAGCTCTGTTTGTCAAGGTAATAATTCTGGCAACTAGCACTACTAAGCAGCTAGTCACCAGATGGGGAGTTATTTAAGCTAAAGTTGTGTTCAGGTGGTAGTTCCGCTTTAAACCCTTGAATACCAGAGAGGTCTCCAAGGAATTGTACAGCAATGCTTTGGAGACATCTCTAACATCCAAAGGTTTAACATACAGTAGCATTACATTTCAAAAATACTTCTTGCTAGTTTAAACCAGAAACTTAAAGTGAGCCAACCTGCATTTTGACTTTACATATTATACACTGGCAGAATATATAAAGATAAACTTTTTTTAACACTTTTACATCCTGACAAGGAGTTCACTGAATGTCTGTTTGCTTAGGGATACTGATAAATTTTATCATTATCCCAGCAGGAGTCAGTGCTCTGAATGACATATTTTCTGCTGCAGGAATAACATATTGTAACTTGGACCACTTACTTGTGCCTGCTGCCCAGGCCAAAAGTGGCCAACCTGTTCCTGTTGTGTGTTCATGAATCAGAGTGACTATGTGTATGATTATGTATGCACCTGAGTGGATATGTATGTGGATATGGTGGATATGTGTGCATCTGAGAATGGAAATGTGTTTGATATGTGTTTGATTTTGTGTGCATTTGAGAGTGGATATGCGTAAGATTATGTGTGCACCTGAGAGTGGATATGTGTAAGTTTATGTGTGCATCTGAGAGTGGATATGTGTAAAATTGTGTGCATCTGAAAGTGGATATGTGTAAGATTATGTGTTCATCTGAGAATGGATATGCATATAATTATGTTCTGAGAGCAGATATGCATATGATTATGTGTGTTCATCTGAGTGTTAATGTGTGATTGTCAATGAGTGAGACAAAGTGTGAATCTGAGTGTCGGTGTGTGCACCTGTATGTGAAAGTTTTGGAAGGGAGGTCCACAGTAACTTGTAAAGCTCACTGACATAGGTTGAACTTGATGGATGCATGTCTTTTTTTTCATCTTCACCACTATGTTAATATTTAAAATGGAACTGGGTTACATCAGGGCTGTTTTAAGATATTCTGAGGCCCCCTACATATTTGTACAAGGAGGCCCCCATATCCGTTATATCCCTATCCCAGCATAACAATAAATGTGCTTACTTCATACCAGCTAACCTTGTGCTCATCTAACATAGCATTTGTTATCCATATACTGTATATATTTGCTTATTTCCAATGTTTTTGGTACTTATTAGAAATTCTATTTGGATACATAAGAATGTTTAACATCTTGGATGCTAGAATGATCTTCAACATATTACTTCTCTCTAAGGCTGATGTATTAAAATAACTGGTGTGTCTCTATAGCAAAATAACAGTACCAAAGAGGACAAAGAAACTCCCAAATATCCACCAATTTAAATGGGAATTTTAAACCCTTGAATGTTAAACATATTGAAAAGGTGTTAAAAAAAACACTTAAAAATGGAAATTTCTATTTGTTCCCTATGGTGCAATTGTTTGCCCAAAAATTATACATTAGTCTCAGATTCAGCTGAGGTCAAATAGACTCTGAATAGATAATTAGAATATATAGTTCAATTATTTCAGCTAACATCTAAAATAAATAAACTTTGCCAAAAGTTCCACATCAAGAGGCATATGGAGTCATCTTGTCCGTTAAACCTTACAGATGTTCTTTCATGCTTTGAATCGGAAAAGACCAAGTATGGGAAAGACTATGGGCAAGTTGTTAAAAAAGTTGTAGTAATACATTTCTATGGAGCTTTAGGAATATTGTATATATTTTAGTTAACATAGTAACAGTTTATGAAGCTGAAAAAAAGACATACATCCATCAAGTTCAGCCCATTCCATAGCACCCCTGTTGATCCAGAGGAAGGCAAAAAAAAACCCAAAAAACACAGAAGCCATTTCCAATTAAGCCCCAAGTGGGTAAAAAAATTCCTTCACGACTCCAAATGGCAGTAAGATAGTCAAGAACCCATCTGCATTGAAACTAACATAATTCTCAGTATTGTTCTGTACTAGATAGGTATCCATTGTTTTTTTTGTTTGTTTGTTTTTTGTTTCTTTTTAAAAAGCATTACTGTATCTTCAAGAACAGCATCCCAGGGCAAAGTATTCCATAACTTTACTGCCCTTACTATAAATAAGGCTTTTGTTTTAGTCAAAAGCACCTTTTCTCTAATATTAATGGATGACATCTCTTTCTTCGCTCAGCTCTTTGAGTAAATAGTCCATTGGAGAGTTATTTGTATTGACCTTGAATATATGTGTAAATGGAAATATCACCCACTTAGACATCTTTTCTCTAATGTAACACAGTTTGGCTAGTTTCTCTTTATAACTCAGATCCTCCAATCTCTTTATCAGTTTTGTTGTACGTCCATGCACTTTTTCCAATTCAGTAATGTCTTTTTACGAACTGGTGCCCAGAACTGTACTTCATATTCTAGATGAGGATTTGCCAAGAATTCATATAGAGGTAGAATTATATTTGCATCCTGTGCATCTTATACTCCCTTGTTATGCAGAATAGTAGCCTATTTGCTCTTACAGCAGCTAAGTGAAGTTGATCGTCTATCAGTACTCCTAAATCTCTCTCTAATGAGAATTCCCCAAGTTGTTTACCATTTAATGTATATGTAGCATGTTTCTATTGCCAAATGCAAAACCTTACAATTATCTACATTAAATGTCATCTGCCCATTGACTCAGTTCATTTGAACCCTTCTGCAGAGAAAAACATCCTGCTCTGTATGTATGTATTTTAACTTTTTGAGCTATATGACCTCAGTTATACCAAAATGTATACTTCACCTTTAAAGTAGATTTAACAGTATGACATATGGCTCCAACAAAATAATGCATTTTGTTTATTAATTTTTTTGACATTATTAATAAACCTTAAATAAAGTATATGTATTATAAAATTTACTCATAAAAGGAAACAATTTTAATATAGGTTTTAAAACAGGACACATCAACAGTTTCTTCCTTTTAATCCATTTTGCTATCTTCCATTTTATGAGAGTATTAGGGTGCCATCTGGTGGAGAAAATTTTCAGTGAAGAATTTAAAAATATGAATCATTTCACAATTCATGCTATGATATTATGCGTATTTGGAAATAAAAAAAAATATTTAGAAATAAATTGTCATGAGAAGGTCTCCATTATCAAAAACAATCAATTAATTGGCTTAATCAAAATACTACACAGAGATAAACCTAGGTAAACTAAACTCAGTGCCATTTCACCTCTAAACACAAACAGAACTTGTTAGATATTGCTATCCCTGAATAAGCAAGTGAACATAGTTACCATGAAGAACAGCTATAGCAGAAAAACCTCTGGGAACTAATGTTGATACATCCCTGTTGGTCACAAGTAAACTATACTCAGCATGCACAGTTATAATAACATAGCATGTTAACCCTCTGAGTGCCAGAGTGGTGCACCAAAGCAATGCTTGCGTACCCTTCTGACACTCAGAGGGTGAACTCTATCAAAAGGACTGAATATATTACTCAAAGTGCTGTATGTTTCAAAGAGAGTCTAGGACTTATTGGACAATCCAAGTGCATTATAGGGGAGAATTAAAAATGTCCATTCAATTAAACGGGGATTGTAAGCCCCTGAGTGCTAGAAAGCAATGCATTGGAGACATCTCTAGCATTCAGGAGGGGGTAAAAACCCTATATAAATGAAGTGTCAATATTGACATGGCTTTGCCTGTACAGTTAATAAAACAATGACTGGTTGTTTAATTTTCGGTGCTTAACCCTTTCAGCTCCAAAAAGATGTTCAATGCATTCCAAAGCACTGTGTTATACAACATTCCATCAGTGAGTGTGTGTGTGTGTGAGCGAGCACGTGTGCGTGTGAACTTGCGCGCGTGTGTGTGAGAGCATGTGAACAGAGTGTGCGTAACTATGAGCTTTGAATCTATTGAGTTTTTTGCATATAGCATTGTATAGCTTTTGGTGTTTTACATATGGCGTATTGTGTTACGCTTTGTGTTTTTTGCATATGGAATATAGCATTTGGCGTATTGTGTTTTTCATATTGTATTTAGCGTTTGGCGTATTGCGTTTCTTGTACTGCTCATAGCTTTTGGCATATAGCTTTTGATGCATTGCTTATAACATTTGCAGTTTTGCATATAGCGTTGTGCGTTTGTTGTTTGACATACGGCATGCTGTTTTTTGCATACAACGTATTGTGCATAGCATTTGGTTAATAGCATTGTACATATAGGGTTTAGAGTATTGTGTTTGGTGTATTGTATATGGTGTTTTGCGTATAGCTTCTGTGCATTTGGTGTTAGCGTTTGGTGTATTGCGTATAGCATTTATCCTATTGTATCTGGCATATAGCATATTGCTTACAGCATTTTGCATGTAAAGTTTTGAGCATAGCATTTACTTTTTTGAAAGCAGTTACAGTATCTACAAGCACAGCATCCCGGGGCAAAGAATTCCATAGCTTTACCTCCCTTTCCGAAAAAAAAAACCCTGCCTTTGCTTTAGTCTTAATGGATGACATCTTGTTCTTCGCTCAGCTCTTTGAGTAAATAGTTAATTGGAGAGTTATTTGTATTGAGCTAGAAGATATTTGTAAATGGTAATCATATTACCACTTAGATATCTCTCCTCTAATGTAAACAAACTCAATTTGGATAGTCTTTCTAACTCAGATCCTCCAATCCCTTTGTCAGTTTTACTGCACCTCTGCACTTTTTCCAGTTCAATAATGTTTTTTTGGTTTTTGTTTTTTTTTTAAGAACTGGTGCCCAAACTGTACTCCATAGTCTAGATGAGGCCTTACCAAGGATTTATATAGAGGTAGAATAATATTAGCATCCCATGCATCTATACCTTTTTATGCAGGATAGTACCCTATTTGCTCTTGCAGCAGCTGTGTGACACTGCACACTGCTGTTAAGCATATGGTCTATTAGTACTCCTAAATCTCTCTATTGAGGATTCCCCAAGTTGTATCCAATTTAGTGTATATGTAGCATGTTTGTTTCCACAGCCCAAATGCATAAATGTACATTTATTTACATTAAATGTCATCTACCACTTTTTTGCCCGTCCACTCGGTTTATCTAAATCCTTCTGCAGAGAAAAAACATTCTGCTCTGTATGTATTATTTGAACTATATGACCTCAATTATATCAAAATGTATATTTCATCTTTAAAGTAGATTTTACATTATGAGATATGGCTCTAAAGAAATAAAAAATGAACAAAAATGCAATATGACTTAATAAACCTAAAAAAGTAAATGCATTATAAAACCTTATTTGTAATACTAGTTTTAAAATAGGACACAAACAATTTATTCATTTTATATCCGTTTAGCCATCTTCCATTTTATGACAGGATTAGGGTGCCATCTGGTGGAGAAACTCTTCTATGAAGAAAAAAAAATATAAGAATCATTGCTCCATTCATGCTCTGAGATTGTGTGTATTTGGAAATTAAAAAAAATATATTTAAATGTAAATTGTCAGGAGAAGGTCTACATCAGGAAAAGAAACTCAGTTAATTGGCTTAATCGATATATTACACAAAGACAAACCTAGGTACACTAAACTCAGTGGCACTTCACCTCAAAACACAAACATAACTTTTTAGATATTATTATCCCTGAATAAGCAAGTGAACATAGTTACCATGAAGAACAGCTACAGCAGAAAAAACCTCTGGGTATTAATGTTGATACATCCCTGGTACTTGATCCCAAGTAAACTACACACAGCATGCACAGTTATAATAGAGTATCATGTTCACCATTTGAGTGCCAGAGCAGTGCACAAAGCAATGTGTTGCATAACCCTCTGGCACTCAGAGGGTGAACTCTGTCAAAAAGGACTGCATATACTACTCCTGGTGCTGTATGTTTCAAAGAGAGACAAGGACTTATGGGGCAATCCAAGTGCATTATAGGGGATAATTAAAAATGTCCATTCATTTAAATGGGGATTTTAAGCCCCTAATGTTAGAAAGCAATGCACTGGAGACATCTCTAGCATTCAGGAGGGGGTAAAAACTATAACTGAAGTGTCAATATTGGCACAGCTTTGGCTGTCCAGTTAATAAAATAATGACTGGCGTGTTTAATTTTCAGTGCTTCGCCCTTTCAGCTCCAAAAAGGTGTGCAATGCATTGCAAAGCACTCTGTTATACAATTCTCCATCAGTGAGTGTGGGTGTGTGTGTCTGTTTGAGCGAGTGTGTGTTCATGTGCATGTGAGCAGAGCATCTGAGCATTTTCCATATAGAGCAATGGTTTTCAACCCGCGCCCTCAGTGGCTACTAACAGGCCAGGATTCGAGAATTTCCTTTTAAGATCACAGGTGAGTTAATCAGTATGACTGAGCCTCTGATCAACACACTTGTGTTCGAGCAGGGAAATTCCTAAGTCCTGGCCTGTTAGTGGCCACTGACGGCACGGGTTGAGAACCACTGATATAGAGTATTGTGTCTAGCTTTGTGTGTTTGTCGTATTGTGTTTTGTATTTAGCATTTGGCATATGGTGTATGGCATATGGAGTTGTGCTTTTGGCTGATATATAATGTTTGGAGTATGGTGTTTGACATATGGCATATTTTATATGGCATCTGGCATATAGCGTGTTGCATTTTGCATATAGCGTATTGTGCATAGCATATGGCGGATAGCATTGCACATAAAGCATTGTGCATATAGCGTTTGCGGTACTGGGTATGGTATTTTGCGTATATAGCGTAATTGAGGCAAATTGTGTATTGCATTTGGCTTATTGCGTATATTGTGTATATGGTTTGGCTTATTGCATTTGCTGTACTGTGTATTGCATTTGGAGTATTGCGTTGAGCATATACAGTGTATAACATTTCGCTTATAGCATTTGGAGTTTTTAGTATAGCGATTGTTGTATAGCTTTTGGCTTATAGCTTATTGCATATATCATTTTATGCACTGTTTGGCATATAGCGTTTTGCATATACAAATTGCGTATAGGGTCTTGCACTGTGCATATAGTGTTGTGAGTGTCTTGTGTGTGTGTATGTGTGTATATTTTATAATAAATATATAATATACACGCACAAACACTACACTATAGATATATAGATATATATATACACACACAGACACACACTACCCTCTGTATATATACTATATGTGTGTGTGTCTGTGTATAGAATGTTAGTGTGTAGAGTGTGTGTGTGTGTGTATATATATATATATATATATATATATATATATATATATATATATATATATATTTTTTTTTTTTTTTTTTTTTTAATTTATTTTTTTTTTTCCACCTATAATGCATTTGATTTGACACAGAATTCCTCCACTTCTTTTGAACATACTGCCCTTAGTCCATACCAGTGGTTCTCACTTACAGGCCAGGACTTAGGATTTTCCATGCTACTGAGGGCAGGGTTGAGAACCACTGGTCCATTCTATTGCAAGCTAAACACATAATGAAGAAAAACTGTACATTAATAGTGCCGTCATCAAAAAGAAAAATATCACAATGGGACATGTTATTATGGCAATGGTGGAACAACTTTCTAGGGAAAAGCGACAGTGCCATAGGGCACAAATAAAAAATACCAGTCATTTAATTAGGTATTTTTTTAATCGATCGAATGTTAGAGAGGTAACCAATGCACTGTGAAACATATAAGGGGTTAAAAGCAAAATTTATTTGTTCCCTGTGGTGCAATCGGTTTTCTCAAGAATTGCTCCACTCTTGACTTTAAACATATGCTCCAGTTGGTAAATCTCTTACTGTAATGTTTATTAAATGTTTCCCTTGGATAATAATAGAGACATCTCCAACACATTGCCTAGCAATGTGTTGGAGACCTCTTTAGCATCCATGCGTTGCATACCTTTCTGAGATTCAAAGGGTTAAAACGACTGACACCTTACATGCTTTGTGTTCTAAGTACACATACCCAACTATATGTGAATTAATTGGCAGTGACAATGTATAACTTCATAGGAACGGTGCTCAATAATGAACCAAACGTCTCTGAGATCACACCTGTGAAAGCTAGAATCACCAAACATTTTAACCTACGATATTATCTATACAAAGGGGAATGTATGAATCCACCAGTGCTACGTGTTACTATGTTGTTCTATAGAGCCTATGCACTAAGATCTCCAAAGCTGAATAAATGTTAATGCATAGACTCCAGCGAATAACATAAGAATTGGAGAAGTGATAAACTGGAGAGGTCATCTCCACTTTATCACCTCTTTATCACTGCTAGTGAACCTCCCCCAACATCTCCATTGATATCACTTCTCCAATTCCTGTTTTATTCTACGGCATATATTGACGCATATATTTATCTAAGAGCATTTTAAACAAATTATATATTTTTTTTTGTGTATTTTTATCTTTAAGATTACATGCCATTGAATTTTCTTTAAAATGCCCTTTAACATTATAAAATTTGCGGTTTTCAAGCTTAAAGTTTTTGGTTAAACCCTTGTTAATGGGTCCTTATAATAAATAAATAAATTTCAAAGGATGCCTTATTGTGGTCACTGCTGCATAACTGATCCCTTACCTGTATATTGATTACCATTTCAGAATTGTTTGAGACCACTAGGTCCAGCATGGCCTCTGTTTTAATTGGCCCCTCTATTAAATTGGTATGACATTTTCATTGAATTGATATGATCTGTTTTTTTGGAACATCTTTGTAATAGTTTTAAAGTGTTAGTAATGTCCAACACTACAGGTCTTGAGAAGTGCCTAGATCTCGTTACTTACTACGAATCCCTTCATTGGAATGGTCTAAAACATGTGCCTGTATTACAAGCACACGTTTTAGACCATTCCAATGAAGGGATTCCGTGTAAGTAACGAGATTGTGGCACTTCTCAAGCGCCTCCGTGTCGACAGACACAAATCTCCTGCTGACCGCTTTACAGCTGTCAGTAGGAGACAGTAAACTTTAAACGCCTGTATCTCTTAAACCATAGCAGTTTGAGAGATACTTTTCTTTGCATTTAGCTCAGCTTTTTAAGCTCTTCTAAATGCAAAACACTTTTTGTTGGACATTACTAACACTTTAAATGGTGGATAAAGAATCAAGTTTGTACTTTTATACAGCTATAGCACCAGGACTGCCGGGCACAGTATCCATGAATATATGGATTGGGAGGTAGATGCGAGAATGAGCTGGGAGTCTGTAAATGCCTATCTATACTTGTGTGTGTGTGAACCTTATAGTAATAAACTCTGCTTCTATATTTCTTTTCTTTTGTGCTTCTTTTTACACTGCAAAAGTAGAAGTACATGGAACTTACCTATAAAAGTGGGCTTGTATTTCATCCGTTTTCTTCATGTCATCAGCCAATTCCATCTTAAATCACACAGTTTTTGTCCTCTGTCATCAGCCATTTACATCTTTGCCATCATTTCAATTTAATTCCCAACATACTATTTATTAGATATAAAAGTATTTTATCCTTGATATACATTTTGCCAGCTGGATCGCCCAGTG
This sequence comes from Rhinophrynus dorsalis, assembly GCA_037306005.1. Taxonomy (NCBI): domain Eukaryota; kingdom Metazoa; phylum Chordata; class Amphibia; order Anura; family Rhinophrynidae; genus Rhinophrynus; species Rhinophrynus dorsalis. The sequence goes on from CM074721.1 coordinate 225,117,594, forward strand.
TAAGCCACCTATAAAGCAGAGCAAGGACACTGAAACAAAACACAGCAACTACACAACAACAATAGGTACACAGCAGGGGAGTCCCCAGTAGGTGAGATGCTGGGGTATACAGAATGAGGTACGGAGTTGGCTGGCATTGGCTACCCCCCAGGCAGGCTTGATGAGACCTAGGTCGGATTAAAGATGCTGACTGCAAAGTCAGTTTGGTGCTGACCGGAGGAGCCGACCCACACCCAAGATGACTGCCTGGGGATAGCTGTTACCTTTTGGGGTCAAGGGAGGGCAACAGATAACAACACAGACTTTACCTGCAGTACCAGTCGAATGTTGCTGAACAGGAGATGCTGGTGAACAGGAATATACGACCTCCAGCACAAAGGTACGACTGGCAGTCGAAGGGTTCGATGTTCAGCTGCTTGGGCTGGTATCAGACGGACGGTCAAATGGAAGGGAAGAAAAAAAAAAACAGAAGGTCGAAGAGGTCGAACTCCAACCGCTCAGGTGAAAGGGTAAGGCAGATGAGTCGAAGAGACAGCTGGATCAGCTGGTTTGTTGGATAGTTGGAATAGCAGAGTTGGTAACAGGTGGGCAACGATGCACATAAACAGCAAGAAGTAGAGTAGTCAAGAAGAAGAGCCGGGGTCAGCAACAGAGAATCAATCAAATGGAGGCATAGTACAAGGTCAAAGAGCAGGAGAGTAGTCAGCAAGCAAGGCCAAAGTTGATACACAGAATATACAATTAAGGAAGGGCAAGGGAACTCTGGAACAGGACTAGAAACCGCAAATCATGCACTAGAACACTTTGATCACGCACCAGCACTGAGTAACTGATGCCTGATAAAGGCTCAAGACTCTGCATAAAACCAGGGCAGGAAAAAAGGGTTCAGGTAAATAGAAAGAACCAAGACAAAAACCAGGCAGCCATAAGAAAAAAAAAAAAAAAAAAAAAAAAAGGAGCATGAAAAAGGGTGGAACATGACATTTAATATCATGCTCATCATTTGAGAACTATTGAATAAGTGGGATTTTACGATATAGTTATCTGTGTGTAACATGATTTACAATGACTTGTTTGTGGACCATTGGTGTCTGTTGGGCTCTTTGGGGGTCTAATTTGAACACCAATTTTTTTTTTTCTAGTGGGGTTTATGTTTGTACACATTTTATGTATATCTTTTATTATATTTATTTATGATGATATATAGTGTTGGTTGTGGGTTCTGTTTATACAGGGACCTGTTTGTTCATTCCTGGGGACCTTGTACTCACTGCTTGAGCACAACTTGTTTGTTCTTATTTCTCCTATCCTCAATAAGTTAATGTTAAATTAAATGTGAAAATCAACATAAATATGTGGGGATTTGCAAAAAGGCAATATAATTTTCATAGAGATCACAATTTCCTATGTTATTCCATGGGCTGTATGTACAAATATTCAAGAGCTGTCCAGAGAAACGAGGATATTTTTTTGGGTAAGTATTGGGCGCATGATGGCATCACTTAAACTGTGGCTTCTCTGTATAAGGTTACGGTGACTCATTTTATAAACACTGAAAGTATATTTGTAATGGGTGAATAAAGCAATTATATTTACAGTATTAACATATATTGTGCTTTCATCAGTTAAAGGTTCCATATGGCACACCCTAGGAGGTTTCCAGATTTTTCCTTCTCATGAATATATTACTGCTCAGTTTGAATTGTCCAATCACAGTATTTTTTGCTGGATATATATATTTTTTTCGTGGTATCTTTTTAAGCTGGAAAGATCTTTGAATGTTGTGGTTTACTGCATTTTGTGACTACAATGTACCACTTTGTGGTACATTTCAATATTTCCATGTAATGATCATACTCATTTATACTTAGGGACAGACATATTTTTTTTACAGGAGAAGTAATACCTAACAAAATTATCATACTTTGGACAGAATATCCTAATAGCTGTATTAACTTTACCCTTGTGCTTTTGTTCAAGTGATAACATCTTCAGTCGATACTGGATGTCACATCCAATTGTCCATGGATGAAGACATGGCAGTTTCTAGTATGACCACAGAACACTACTGCCTTCGGCACATGGTAATCTTAAAGGGATAGCAATGCCTTAAGATAATAACAAGTAGTATTGTAGCTAAGACAAAAGAAACCCATCAGTGCAAGTCCTATCTCTCAAACCTTTATTGTTTGGGACAAAGAACGTTTTAAAGGTCCCCACTCCATGCTGTCAGCTGTAAAGCTCACAGCAGGAGCATAGAGTCGGCCGACTTGAAGCGGCTCTTCAGCAGAGCCGTGATACTGAATTCTAAAAAGAGCTACTTCTTTGGAATGATCTTCAAAGTGTGCCTGGTTTGCAAGCACACTTTGTAGACCATTCCAATGAAGTAGTTCTTTTTAGATTTTGGTATCTCGGCCCTGCTGAAGAGCCGCCTGACGGTCACCAGACCAGGATCTCCTGCGGCCAGCTAGACGCTGACGTCAAGGAAAGGTTTGAGAGATAGGACTTGCACTGATGGATTTCTATTTTCCTTATCTACAATACTACTTGTTAATATTTTAAGCTATTACTAACCTTTTAACCCTTCAAGACAAGAGAGTATCACGGTGCCCTGGAGTGACATTGTTTACTTCCTAGATGTCGCTCTCGCTGAGTTGCTATTCTTATAGGGCACCACTCTGATGAGGTCATTGCTTCACCTACCTGTCAGGGTTTTTAAACCTCAGCCTGTGTCATTTCCAGTGCCCTTTCGTGGTGTACCTGAGCTTATTGCTGTGTTGGTCCATTACCGTTCCTGTGTATTACCTGGCTACGTCTGACTACCCGTTCCGGTTCTGACTCCTGGCTCGTGTGACTACCCGTTCCGGTTTGGACCCCTGGCTACATCTGAAGACCCATTCCGGTTCTGACTTCTGGCTACGACTGACAACCCGTTCCGGCTACAACCACTGGCGACGTCTGACTACCCGATCCGGTTCTGACCATTGGCTTCCTCCTGCTTTACTCTCCGTGTTGCGCTCCGTAACCATTCCATGCCTCGGTTTGGTTCCCGTGCTGCCTGTGTCTTCCGCTCTGCGCTCACTTCCGTTAGCGATGCTTGTCGGTCACTCCGTGTGTCTGACCTCCTGTGACCATACCGGTTTGTGCTGCCTCGCATATCCTCCATCTGGCTACCCGCCTAGTGTATCCCCTGTTGGGGTATTGGTCTGCTCCTTATCTCTGCCGACTGTGTGTATGGGAGTGCTCTGCACTGTCCTCACATCTACCGTGTAGTCCAAGGGCCATTCTGTTTCTGACCACCTGCCCTGTGAAAGGTGAGGAAAGTGCCTACACTGTTCCTCTCTGGTCTTGTGAAGGTGTGCCATTCTGTGTATGGGAGTGCTCTGCACTGCCCTCATATCTACCTTGTAGTCCCAGGGCCATTCCGTTTCTGACCACATGCCTGGTGAAGGGTAAGGAAAGTGACTCCAGTTCCTTCCTGGTCTTGTGAAGGTGTGCCACTATCTATTGCCACTTTGTGTCATTACCATACTACTGTTGTGTCATTTGTTGCCATCAGCCTGTTGCCTTATCTCCTGTCAGTCATTATATTTAATAAAAGTTTTATATTAAGTTCATCTGTACTTATCAGTGTGTTAATTTCCTAGTCACTCCGTGAAAGAGGTGTACAATGCACCTATCCTTAAACGGTTAATTAGGCTCATGCCTACTTCATTTTAAAGAAAGAAAGAAAAAAAAACACAGCCAGCAGTTGCCATGTCCACCTCCATTGCATGAAATCAAGGACTGACTTAAGAGGTTTTATCTTGAACAGACACAAGGGCAAAAATCATAGATGCAGTTAGATTTTTCTGGCCATAGTAAGGTAATTGCAGGGTTATTGTTAGGAGGTGTTCCTTCTTCTTTAAGTCTAGTCTTAATTAAGGTATTAATGGATGACAGATCCATTGCAAATTAAATATATTGGAAGAGTTCCCTTCATTTGCAGAACCTGGCGGCAGCCCCAAGAACATGAGCCAATTCCTGTCACTTCTTTCTTTTGCCTTAAAGATTGCTTTCTTTCACATGTGTTTGATCAGTGAGTTGGAGTCCTCCCTATTATACATGGTGTCATCTACTTTTTCAACTGCTGTAAAATTGTCTGCCCTTCACTCAGCCCCATTGTATGACTCACTCATGTCTGGCTCCATTGTGCTATGTTTACATGTCCATTGCCCCTATTGTTCCACAGTCTACCTAGCCATTGTACCATTGTGTCCCTTTGTGCCAGTCCCTGGCTAACACTGTTACCTGTGTATAAAAGTTGTTTTTGCCATCAATAAACCAGTACTCGTTTTCGACTTAACCTGCGTCCTGTCTTTTCATTCCTGGTGGCAGTGGTGGGATTCTTCTCCTAAGAGGTCCAAACCACCACCTGGGGATCCGGCTGGTGGAGAGATGGCAGACAACTACAAGCATGTTCCCTTGGCCACCCTGCAGGATAGAACGGCCATGGAGAACGAGATGTTGCTGGCTTAAAGAAGCAGGACTTAATACAGGCCTCCTTGAAACAGATGAGGAAACGGCCGAGTTGCCACGAACCACCGACCTTCCCGGTGATATCAGTCCCACCCTGACAACCGTCTGCATCATCTGCAGACGGTATGTCTGAATAGAAATCTGGCAAAAGAACTGAGAGACACCGATGCTACCCTCACGCTAGTCCGGCCACAATGTGTGTCACCTGGATTGAACAAGTCATGAAGGTACGAGAGGATGGGGGTAGAGTATACCAACTACCCATGGCCAGAGCTCATCTGGACTGGGGCACGGGCCAAGTAAATCGGATTGTTGGGGTAATGCCAGGCCTACCAACTGATGTCCTGTTGGGTAACGACCTGGGCCATCTACAGAGTCACTTCTCCCCAGAGAGCCCCACCGAAGACTGTCAAGTGCTTGCCAGAGCCTCTGAAAAAGCAGCTCTGGCCATATGTACCCTGGCTGGTGATGACCCAGAAGAGCAGGACATCCCTGATCTTCTGACACTCATACCCAGTGGTGCGTTGATCCCTTTTCCCTTGCCCGCATCTAGACCCTACCCAGCATGGCCAGATTAGGGACATGGTTCACATCTGTTTTCCCCTTTGCCCGGGCCTCACCTCCCTGACACAGCACCAAGTTGAAACCTCAGGGCAAGGGGCGCTCCGGCAACCCGCTTACTGGATCCCAGAGGCAATCAAGAAGGGCATGCTCCAGGAGTTACAAGAGGCGGTAGCCGAGTCTGCATTCATCACCCCCTTTGGCCTCTACCAATTTAAGGTAATGCCATTCGGGACGAAGAATGCCCCGGCTACTTTCCAGAGGTTAGTGGATCACCTGCTGGCAGAGGCACAGGAATATACTTGTGCCTACCTGGATAATATCACTATCTTCAGCGACACATGGGAAGAGCATCTCTTACGCTTAAAGACAAAAAAACAGAAAATAAAAGGGCGCCCAATAGTGCCTATTAGCATTATTGACGCTTATTTCCTAAAATAATAATTGTAATACTCACAAGAGTGGTAGTTGTGAATGGACTTGTGTGTACAGTCACAACAAATCAGGCATGCAATGAATTTTAAACCTGTCCCTGCTCAGGTCCTTGGAATAGGGATGGTACTTCAATCCAATAATCTCAGCATTCAAATTACAAATTCTAGTAAGGATCTAAAAAAAGCTGCTATAGTCCCAAAAAATATATTTAATTAATAAAAATAGGGTCATACCCTTTTAAAAATTACCTTAAAACAATATACAGGCAAGCAAATCTTACCGTTTCGCAGTTATCAAACTGCTTTCTCAAGAGCTAGCCTAAATTCAAAGACAACAGAGCAGCAACAACAAGATCTCATTTAAATTCCCCCCTTTCACTCTGATTTGCTAATTGCCATTCCACTAGGAGGCAAACAAATCGAAATGTCGAAGTTTCAGGAGGGTATTTTGGAAAGGAAACAGAAAAAACTAGCTGAAGATGAATCTGATTATAAAAATAACCAAATAAGAACTTGGTCTAAACAACATAATAAAATTAGATCTGATGTAAATAGACAATATTCTCTAAATAGTAGAGGGGGAAATCAAAGTGAATTAAATTCCCATAGAAATGGAAATTTTATTCGAAGTGAGAAAACAGTTACAGTGAGTCCTGGGAAGAGCAAAGGGAGAAATGGTTCCCTTCCAGGAGGATCACCAAGTGTGGAAATTAGTGATAAGAGTAAAAGAACAAATACCAAACCTGGTGATATCATAAAACAAAAAGCATTCTTAATGAGTTGATAAATTTGGAGGCGGAAGTATATGATGACCCGGATGAAGGGCCTTCAAGTAAGGTACCATTAAGAAGTAATAATAATCTGGGTCCTTTTTTAGATTTGCACCAGACCCCCGAAATACCATGGTGGAAAAATCAGAATCGATTTTTACCACTAAGGGAAGAGACACAATCAAAAAGGACAAACCCAGGGGTAGAAGAGGAAGAGGGATCACAGCCAAAAAAACAAGAACAGATTAACAGACAGTTGTATATACAATTTATCAAAACATGTTTTATCAAGGGAATTAAAAATGGTCCTGGAGAAAGTGCTTTCGTTTTGCCCATCGTCAACTCCAAATCTCTTCGAATTATTTGTGGATTTACAGAGTTTTGTCCAAAAGTTATCATTGAAGAGTTATTTTGCAAATAAGGCTTTAAAATCAATGACTAATGGTTCCTCTGTTCCCATTGTTTGGAATATAGGTTTGAGAGATGACATGGGCAACGAAATTGTTCCATATGTGGATGCTGAAACAGATTACATCCTCAACGGAACAGTTCCATCGGGCCTGAAGCCAAGATCATCCTTCAAGGGAAATCATGTTGAGGTATTTTATTCAGTAGTGATGGAAGACTTTAGAAGAATGTCTAGAAACAAACAGATCCCAAACAATCTAACCCAAGGGGAAAGAGTAGCAATGGAAAGTCTTAGAACTAATGATCAAATCATTATTATGCCAGCTGATGAAGGGGGGTGTGTGTGTGTGTGGTAATTCAGGACTTAGATAGCTATATGCAAGATGCAGAGCGCATCTTATCAGATACCTCTTACTATTTACCTTTAAAAAAGGATCCTTTAATGATCTATCAAGAGGAGCTTAGGGGATTACTTGATAGAGCTGTGGAGAGGGGTGTTCTTGGGGCGTCCGAGAGGGATTTTGTATTTATTACTAATCCTAGAATGCCCATTTATTACGATCTTCCCAAAATACATAATTCCCTCTCAGACCCCCCCGGGCTGCCCCATTATATCAAGCATAGATTCACAAACAGCAAACTTGTCATCTTTTGTGGATTTCCACCTTCAGCACCTGGTAGTTGGCTTAGATTCTTATCTTAAAGATACAAAACATCTTCTTTCAATATTGAAAGATTGTTTGTGGGAAGATAATTACTGTTGGGTTTCTCTTGACGTGACAGCATTATATTCCAATATTCCCCATGAAGGGGGTCTAGAAGCATCAATGTTCTTTCTAATGAGAGATTTATTGATGCCTATAGAACAGACTGAATTTATCTTACAAGCAATAGAATTCACCCTCACGCATAATTGTTTTGAGTTTAATGATAAAATGTATTTACAGATCAATGGAAATACAATGGGAACCAAGTTCGCTCCAAGTTATGCCAATCTTTTTATGGGATTTCTGGAGTATCATATGAAACATTCAGATTGTCCATTTGGCACGAACTTAGTGCTCTATTGCCATTTCATCAACAACATTATTATTATTTGGCAGAGTGGAAAAGATAAAATTCCAGATTTTGTGAACTATATGAATTCCAATAAGTGGAATATCAAATTCAGCAGTGCGATAGAGGATAAAATCATCCAATTTCTGGATTTGGAGTTAATAGGAGAGATTGATAAGGTAATGTCAACAAGAACATACTTTAAGAAGGTTGACTCCAACAGTTTTTCAGATTTTAATAGTTGTCACTACAGACCCTGGTTACAGAATGTGCGTAGCGGTGTTAAGGATTATGATAAACAATCTAAAATCCTAAAGGATAGATTTCATGCTAAGTCATATCCATATAGTTTAAGGATTCATACAAAAAAGCGAGCGTTTTTGGAGGAAAAAGAAGGAACAAGTAGCAATAAAAAAGTGACAAGAATATATAAAGGAGAGCAGTTTTTTCCAAATTTTATTACTAATTAAAATGTATATGGTAAAAATATAAGAGAAATTTTAGCGAAACATTGGGATATCCTTAGAGGTGATAGCCTGTTGTAGAAAAATATACCACAGAGACCAAAAATAACATTCAGGAGGTCCAAAACATTAAAAAAATATCTTAGCACCAAGCAAACTAAGGCACATTAAAGAGAGAGGAATCAATGTTGTAGTAGATAGAGCCCAAGCACATGGCAGAATTATGGGGTCTTACAAAGGTTTAATAAGCGCTGTTTAACCTGTTCTTATATCAAAAACAAAGTTACAAGTTTTGAGTCCACAGTGAAAGGAGAGGTCTTTACTATTAAAACACTCATGAACTGTGGTTCGCAATTTGTGATTTACTTATTAACATGTCCATGCCAGCTCCAATATGTGGGACGGACAACTCAATGTTTAAGGTAGCGTCTGGGTCAACACAGAAGGAATATATTGAAGGGTTATCCATTCCATACTGTATCCAAACATTTCCATCTAGTACATAATAGTGATCCTAGACTCCTATCCTTGGTACCGATAGAACAAATTAACTCTACTAATGGAAGGGATAGAATCTCTATGTTGATTAAAAAAGAATCATACTGGATATATAGGTTGAACACCATGGCCCCAGATGGGCTAAATGAATTGATAGAGATGAATTGGAAATAGACTACTATTTTATCCCTTGAAATGGATCTACATATGGATAAAAATTAATACATGAGTGTTTAAGTAGATTTATAAGATATATACATCACTTTTTATATCATTAGAACAAATGTAGAAGGGATTTACAGATATATTTTGAGATTCATAAAATGTATTAGATTACTGAACATAGCATTTTGTGATATAGAATCACAATTACGCTTTTATGGATAATAGTCTATAAGTGTCCATATTAATACTACACATAGTAGTAATACTACACATGGAGGGGATAAGTAGTTATATTTTGAGATATTAGTACATTAGATATATGAGCATATCACTTATTTTATAGATGTGATACATGGTTGGGGTGATAGGTACAGAGTATATAGTATATGTAGGGTTTCAATTTAGGTACACGAGAGGAAGTATTTCTATTTTTGAGGGTTTGTTTTAGTAAGATTTTGTATATATATATATATTCACAGCTAGGTGAGAAATAGTATGTCTGTAGGTAGAGAAGCAGAGGTTGGCAGTGGCAAGATCCGATGTGTCAGAACAATTTGACCATTTCTACCTTTAGAGGGGTTACTGGTCGGCTGGATCTGACACATCGGTTCCCATGTATTTTATGTATTCAAAATGGTTGTGTTTCTGCCATCACACTTAGAGGTGCTACTGCCGTGACGTGCAGGGCATACAGATAGTGTGTTCGGTGGAGCAATCGACTACGTCCGGTTTTCGGGAGTGAGGTCGGATGCAATACTGGATGTGAATGCTTATAGAATGTTCTCTAGGTGATATGGGTGTATTCCTATCTAAGCTGGAGAAGGTATATTTGAGACAAGAATTATTGGTAACATAGATATTATGTGGTTGGCGAGATATTTGATCACTTCCGGTCTTTGGTGGACCTCGTCAAGTAAACATATCGATAATATATCCATAATATGAGTGTTTTTATTTGATATTGATGTGGATCCTCTAAGTATTAAAACTTGAGTAGACATGAAATGAACTGTACAGTGGGGCGAGTTCTGTGACTTGAGGTCTGTGAGGGAATCTGGAGACATCCGGTTTAAGTAAACAGTTGTAGTCATTGGCCAGTGTCCGAAAGATACGAGAGGAGATTGGTTAAAGAAATGGGAGCATATATGTAAACTTGGTTAAGCAGGATGGGGTTTGGTGTACTTCCAGAGTTAGCCGAGTACACCTGCCATACACCTCCTGCACCAAGTAAACTGAGATTATTGGATTGAAGTACCATCACTATTCCAAGGACCTGAGCAGAGACAGGTTTACAATTCCTTGCATGCCTGATTTGTTGTGACCGTACGCAAGTCCATTCACAAACACCACTCTTGTATTAGAACGATACACATACACATTCACTCACAAACTCACACTGTCAAAAAAAAAGAAAAAAAAAAAGTTTAACCCCTTAGGGACAGCTGCGTGTGTGCGCGGCTGTCACCTTAACGGCCGTGGTAATTTTTTTTTTTTTTTTTTTTTTTTTTTTTTTTTAAATAAATGAGTCCGGAGTCCCCGAGCGGCATGAAGCCGCACAGAGACCCGGGCTTCCGGGACTTACCCGGTACGTCCTCTGTCACTAAGTGACAGTTTCTGTGGGACGTACCTGGTAAGTCATTTGTCTCCAACATCTCCTACTAACTGCTATGTATGTGCCCATCTCCCTTTTTCTCAAACCTCCGCAACTGGGTCCTGTGATCTAGTTCTTGGGACTCAAAACACAAAGGTGCGTCCGTTATTTTGGGTCTAGATATAGTTTATTTGACTGAACTTGATACTTTGGGGTGCTGTGATTGGCAGGGGCACTGTGTAACGCCAGACGTTCACTTCTTTCTTTGATTGGGATGTATCGAATGTTATTTATTGTGTGTTTTGCGATAGAGATGGGGTCAGATCTTAAGCAACGCAGGTTTTGCAGTGTCTATGTGTTTTGTAGGCAGTCTCCCATTAGCCTTTCTGGGTAACGGAGATCTGAATCTCACGTTACCCAGTCTTGGTTAACTTGCGAAGGCCCTTTTATTTTATATCTCTTCACGTTGGTTTTAACTCAAACATTGGGATCAAGCCCTTAGTCCTTTGAGTACTTCAGGGGTACTGACATCCAGGTAAATCCAGAAAAGGAGACAATGTTCTTAATAACTATATTTTTGAATCTGCATGTGTAGTTTGTGGTGTGTTGTACATGGGTATTGTGCATGTGTTTTTTGTTTTTTTTTTTCTCTGTGTGTATTTTGTCTGTGTTGTGCATGTGTATTGCATGTATGTAGTGAGCCTGTATTGTCAAGTTTGCGTTGTACATATGTATTGTGCATGTGTTGAGCTTGTGGTGTTTTTTTTTTTTTGTTTTGTTTTTTTTTTTTTTGTTTTTTTTTTTTGTTTTTTTTTTTTTTTGAGTATTTGGTTGTTTATTGTGTGCGCACACATTTATTGCATGTATGTATTGGGTGTGTTGTGCATTGTGTTTGAGGGGTGTGTATGTGTAGTGCTGTATTGTGTGTGTGGTAGTGTGTCATGGGTTTGTTTTTTCATGCGTGTGCATGTGCCTTTATAACGTGCTTGCGTGTGTTGTGGGAATGTATATGTATTATGTGTGGGTGTATTGAGCATTTGTATGTGTTGTATATATTGTGTTGTGTGAGTTTTGCATGTGTTTTGTATGTGTGCATGTTTTTCATGCATGTGTATTGTGTGTTCTTTGTGCGTATGGGTATTGCATGTATGTATGTATGTATGTATGTATGTATGTATGTATGTATGTATGTATTGCGTGTGCTGTGCATATGCATTGCATCTGTAAATACTGAAGAAGGCCCCTGCAATACTTTACCTTATCACAGAAATGGCCTGTTTGTTTTTTGAAAGAGGAGATAGTCGGGTGGAGGCCTGATAAAATCACCAAGAGTATGGGGAGTCACAGCAGTGTGAGTTCCATTCAGGTCCAAGCTATGGATGGCCGTAGCCCTGCCGTATGGGGGTGATTCCAGTTTGCACGGTTTCTTCTTCTTGGCTGAGGAACCACGAGACCAGTCTCTGACTTCTGTGTTCTCAGTACTGTTGTTGTGGCAGGCACAGTGTAAGGTAAGGAGTTTGTAATTAATGCATTGCAGAGCAGGGTAGTACAGCCGACTGTAACCCTTTTAAGACAATGTTCTTAATTATTGGATTGTGTGTGCGCGTAGGGCACGTGTTCTGACCAGCTGTGCTGTGTGTGTATTGTCTGTTGTGCATGTTTTTTTTGTTTGTGTGTGTGTATTGTAAGCACACGCATGTCTGTGCAGTTTGGGGAAAATGTGGAAGGATGCAAGCTTGTGAGTGGAAGAAGCCATGTTAACCCTGAGTTCCACAGTAGTGGGCATCACATTAGTTTGCAATGCGTTGCGCACCTCTTTGGTAGTGAAAGGGTTAAGGCACACAATGTACATTAGTGTAATGGCACTGGAGTGTGCTGAATGCACTCCAGGTGATTTTTCGCAAGTGCTGCAGAGAAAACAGCACTGTTCTTAGGAAAAGCAGAATGTGATGATGGGTGAAAATTGTGTCCCACAATAGGAGTGTGTCAGCCATTTTTTGGTTTCTGTGAAGGGATAGTGAGGGGTGTGGAAATTTAAATGGTTGTGTATAGGAGAGATGCTAGTCTACTCCTGCCTACACCCTGGGTGTGTATGTTGGGCTATGGCAGTCTATAGGAGATCTGCATATGTGCCAGCCCTGTGGTGTGTGTATTATAATTTGGTGTGTAATACTGAGCTCAGGCAACAGCGGACACGTGCAAGTCTCCTCCTAGCTGCCTCCCTGGCGATTTGTATGGCACAGACATAGAATTTATGGTCACCTGACCACTTCTTTTATAGTGTATATAAAGATATATATTACATTACACACACCATATATAATTTTTAAATAAATATAGTTTTGTGCAATCATTGCAATATCCACACGTTGTATATGATTAGAATCTAACATCACGTGTATTAACATGGTATCACATCCACTATTGCCGAAACCATGGTCAGTTTTTGTTGAGACACAAGGCCATAAAATCTCTCTCTGGCATGCCCCAGCAAGTCACAAGTTGGCTCAGGTCCCATTATCATGGATCTATAGTTGAGAACCAGTGTATGACCACATTGTTTTGTCATAGATCTCTACTATCTAGATGTTGCAGTTTGTGTTGCATCTTAAATTCACCTTTTTAAACCCCTCCCCAAACATGTTTAAAAGTTATTACCCCCGCCCTTCAGCAGCAAGCCATCCAAACATTGTTGAGAAAATTACCCTTCTGGATTGACCATCAGTTGAGTCCAGTTCTCCGTATTATTGTCTCATGAAGATAAAGCAGGGTTCACAAGTGCAGTGTCTCCCAGGAACCCGAACTACTATACTGTGCACAGCAGCTCCTCTTGTACTTGTGAATAAAGTATAACTGATCAAGCTGCTGCATGTGGCTTCTGAGACATATGTAGGTCTCTGCATTAGGAAATCCTGCTAGAACACTCAAATTCTGTATGCTTGTGGTCTCCATTTACATCACATAATGAACAGACATCAGAAACAGAGGGAGAAGAAATGTGACTTGCAGTAGGATTTCAGATGGCTAAGACTTGGAAGAGAACATGACAGGAAAGGAGGTAGCTATCTAAAGCATTACTGAATTGGCAATAGGGAAATGCCTTTTAAAGTCTAACATTTTAGAAAAGTCACAAGGACATTTACTAACAAAAGGACTAAGGCCATGAAACAGAGTAAGATAACTGTACAGTCCACTTTAAGATAGTAAAACTGTACTGTATCATTTAATACAAGTGTACAAAATACTTGCACTGGATGCCAGATAGATAACAATTGCTTGAGGTGACACTTACCTCTCTGATTCACCAATACCACTGTCATAGTTTATTTTACAAATATGGAACCATGTAGCTTCATTCCAATTTAGGGAACACAAAACTCTTAAGATAAGGTCATCTTTAAGATTTAGAAAAATAAATAGTAAAAATAAATTGCCAGTATGTAGACAAGGCTATTGTCATTTATTGAGATGTGTATGCAAACTGGTTATGAACGTTCAAGTACAGCCACGTTTGAACTTTCTGTTAAAGCCTGTTCTCTTAGTCCATATGGAACACAGGAACCATGCAATAAAATCCCCTCCCTCCTTGAGAGAAGGGCACTTTTAAAAATCAAGGTGTTTGTGGTGGAGGCTGCCTTCTTCACTCCACTTTACCCCCATCTTCTACATTCAGTTTTAGAATACAGAAAAACCAAGATAAAGCAGAAGTGAAAGGAAAGACTGAAATCCCCCTAATCACAGAACCGAAGAGGACCCCTCTGTCTGGAGACGCAAACAAGTGGGTTTTTCTCTGGATAGGAGCCCTGTGTTCCTCGTGTTCACTAAAATATAATTTTAGGGTTCTTACCTGTAAAATCCTTTTTTTAGTCCATATGGAACACAGGTACCATGGCGCTGAGTCCCTAAACTCTCAGAATTCATGTAACTGAAGCTACACAAGGAAAAGTAAGTGGGGAAGAGGAGAAGAGACTTAAAGAGCATACTGCTTCCCAAGAAAAAGACACCACAAAGGTTTTTCTCCTACTTGTGTTCCATATGGACTAAAAAGAAAAAGGAATAACCGGGTAGAACACAAAAACAAAAAAAAAAATCATCTTAGTTCCAAAATGGAACACAGGTATCATGGAAATATACGAACACTTAGCTCCCAGAGGTGGGGGGGGGAAAAAAAAAAACAAAAAACACATTGCATGTCAGACACAGAACTTACACAACAGGTTTCTTCTGTACTTCATACTCCTGCCGTATAGCAGCTTTGATCCATAATGCAATGGTAGCCTTGGAAGCAGCCTGATCCACTCTGGGACCATCAGGGATGACATCCAGCCTTGCGAAAAGGCTCAGTACGATGCACAAAAAACTTAAGGCAATGCACCATGTCCAATAAAATGGCACTCTCTCTCCTTATCAGACTTGGGGTCAGGACAGAAGGATGGCACCACAATCTTCTAATTAATGTGAAACTCAGAGACAACCTTAGGAGGAAACTCCTGAGAGGTACAAATTACTGCCTTACCTGATGAAACACCAGAAAAGGAGGCTTACAAGACCCACCTATAACTCAGTGACTCGCCGCACCAAGACCACTGCCAACAGAAAAACCATCTTTAGCATCAATTGAGGGATGGAGGGAAGAGTCTCAAAAAGACGCCTCTGCAAAATTCCCACAACCAGGCTAAAATCCCACAGGGGAGTGGAAGTCTTAAAGGAAGGGATGGAATGAGCCACCTTGAAGAAAAGCCTTGATATATGGAAAGGTGGCAATGTTCCTCTGAAAAGGCACAGAAAGCACCAAAATCTGAACCGTAAGGGAGTGTAATCTGAGACCTTTGTTCACTCCATCTTGGAGGAAAGGTAAAACCAAGGGATGGTCAAAGTCCTGCAAGAACTAAACCTTGTCCGTGCACAACTTGTGAACGATAGACCACACCCTTGTTGTAACCCTTGGAAGAAACAGGCTTCCTTGTCTGAATCATGGTGGAAATGACCTATGTGGAGAAACTTTTCTGTCTCAGGACGTTGGCTTCAAGAGCAATGCCGTCAAAGCCATTTTTCCACAGGTCCATGCCACAAGTAACCCTGGAGCAAGAGATCCGGCCTGAAAGTAAGGCAGAACATATTTTGAATCGAGAGACTGTCCAAGTATGCAAACCACCCCTAGTCCACCCTGATCTTCCAGAGAACCCTCTGGATAAGAGGAATCTGTGGAAACATATGAGAGGTGGAAATTCCACAGGATCATCACTGCATCTATGGCAAAGGCCAGAGGATCTCCCATCTGGGAGCAAAGTTGGCACCTCCTTGTTGTCCCTGGTTGCCATGATATCCATCATGGGAACACCCCAGTGTTGCACAATCAGGTAGAACACTTCTGGATTGAGTTCCCACTCTCCTGGATCTACATCTTTATGACTGAGAAAGTACACCAGAATGTTTTCTACCCCAGGAATGTGAACAGCTGATATGGCAGGAATGTAGGCCTACGCCCAACAGAGGATGCTCCTCACTTTGGTTCAAGCAGCGAGAGAGAGAGAGAGAGAGAGAGAGAGAGAGAGAGAGAGAGAGAGAGAGAGAGAGAGAGAGAGAGAGAGAGAGAGAGAGAGAGAGAGAGAGAGAGAAGACTCTGGATTCCTACATCCTTTCTGGATAACATCCCACTGAAGTTTCCTCATGTGAATCGAAGTGTAAGGCACAGCATCCAGAGTCGATACGAGTCTACCAAAAAACACTCATGTACTCCCTGTTTATGGCCGAGGATCACCCTAGGGCCTGGGACACTTTCTGAATCACAAGCAGAATGTCCCCCGTTGGAAAAACTTTCCCTGGCTGTCACTGAACCACATCCCCAGGAATATCAGAACCTGGGAGGGCACCGGAGGCGACTTCAGCAGATTCAGAATCCACCCATGGTGAACAAGAATGCGGTTGCAGTCTTGAACGTGACAAGCTAGGAGCTCCTCTGAAGAAGCATTGATCAGGAGATTGTCTAGGTACAGCATCAGCGAGACGCCCTGTGCATGGACACAGGTCACCATGATCCTGGTAAAAACGTGAGGCAGAGCTGTGAACTCGTAATGATTTGTGCCGAAAGCAAAACGCAGGTGGTGTTGGTTGTATAGGGGAAATCAGAATGTGCAAGTACTCATCCCAAAAGGTCCAGAGAGGCCAGATACTCCCCTAGACACACCGCTGCAATGATAGAAAGCAAAGATTTCATAGAGTCACGTAGCGACCTCTTACACAAGTTTGAGGTCTAGAATTGGGTGACAATCGCTGTCCATCTTTGGAACCACAAACAAGTTGGAAAAGAAACTTGAACCACACTCTGTGGGGGTGGTGGGGAGGTACTGGTACAAAAACAGTTTTTTCAGGCAAATAATCCACCGCTTGCTGGAACAGCTGTGCCTCGTCCTGCTCCTTTTGGAACCCTTAACAAAAAAAAAAAACAATATAGAAAAAGGGACTGTGTGATACCCATCTGAGATTACCTGCAAAATGCACTGATCCATTACTGAGGACTCCCAGGCGCCTTGAAAAAGGCAATGTCCCCAAACAGGCAACAGCAGACCAGGGTCCCACAAGTCATGCAGAACAGTGCTCATCACACAGCATTTGCAGCTGTTCGCTTGGGCTGCCAGGCTTGTCTGGGCTTTGCAGCTCAGAGCGCTTGAGTGACCTGCAAACTCTACGGCCTCTGTGCCTGTTTGGGGGGGGGGGGATAAAAAGATGCAACTTCCTTGCCAGAACCACTTGGTGGGGATCTGAAGCAACAAGGTGCTCTTACCACCAGTCGATCACTGATTATCTGTTTCAGTTCAGACCCAAAAAGGGACTTGCCCTGAAATGGCAAGGAAATCAATGACTTAGAATATTGGTCTCCATTTCTTGAGACACAGTGTGTGACTCACAGCAACAGAAACTGCTGAGGCCTTGGTGGACAACCAGCTGTTTTCCACTCATCCAGAAGAATCTGGTCAAGACTGGCATTGGGTGGGAAAAAGGAGGAAGACTTCTTACACCTCTAGAAAACATCTGGAGAGGGAGTCCCCTCATCAAAGGTGTCAGAGACCTGCAGGGTTTCCAAGCCTGCTCTAATGAGCCCCTCTGCCGAGGGTAGATGAGCCGCATAAGAATCTCCATAGGAGTAGGAAGAATTTATGTCTTCATATTCCCCATCATCCTCATCTGACAATTCCTCCCCAGTGGAAGCCCCAATAACATGTGACTGACCAGTAGATGGGGCTGTATGTGTAAAGGTAGTGGCAGGCTTTCATGACTAAAGTACCCCCTGCAGAGAGAAGGGTATTTGGGCCACTGAAGGCAGTAATGTCTTGATCCAAGCAATGATCAGTGATGGAGAGCCTGGTGGAATAGTAGGGGCAACAGTGCAAGAAAGGCATAAATACCCCAAATAATGAGTTTGGCAAGAGGAACAATATGTCTGAGTTTGTGGTGGTTAGGGGAGGGGCTTAAGGGAAGCCTCTGAGTCCTTTGACTTGAATTTATCAAATGCCCTGTAGAGTCTGACATACTTTCCAACAAAAATGCCTCACGCTATTAAAGGTACTATAAGTATCCCCAGAAACATACAGCACCCTTAACAGCACAGAGCCTACACTTATCTGGCAGTGAAAGGGTTATCCCAATAAAATAAAGTAGCAATCCTTGCTCCAAAGCACCCTCCCATCCCCCGAGGCACACACATAACAGACACCCACATTAAGTGTCAGAGCCTACCAAGGCACATAACAACCCATGTACGGAGGTGCAACATAACCGGGACACAAGTGGACCAAGGCACAAGGGGTTACTCACTGGTCTTCTCTCTTCAGGTAACCACCTTGGACAGAAGGCAGAACCCCAAGAGACACACTGTGACACACAGGGCTGCAAGGGTCCACTCCAGGGAGGCCCAGTGATGGTAGCCTGCCTAATGGGGGATTACACAGTCCCATATCCAAGAATGAAACAAAATAAATTAGAACACTAAGACTGTCTTCCCTTCCCTAAGAAAAATTCCACTTTTCTCTGTCATCCAATGTGGAACACAGGAGCCATGGGAATATTAACCCAAGGCATTACAAAGATTCCTGGGAGGGAAAAAAAGAAAAGAAAAACCTCCACTGCAGACCAGTTCCCACAGGGTCCAACTGGTACTACAAAACCTCAAGTGTTAATGGACAGCGAACTTGCACATCATCAAAAGGAAGACAGAAGGCCCCTCATACAGACACCACAGCCTGAAGATCTTTCTGGCCAAAGCTGCACTCTACCAAGGCCAGGATTTGTGCACAACAGTAAGTGTAGAGACTACAAAGTCACCATTTTACACAGCTGCTTATGAGTTGCCTGGTTCTTATAGGTGCAAGAAGCACCCACCAATCTGGTGGAATGCACAATGATTCAAAAGGGAACAGGTTTCTTTCCAGACGACGTACATCTGGCAGAGGTCAATTTGATCCAGGAAGCAATGGTAACCTTTGATCTAACCTTACTAGCGTGTTGGCCTCACGAGTGAATCAGAATTCTAAAAACGGATGCATGTGATGAAGAAAGTACTTCAGGCAATGTACTACATCTAACAGATGAAGTTCCTGCACATGTTTATTAAATGGATCCAGAGAAAGTAGGATGGACAATTTCCTGGCTGATGTGGAATTCTGAATAAACCTTGGGCAGAAAACTCCTAAGAGTACGTAAATCCTGGTGGTGGTGGTGGGGCAGAAAGGGAAATGCCTGGAGATCGGCAACCCACTGAATGGGCACAATAGCCTCTAGAAAGGCAGTCATGAGTGTCAGAAGGCACAAAGAAATTGCAGAAAGAGGCTCAAAAGGAGGCTTCTGGAGTACATCAAATACCAAGCTCAAATCCCATGGAGGACTGGGTTACTGAAAGACAGGATAAGCATGCACTACCTCCTAAACAAAGGTCTTAACAGCAACAATGCACCATTGGTAAATAACAGAGCTGAAATCTGAACCTTAATAGAACTAAGACTAACACCCTTCTAAACCCCATCTTTAAGAATTGCCAAGAAGACTAGAAATGTAAAAGGTAGTTGTGAATCACAGACAGCATAACACTGGTAAAAGAGGGACCAAAGCCTATGATAGGGTGAAACAGTTTCTTTGCGGTTTGTTTTTTTTTTTGCTTTGGGCATAGCAGAAAGTCATCAAGATGCTGGCCTCACGAGCCAAGCTGTTAAAGTTCGCTTCTCCAGCTGAGGATAGCTGTCACGGATACAATAACGATACTGGAGTCAGTACTTTAGTTAACCCAAACTTTATTAATTAACACAGGTATAGGCAACGGTACAGTAAGAACACCATACAATAAGGATCGCTCGTAACAACTGATCTTCTGACGTAACAATAAACTGAGCCCAAAGGATAGCCTGGAGAGAATCTGCTCAGGTCCGCACTGGAGCTCCACTACAGGTCCGCACCTGTACTGCCAAGGTACCAGCAAGTAAGTGCCTCAGGTCCGCACCTGTACAGACTATGGGACTAAGGTAGGTATCGCACTACAGGTTCGCACCTGTACAGACAAGGATAACAAGGTAGGTATCAGTAGTGACTCTGCTCAGGACAGCACCTGAGCTCCACTCCAGGTCCGCACCTGTATGACAAGGTACCAGCAAGTAGGTGCCACAGATCCGCACCTGTACAGACTATGGGACTAAGGAGGTATCGCACCACAGGGCCGCACCTGTACCGACAGAATCCAAGATCAGAATAGGCCACTAGAGCTACCAAGGTACCCAGCAGCTGTCCACTGGAGCGTTGGTATGCTGGTTGCTCAGTGAACAACCACAGGCAGACCAAGGTAGGTAGTGAGATAACTGGAATTCAATGGTGAAATGAAATACCGAGCAGTAGGTCAGACGCAGGATGCAACAGGACTAACCAGAGTAACACACAGAGCGGGAAGTCAGAAGAAGCCAAACGTTGGCACCAGAACGGATAGTCAGCCAAGCCAAAGGTCATACACAGAGAGCGTAGTCTACAAGAGCCGCAGATTATGCACCAGAGTGGTTCTCAGACAAGCCAGGATCATACACAGAGCAGTTAGTCAGAACAAAGCCAATGGTCATAACCAGAACGGATAGTCAACACTACACAACTCACCAACCTCACTGGACACCACGAAAGGGCAACAGAGTGGTGTCCAGTGGGTTATCAAGGCCACAACCCAGGAAGAGGCAGAGTCCAAAAAGTGTGCATGTCCCTTTAAATGTGGACACGTGCCAAAGCACACTACGGAACCACCAGGAGAAGCTGCAGCTAGGCTATCGGGCAGCAGACCGACCTGGCAGCTGCCGCCTACCCTAAATGCTGGCTGCGCTTGCCAGGTAAGGTAGCGGTTGGCTCGGCAGCCGCCGCTACTATAACAATAGCATACCGGGCCTTGGGTCAGTAGGTCTGTCCTCAGGAAGAGCTGAAAAGGCTCCACTGTGGACAGATTAAGAATATCCAAAAATCAGGATCAACTGGGTCAGAAATGAGCAATCAGGATGACATGAGCCTGATGCATCCTGACTTTCCTCAGCACTCTGTGAATCATGGGGGATGGAGGAGTGTTGGAGGATATATGTACGCTAGAGTAAATTCCATGGGATGGACATCACATACACTGCAAAATCCAGTGGGTACTGCAACCTGGCACATTACAGAGCAACCTTGCAATTCAGGTGGCAGTTCCAAACAAAAAGATTTGCACAAATTTGCAAAATTAAACTACAATGACTACAAATCATTAAGAAACTTGTTTCAAAATTCCAGTCATTAAGCACCCCATTAACTATTAAGTTAGATAGAGGAGTACCACTGTGTGACAAACTACACATTCATTAAAAAGCAGCTAGGAAGACTTTAGTAAGTCTGTGCCTTAGTTCTATTTTCAAGGTTAAGGCAAGAGGCCATGAGTCACAGCTTATAATGGAGGACAATCAAGTTGAACACACCAATTCTACTCCCAATTTACAGGAGTTGATGACAAACTTTTGAGGACCAGAGAGGTGTGTAATGCATGGTTTTACAATGCAGTGCACGACACTTTGGTCTTTAAAGGGTTAAGAAGTCTGTCGCTACACTTTCTATGCCTGGAATAAAATCCATGGAGAGGCCAACACTTGTGCCTAAGCCCATAGGAGGATCTTCTAAACCTCAGCCCAGGCTAATGCATTTCTGATTTGCAGTGTCTACTGTTTTGTCTGACTGAATCCTCGCTTGAGACCTTGACAGGGCAGTGCTAAGCAGATATTGTAACTTCGACATGTTCTTAACTCCAACATGCATGACTAGGAGGCTCTCCTTCCTGGTCCAATTAATCTGGGCCATCAGTGGACCCAGGTTAGCACCCCAGCCAAACAGGCTGGCATCCTTGGTGACCACAATCATTTGCGCAATTACAAATGGACTACTCCTGTGATCAATTAGGGTGAGCTGTATATCCAGTGGGTGTGGAGAGTGTGAATCCAAAATCGTTGCAAAGCTAGCACCCCAACTTAAAGGGGCCATGCCATAATTTCAGAAGAAAACAAAAACATATAAAACATTACATAAACAAAATTGTGAGTAAAAAATAAACACCTGAAATAGACAGTACTGCTCCTAAACACAAGGTAGATGAGATGTTAATGACGCTTTCAACCATGCAATACAGATTAAACACAACCTATTAATGCTAAGTCATAGAAGAGAATGCCAGGTAGGAAGAATCCCACATTGTGGTGAATGGAAGCAGAGTAGGGATAATACAGGAACACAGCACTCAATAGGTTCACTCACCTGTAGCTTCAGTCTTCCATTATAAAATAGTAAAAAGCTTCAAAGAAGCTGACTAGTAAGGTAAAGACCAAATTGAGTTCAACCTCCACAGGTTTAGGGTCCTGAAAATGAACCTGTGAATTGGGCAATTCATTATAGAGGAAGCCAGTAAATAGAAACCCTACTAATGGGGACTGGACTATACAGCCCCATACATTAAGATAAAAACTAATAGAGCAGTGCCTATACAAGCTTCTTATGTGGGAGTTCATTTAAAACTCAATGTAGAAGAAAGGGGTAGAGTAGAAGGAAGGAAGGACGACTCTCTACCGCAGAGACCTTTCTTTCAGAAGCACCCCATCCTCCAAAAGGAGGGGGACTTTACTACAAGGTTCCTGCATTGCACAATGGACAAGAGAGAAATGCATTTTATTGAAACTGTGGTTCCACTTTTAAGTAACAGATGTGCAAATAACATTGTTACTAAACATAACCCAAGACACAAAAATAAGTAGTTATCCAAAATACTGGACACTACGTTATGAGTCTAAAATCTAAGATACTTGTACGATAAAGTAGAAAGCCAATGTTTGAAGTGCTAAAGGGGCTTTTAAGAGTACTGTAATGCAATCAAGAATTTAGTCATAGAAACTATTTCATGTACTAGAAAGCAGTTAAATGTCTGTAATTTCTGTAAAGTTAAGATGGCATTGTTAGACATTAAGCAGTTTATTTTACAGACACATTTAGGAATCTAGTCATGCAAATTATGTGCAGATTAAGGATGTATTTCTAACTCCAAAGTTCAGGTAGGATTGGTTTTCACCTATAAATGATGTCCGATGTAATAATTACAAAGACAGAGCTGCAAGCCAGAAGCCATTTATGTAGCTGAATCAAAGGGAACAGAAAAAAGTTGTACAACAAACCAAGTCTTCATTAACTTGAACAGTAAGGAGAAAAATATGGAATAAAAAATAATGTTCATGGTCAGTTTTTAACAGTTTTAATCCTAGATATTACAGGGAAATAGATGATGAAATTTCTATCCAAAACACCATGGTTTATCTTTTGTTACCATCTTTAAAATGGATGAACCATAACCACTGGATTATGGAATATTTCTTCTTGGAATAAAGGCTACAAAAAGCAACAATGGAATTAAGCTAAATTGTACCTTTAAAACTAAGAAAGTGGAATATTGTGAAGCTTGAAACTTAGATATTTCATTCTTTTGCTTTACTTCTAATCTGTAAATTTCAGTGCATTATATGGTTCAACATTATGGTCCCTCCTAAAAATATTTATGTAGTGTCCATTGATTCTAGGCTAGTGGAGGAAGTATCTTTTTGAATACTTTCAAAAATGGCAGCCAATTCTGGATTTGAGCTGATCTGGGATTGGAATTCACTCATGAGGGGGCTCTTTTCTGCTTCTGGAATGGTTAAAAGTGCTGCCACGGCTCTCATTGCTGAACGCTTCAACTCATCCTGCTTTTCAAACTCTTGTTTCACGGAATTTGCCTTTACCTATATAGAGAGAGAGATGACACCTTTTAGTTTAAGGCCTTACTGGTTATGATACACAATATACTATTTCTCCATGAAACACTCTGCTGAAGGAGGCTGAAGTAAGGAGACAAAAAGACAAAAGCACATTGATGTGATAGGTTAAATAAGAATTATGCAATAAAACTACACTAAATAAATGCCTAAAGTAAAGCAAGTGGGTCATAGAAAGAGAAAGTGTGTAAAAAGAATGCACGAGAGATTCAAAGAGCGAAGCGCATAACGTTCAGCAAGCACAGAGTGGCGCACACAATGTGATGCACATGACTAGTGAGATACGTGGCAAGAGCAACGAGTGCGCGAGGCGCAGAGAGAGCGCGCGACAGAGCGGCGCACAGAAAGGGCGAGCGACAGAGCGGCGCGCAGAAAGGGCGAGCGACGCGCAGAAAGGGCGAGCGACAGAGCGGCGCGCAGAAAGGGCGAGCGACAAAGAGCGAGAGGCCGCCGAGAGAGCACGAGCGAGAGGCCGCCGAGAGAGCACGAGCGAGAGGCCGCCGAGAGAGCACGAGCGAGAGGCCGCCGAGAGAGCACGAGCGAGAGGCCGCCGAGAGAGCACGAGCGAGAGGCCGCCGAGAGAGCACGAGCGAGAGGCCGCCGAGAGAGCACGAGCGAGAGGCCGCCGAGAGAGCACGAGCGAGAGGCCGCCGAGAGAGCACGAGCGAGAGGCCGCCGAGAGAGCACGAGCGAGAGGCCGCCGAGAGAGCACGAGCGAGAGGCCGCCGAGAGAGCACGAGCGAGAGGCCGCCGAGAGAGCACGAGCGAGAGGCCGCCGAGAGAGCACGAGCGAGAGGCCGCCGAGAGAGCACGAGCGAGAGGCCGCCGAGAGAGCACGAGCGAGAGGCCGCCGAGAGAGCACGAGCGAGAGGCCGCCGAGAGAGCACGAGCGAGAGGTCGCCGAGAGAGCAAACAGGTTCTTTCCCACAAGTGGAACAAAATTTTAAGATGACTGATCAGCAGACCAAATCCTCAACCAGCATTTATGACACACTGCAACTTAGAGCGTCCAGGACTCGTGAATTTGAAAGTGTCTTAAGCAAGGCTGATAGGATAACAGCACCTTTCGGAGAGTGTGAATGAATCACAATAAACAACGATGCACCTAAAATAGCCATGGCTCTAATCACCTATGCAGTGCCAATGGCTCAGCGCAAGGCAGCCCCAAAAGTTTGCCTTGAGAGGAGGATCCAGGTGCCCATATGGCGATTCCATTCGTCAAGTTCCATTTAGACAAGGGAAAGATTGGGAGAGAAAATGACTGCATACCATTTGTGCATTTTACAAAAATCCAGGGATAAGGAGCGTGACCTGGATGCCTCAAGAGACCTATGCAAACACTGCATGGGTTAGGCCCTCCACAGAGGACTCAGGGACTCTCTCGAATTAATCCCCAGGATTAAAGGAGGAATGGTCAAGATCTTCCTCTGCAGATTCCATAGAGGAATCCCCATTCACTGGGAGAAATACCCTTCTCCAAAAGGGATAATCCATTCTTTTGCAGGAAACAGGGTGGGTCTTGTTTCCAAGACTTAAGAACTTCCTTGACAGATATAGGAATATCAGCCATGGTCTAAATAAACACACAGGTTCCTGTTCAGAGGAAGTCCCTTTAATGAGACAAAAAAAGCTGTTAAGGTATCAGGTCCACTTTACATATCTGAGTGCCAGAGTGTGCAACACACTATAAAGCCTCCAGGCACCCATGTACCATAACATCAAAAATAAAAGCAACCCCCCCCCCGCATTGATGGCATTTAACTGGTTAGGAATTCAAATGTTTAAAAATATATAGTGAAAAGACTACATTAAAGGGATAGTAATACTTAAAAACTACTATTCCCCATGTTGTAGCCTGTAAAAAAACGGAGTTAAACGAGACCAGCGACATCTCTAAAACCTTTATGGTTTGAGAAATATCTGCTTTCAAAGTTCCCTCTTTTTGGCTTTCCCCTGATGTCAGCGTTCTAGCTGAGAGCAGGGGAATCCTCTCATGGGATCAGCCGGTGGCTCTACAGTAGAGATGAGACTGCGTTAATAAAAAAGAAATCCTTTACTAAAAATGTCTTCTACGTGAGCTTGGTTTGCAAGCACACATAGAAGACCTTTTAAGTTAAGGATTTCTTTTTTAGTAATGCGATCTCGGCTCTGCTCCAGAGCCTCCGCCGGTCCCGGGACCGAATTCCCTTGCTGTCCAGCTAGAATGCTGACGTCAGGGGAGAACGAACTTTGAAAGCAGATATCTCTCGAACCGGTTTGAGAGATGCCTCTGGTCTCATTTAACTCCGTTTTTTACTGGCTACAACACGGGGGATAGTAATTTTTACCTATTACTATCCCTTTAAAACTTATTGTACATTTTTACACAATAGAATTCAGTTGGCAAAACAGCATACCTTTGTTGTACATGTGGCACGCAGTGGCTCTACCAGTCGATCTAACCTCTGTAATACAGCACTTGGGCATAGTGTAGATAGTCTTACCAACATTAGGAACGTTAGCATCTATAAAAGGAAAAAACACACAATATTTTGAATAAACCATTTCAACAGTGGAGTACCTTTGTTTTACTAAGGAGGATAAACCCTACTATACACATACACAAATCCCTTTCTCTCCATATAGCTTACAGGTACCATGGGGAGGGACTGCTCCTCCTAGTAGGTTGGAACAATTCTTCAACGAAGTTGCAGGGGTGGAGCCTCCCTCTCCTCCTTAGCAGGCTACCTAACCACTCCCCTCCCCAGTAAGATTTGTGACATAAAACCTACTGAGCTAGATAGCGAGAAGAAGAGGAAAACTTCTGTGAGCATGGACCCAATAGGACTCCCACGTCCAGCCACAGGAGACCAAGCATGGTCCCTTTCACTGGGTGGGAGACCTGTAAGAGAAAAGGATTTAACAGGTAAGACTAAAATCCTCTTTTCTCTGTCGTCCAATACAGCTTACAGGTACCATGGGGATGTATAAACATTGAGTGCCCAGGGTGGGAAAATGAAGGAAAGGACTAAGTGCCGGTCCCACATAATACCAGAGTTCCCATGGACTACCCAGGACACGGAACAGCCCAAACTAAGTGTCAATGGACATTGAATAACAGTACACAGAACAAGAGCAAGCAGGGCTCAAAAGGATAAAGAACTATATTAGGCACAGGAAAGTAAAGTCCTAGACAGGCAAAACTGCCTCCAGAACTTTCCAGCCAAAGCCAGGAAAATCAACACAAGTGTTTGGCAAAAGTGTGCACAGAAGACCAGGTGTCCAAGGCAGCCACTTGATCTCCAGAGACCTGATTCTTGTAGGCCATGGAGGCCCCAAAGGACCTAGTGGAATGCGCTGTGACGCGAAAGGGAACAGGTTTCTTTCTGAGATCATAAGCACTGCAAATGGTAGACTTGATACAAGACGCAATACTCACCTTGGATGCCGCCTTACCAGCCCTGGGACCCTCAGGGATGACAAAGTGCATCAGTCTGATGGACAGACTCAGTGCGGTGTATGTAGAACATCACACCACATCAAACAAGTGGAGATCCCTCTCCTGGTCAGATTTAGGGTCAGGACAAAAGGAAGGCACAACAATCTCCTGATTGATGTGGAACTCAGAGACCACCTTAGGAAGAAATTCCTGAGCGGAACGGAGAACAGCCTTATCCTTGTGAAACACCAGGAAAGGCGGTTTGCAGAACAAAGCCTGCAACTCAGCCACTCTGTGGACAGAGACCACAGCCAAGAGAAAAGCCATTTTCCACATCAAAAGACGCAAAGGAATGGTAACCAAGGACTCAAAAGGAGGCCACTGCAAAAAACTCCCAAAATAAGGTTAAGGTCCCAATGAGGAGTAGGAGCCTTATAAGTAGGGAAGGCATGAGTGACACAGTGAAAGAAGACCTTGACGCCCGGTAAGGTGGCAATGCGTCTTTGAAGAAGAAAAAAAAAAAAAAAAAAAGGGGGCTGAGGTCTGAACCTTCAAGGAACTAAGGCTAAGGCCTTTGTTCACACCATCCCTGCAAAAAAAGACAGGACAGCAGGAAGATCTAATTCCTGTGAGGACAGATGCCTTTCCACACATCAAGCATGGAATATAGAGTTTGGTCTATCATAGGCATGGGCTGCATAGTTCTCTTCCAGAGCTGAAAGGGTCCACAAGCAGCTCCTGTAAACTGGGCAATTTACCACGGGAAGCAAGTAATGGTAATCCACCTAATGGGGGAATTGGGACACCCCATATCCAAGTAGAACTGTTCACAACCTTCCTACCAGAACGAAGAACAAATCTTAACTGGGAGGGGGAGTGGCTAGGAAGCCTGCTAAGGCGGAGAGGGAGGATCCACCCCTGCAACTTCGTTGAATAAGTGTTCCAACCTACTAGGAGGAGCTGTCACCTCCCCATGGTACCTTTAAGCCATATTGGACGACAGAGAAATATATATATTTATTGTACTAACATTCAGTTTTAAGGACAAGCTTTTGAAAGCAACTTTGTCAAGTCAACAGCATACTGAATGTGAAAATTAAACATTCAAGTTAAATGTCTGGCTTCAGAAAGCACAGACTAATAAACTAAAAATCACACCAGTTTCATTGTAAGACATTAGAAACAGGACCAAACCTTGCTACAAATCTCAACACAAAACACTGAGTGATTCCACTATGTGAAATGAAGACAATCAGTGTTTCATAATAAAAACAGCTTTAACTAATCTTCATAGTATTTGAGCATTGGAGAGTGTTATTTCAATTCTGTCAGAGTTGTAGTTCAAGAGTAATTGAATGATAAAGTATCCCCCTCCCACCCCTTCTACTGATGTAACACTGCTCACCACAGAGAAGCAGGGAGGTGCCCGGGTAGATTGCAGAGAGGGATAACCTTCAATTAAGATAAGGGAAAAAGCTGAAAAAACTGTCAAGGGGGGCAGGGTTTTCATTGTTCTCGCAGTAAGAAGATTGTCCCTTGCTGTTATCTGTCTGGTCAAGCAACCATATTCCACATCCGAGGTGAGCAGTGTTACACTAGGTAAAAGGGGCAGGAAGGGAATACTTTATCATTCAATTACTCGAACTACAACTCTGACAGCATTGAAATAACACTCTCTATGGCTCAAATATTATGAAGATTAAATGGACCTGCTGTTTTTGTGAAACATTACTATCCCTTTAATATCAAAATACTCAGAGGGAATTTCAAATGAGAGAATAGGATTTTAGTGAACTTCCCATTAAATGTCTTTAGTCCATATGGAACCATAAGGTTGAACTACCTCTGCCAGTGGGCAGGGCTCTCCAAAAAGACAGTCTTTTGGACAGACACTCCCTCCTCCTTTGATGGCTCAATCCCTGCCTTAACACAGATTCATATGTAACAAGTATCACAGAAAAAAAGAAACAAGTGGGAAGAACAGGAAATCCAATAAACAAAAGACTCCAAGAGGGCTCCTCTGCCTGGGGAAGGAAACACATTTTTTTTTTTTTTTACTCCGTGTGGGAGTCCTGTGTTCCATGTGGACTAAAGAGAAAATAATTTAACTAAATTCACTTAAACCATATTTTCTTATACATTCAATATAGAACGCAGGCACCAAGGGATATACCAAAGCATCCCAAAATTACAGGGAGGGGGGAAAAAAAAAAACTCCCAATAGGAAACCAGTATTCCACAGGAATAAACTGGATCTACATATCACAGCAAACAAACCAAGCAAGAGCCAACTGGGCTCAAACTACCAAATAGAAAGTGGCAGTGGGGGAGAGAAAAAAAAAAAAAAAAAAAAGGTGTGTGTGTGTGTGGGGGGGGAGAAGAGTCCTTAGACAGGCACTACTGCCTCAAGGACCTTCCGGTAAAAGCTGGCCTCAACTAAGGCCAAAACACTGATACCGTAGTCATATAAACAGCCTTGCACAGCAGTGGCATGCTTTCTGTAGGCCCAGGAAGCACCTACAGACCTGGCGGAGTGTGCTGTGACTGAGCAGAACAGGTCTGTTCCTGATCACAAATGGCTGGTGTATGGTAGCCTTGATCCAATGAGAAATGGTGACTTTGGATACTGCTTGACCCTCCATGGGGCCCCTAGAAATGACCGAGGTATCAGCCTTGTAGAAGGGCTGTGCAGGATGCACAGAATAATTAAAGGGATAGTAATACTTCGTTTTAACTTTATTTTATTTTGTAGCCATTAAAAAAAACATGAAGAACGATATAAGTCTTATCTCTCAAACCTTTATGGTTTAAGAGATATTCACAAGCAAAGTATCCCCCCCTGTTCAGCCAGATCAGAAGGGAGGTGCCCAGGTAGACTGCAGAGAAGACAATCTTCAATTAAGATAAGGGAAAAAGCTGAAAAACTTGTCAAGGGGGGCAGGGCTTTCATTGTTTTCATACAAAGAAGATTGTCCCCTGCTGTTATCCGTCTGGTCTTACAACCAGATTCACATCTGAGAAGAGATGGCTTACACTAGGAAAAAGGGGCGGGAGGGGGAAACTTTGCTTGTGAATCTCTCTTAAACCATAAAGGTTTGAGAGATGAGACTTGTATCGTTCGTCATGTTTTTTTAATGCCTACAAAATAAAATAAAGATAAAACGAAGTATTACTATCCCTTTAAGGCACCATACCACATAAAACAGAACATCCTTCTCATGCTCTGAGGAAGGATGATGTCCTAATTGATATTAAAATCCAAGATCACCTTGGGTAAAAACTTTTGAGAGGAAAGGAGGTTTACAGAACACAGCTTGTAGCTCAGCAACCCTCCAAATGGAGACAATTGCTAAAAGGAATGCCACCTTGGGCATAAAAAAAAAACAAAAAAACTAAGGAGACAGAATAAAGAGGTTCAAAAGGAGGTCTCTGAAAGACATCCAGGACAAAATGATGAAGATCCCATAAGGGCATGGGATCTCTGAAAGACAGGAAGGTGTGAGCCACCCCTTGAGCAAAGATCATGATCTCAAGCAGAATAGTAATACGTCTCTGGAAGAGGACTGAAAGTGCTGAGATTTGTACCTTAATAGTGTTCAGATTAAGACCCTTGTTCACTCAGTCTTGTAAAAAGGCCAGGATAGTAATAAGATCAAAGGTTTGGGCAGACACATCTTTGCTAGACCACTGATAGAAGATGGACCAAATTGTATGGGATGATTTGGAAGAGACAAGCTTCCTAGCTTGGACCAAGGTAGAAATTACATTGTCTGAGAAACCTTCCTGCTTCAGTATGTTGGTTTCAAGAGCTAAGTCACCAAGGCCAGACTTTCTACATTTTGGTACTAGATTATATCACGGATAAGGAGGTCTGGAAGGAAGACGGAACAGTTCCATGATGGATAGACTGAGAAGGTCTGCAAACAAGGCCCAACGGGGTCAGAATGGAGTGATCCGGATGACAAGAGCCTTCTGCATTCTTAGCTTTCGCAGCACCCTGGGGATTAGAGGAACTGGAGAGTTCCATTAAGTCCCACTCAATAGCCAAGGGATCATCTACTTTTTTTTTTTTTGCAGAACCAAGGGAACCTTCCCTATTTTGCAATAGACCATCAGATCCACTGCTGGATGAACACTTCCTAGTTCATTTTACAGTTGCCTGGATAAACATCTTGACACCTGAGAAAGTCAACAACTACATTTTGTATTCCTGGTATGTGGACTGCTGAGATGTCCAGAATGAGAATTTCTGCTCAGTGCTACCCTGAAAAATAAATTCCTGTGATCCAGAAACATGTTGGATTAAGCTTTTTAATTGATTTTATTAAAACAGGATTTTAGTCTTACCTGTTAAATCCTTTTCACTTAGTCCATACAGGTCACTGGTACAATGGGAGGTGATCCGCCCCTTTAATAGGCATGAACATTCATTCAAATGTATGCAGGGGGTGGAGCCTCCCCTCCTACTTAAGCTGCCTTCAGGCCAGAGCCAAGCTAGATTGATTTGAGACACTAAACTGACCAGAGGAAGAAGGAAAAGGAAGACTCCTGTGAGCATGCCCCAAAGGTCTCCCACTGAATGCCACAGGAGAGCCAAGCATGGTCCCTTGACAGGGTGGGAGACCAGTGACCTGTATGGGCTAAGTGAAAAGGATTTAACAGGTAAGACTAAAATCCTATTTTCACTGTCGTCCAATACAGGTCACTGGTACAATGGGATGTACAAACATTGAGCTGTCCCTGAGGCGGGAAGTAAGGCATGGACCAGGCGCAAGGCCCAAGTCACTAGAACTGCTATGAACCAATTAATCATATAGCCCAGTAACAGAAGTGTCAACGGACACCAACTGGGGGGGGGGACAACCCCCAAACTAACACAGCACACTGAACCAGAGCCAACAGGGCTCAACAGTAAAACAGCACTAGGGATCACAGAATAGAAGTCCTAAACAGGCAAAACTGCCTCCAGGACCTTCCTTCCAAAGCTGGCATCAGCCGAGGCCAGTACATCAACTCGATAGTGCTTCGAGAATGTGTGCACAGAGGACCAAGTGGCTGCTCTGCACAGTTGATCAGCAGATGCCGGATTCTTGTAGGCCCAAGAGGCCCCAATAGATCTGGTGGAATGAGCAGTAACCCTGAAGGGAACGTGCTTATTCCGCAATTTGTAGGCTTCACGGATGGTAGATTTAATCCAAGAGGCAATAGTTACCTTGGAAGCCGGTCTCCCTGCCCTAGGCCCCTCAGGAATGACGAACAAGGCGTCAGACTTCCTGATAGACTCGGTGCAATGAACACAAAATTTAAGACAACGCACAACATCCAACAAATGGAGATCTCTTTCCTTGTCAGAGGAAGGGTTAGGGCAGAAAGAGGGAACCACAATCTCCTGATTGATGTGAAATTCGGAGACAACCTTGGGTAAAAACTCCTTGGAAGTGCGAAGCACTGCCTTATCCTTGTGAAACACCAAGTAAGGAGGTTTACAAGACAGAGCTTGTAACTCTGCTACCCGGCGAACTGAGACAATGGCCAAAAGAAAAGCCATCTTCCAGGACAAGAGACGCAAAGGAATAGAAGCCAAGGATTCAAACGGGGGTCTCTGGAGAACCCCCAGCACCAAATTGAGGTCCCACTGGGGAGTAGGACTCTTGAAGGCAGGCCGAACATGAGCCACGCCTTGGAAGAGAACCTTAACATCAGGAAGAATAGCAATTCTTTCCTGGAAAAACACAGACAGAGCTGAAGTCTGAACCTTGAGAGAACTCAGGCTGAGTCCCTTCTCAACGCCATCCTGTAAAAAGACTAGGACTGTGGGAAGATGGAAATCTAGAGACAGATCCTTATCAGTACACCATGCTACAAAGGTGGACCATATGCGATGATAGATCTCGGAAGACACAGGCTTGCGAGCTCTAAGCATCGTGGACACCACTGAAAAGGAAAACCCTTTCTTCTTTAAAATTGAGGATTCAACCTCCAAGCCATCAAATGGAGATGTTGAACATCCTCCTTCCACAGATATCCCTGAAGAAGTAGATCTGGACGTGCAGGTAGCGGAACAGGATCCATCACAGACATGGCTAACAGTTCCGGATACCAGGACTGACGAGGCCAATTTGGAGTGATCAGGATGACAGGACAACGCTCCACCTTCAGCTTCTGGATGACTCGGATCAACAGAGGAAGAGGAGGGAAGATGTAAGCCAGAGGAAATGTCCAGGGGATTGACAAGGCATCCACTGCTAGGGCAAGAGGGTCCCTCCATCGGGAGCAAACACTGGCACCTTCCTGTTGTGTCTGGTTGCCATCAGATCCACTACTGGCACCCCCCACATCTGGGTGAGAAGGTGAAACACCTCTGGATGAAGCGCCCATTCTCCGCTGTCGACTGTATGACAACTGAGAAAGTCTGCCATGACGTTGTCTACGCCTGGAATGTGAACCGCTGAGATGACGGGCACATGAGCTTCTGCCCAAGACAAAATGGCCTTGACCTCTAACCAGGCGGTGACACTTTTCGTGCCGCCTTGTCTGTTGATGTAGGCCACTGCGGTGGCGTTGTTGGACTCCACTCTGTCTGGACAACCTTCCAGCTGAGATTCCCAGTGCCTCAGGGCAAGAAAGATGGCACGGAGTTCCAGAACATTGATGGAGAGAAGAGATTCTTCCAGACCCCATTTCCCCTGAGCACTGAAACGACCCAACACTGTCCCCCAACCCCGGAGGCTGGCATCCGTCGTGACCGTGGTCCAATAGGGAACCCGAAAGATCTCCCTTTCAGGAGATGAGACAGGTCCAACCACCACTCCAGGCTCAGCTCTACATGAGGGGGCAACGATACAGAGAGATGCTGGTGATCTGGATGAGATCTGCAAGTCTGAATCACAAACCTCTGAAGTTCCCTGGTGTGTGCCATGGCAAAAGGCACCGCCTCTATCGTGGAAATAAACTTCCCCACCAGAGAAGACAACTTTGGTACTAGAACTCTGTCCATTTCCAGGATCCTGGCCACCCAGACAGCAATCTGATGAGCCACTTCCTCCAGCAAAAACACCATGCACTGCTGGGTGTCGAACAGGAGACCCAGGAAGAGGAGCTGTTGAGATGGAACCAAGTCTGACTTGTCCAGATTCACAATCCAGCCGTGGCGATTGAGTGTCTGTATGCACAATTGCAGCTGCTGGTGAAGGATCTCCGCAGATGAAGCTTTCAGAAGCAGATCGTCCATGTAAGGAGTCACCCTGACTCCATCTCGATGAAGCACAGCTATCAAAGCTCCCAATACCCTCTGAAAGACCTGAGGAGCTGAAGTCAGACCAAAGGGAAGAGCTGAAAACTGAAAGTGGCCTTTGTGACAGGCAAATCTGAGATGCCGTCTGCTCTCTGGATGAATAGGGATGTGAAGGTAAGCATCCTGAAGATCCAGGGAGGCAAGAAACTCCCCTGGAGACATTGCTGCTATCACAGAACGAAGAGATTCCTGACGGAAGTGGGAACTCACAACAAAGGAATTGAGATCCTTGAGATCCAGAATAGGACGTGCACCTCCGTCCTTTTTGGCCACCACGAACAGGTTGGAATAGAATCCTGAACCTGTGTCCTCTGGTGGAACCAATTCCAGGACCTCTTTGTCCAAAAGATCCTGAATAGCGTCGAACAGACGTCTTTTTGTAGGTTCCTGAGAAGGACGAGTAAAATGGAACCGGAAGGGAGGAAGGGAAGAGAAAGGGATCCTGTACCCCTGATACCACCTGAACAACCCAAGGGTCCGCCACTGACTCCTCCCAAATCCGGCGAAAGATGTGGAGACGTCCACCTACAGCCGGATGCGGACCCAGGTTCGGCGAGTCATGCCGAAGCAGTCTTGGAGGTCTTGGCCTTAGGGGCAACTTTGGGCTTCCAGGACTGTTTGGGCTTGGAGGAGGAGCGCGTGGAAGACGGATCTGTCTGGGGCGTGGAGCGTGTCTCAGTTTGGAAAGAACGAAAGGACCGATTGCGTTTGCCTGGAAACTTTCTTGAACACCGATGGCAGAAGAGTACTTTTGCCACCAGTGGCCTCACTAATCATCTTCTTAAGTTCAGATCCAAACAGTAAGGACCCCTGAAAGGGCAAAGAAAGCAAGGCTTTCTTAGAGGCAGTGTCAGCAGACCAAATCTTCAACCAAAGAGCACGTCTAGCTACTATGGAGGAGGTAGAGGCCCTCGCTATCATGCGCACAGCATCAAAAGCAGCATCAGCAACATAATTTTGAGCTTCTAACATATTAGCAAGAAGCTGCAACTGCTCAGACACTGGTGCATCCTGGCGAACCGCCTCAGTCAGTTGTTCAGTCCAGGCTGCAATAGCCCTATTAACCCATGCCACTGCAAAGGTTGGACGCATGGCAGTGCCAATGGAGGCAAAAATGGATTTAAGACAAATCTCTAACTTTTTGTCCGTCCAATCCTGCAGGGCAGAGGCATCTGATACAGCTAAGGTAGTAGATTTGGATAACCTAGAAATAGGAGCATCCACTTTAGGAGGATGAACCCACTTTGCCAGTTCAGCCTCAGGAAAAGGATAAAGCTTAGCAAACTTTTTGGACACAGAAGAGGATTTTTCAGGGTTCCTCCATGCGTCTGAGACTAAACGGGCAAGGGTAGGGTTAGTAGGAAAACAAACCACAGCCTTTGATGGTTTTTGGAAAACATCAGTTGGATCATGAGTAGATTCCTGAGTCAGAGGAAGGTTGAGCGTAGTAAGTACAGCTCTGATCAAACCCTCAGCCGAAACTTCAGGGTCACATTCATAAGGGTCACCAATGGACCTATTAGATTCAATAACGGTGCCTTCCTCAGCATCAGAATCCTGCAAAAGTTCTTCTTCAGAAGAATCAGACACATCAGGAGCCCCCTGTGGCTTAGGCAGGGAGGTCCTGATTGAGGAGGGGGTCTGCCAGACTTGCAGAGCTCCCTGAACCTGAGAGGGAAAGAGTTGGAGAGTGGATCTGAGATTCCTAGTGGCAGCTTTAAACTCTTTTACCCAAGTTGGCTCAATAGCATGGCTGGGAAGCCCAGGGTTGCTATCCTGACTATCTGCACATTTTGGGCATAAATGACCTGAAAATTCTCTAGGCAGCCCAGAGTGACAAGAGGAACAAAACGCAATGGGGGAAATGGTCACCCCAGCCTCTTTGGTCTTGGGTCTAGCCCCTGACTCCAGTGGAGTAGACATGTTCACAGCGTCAAATATACACCACTTAATAAAAACCACCCAGTAGAAGTGTTAAAGATTAAAGTTTCACCCCAGAAATGCCTAAAATCTGACTTATCTGGCCAGCGAAGGGTTAATCTTCTGAGAGGAGAGAAGGCTTGTTCCCTGCGTAGTATACTCGCTGAGAAAACCACAAAATGGCTGCCGCGACGGTAGCCAATCAGAAAACGAGCGAGAAACAGGCGCTCATGGGAAATGTAGTTTTCCTCAGAAGTACACCTAAACAGCGCCCGAAGCCCCCCCCAAACTCCCAACACACTGAATCTAGCTACCGGATGATTGAGCAGGGGAAGACCAACAAAATGAGCCCTCTCTGAAGTTACTGTGACAAGCGGTTCCAGAGAAACGTCCCACACTGTGAAATCCCATAGAGAGTAAAGGAGCAATGGCGTATATGCGGGAACAAGCGCGCTTAAAGGCGCGGAACACTAAATATTAATAAAGTATACTAAAGGTAAAAGGTACACCAAACACACTTCTAACACATGGAAAACATGAGAGAATAAGGACCCAAAGCTCCAAAACCCAGGGAATACCACAGACATTGCATAAATATAAGCAATATGAATAAAAACACCCTATGAGTGCTGGAGTGCAGAAAGCAAACTCCCAAATACAAGCCCAGAGAAGGGACACTGTGGGGACAAGTGGACCTTCAGCACTCAAAGGGTGGCTCACCTTTCTGCAGGACTTCTGTCTTCAGGTAACCATGTTAAAAGGAGATTAACCAGAGGAAAATCCCCCAGCAGGGAAGCTACTTGACTCAAGCTGTTCCCTCTTCAGGGCATAAGGTCCACCAGAAAATCCCTGGAAGCTGCACTAGCCACTTTGGAGAGGGCAATTCACAGCCACGGTCACCCGCCTAATGGTGGTATTCCATATTTGAAAGAAAACAATAAAAGACTAAAGTTGAATGAGAGATGTTCTCCACCTGGTGTGCACAGCACACAGGAACAAATCAATCTAGCTTGGCTCTGGCCTGAAGGCAGCTTAAGTAGGAGGGGAGGCTCCACCCCCTGCATACATTTGAATGAATGTTCTTGCCTATTAAAGGGGCGGATCGCCTCCCATTGTACCAGTGACCTGTATTGGACGACAGTGAAAATGTATTATTTATACTACGATACTGTGTATCATTCTTTTTTTTATCGGACCACTGGAAGGAGAAGTTCAGAGTACCTGAACAGGGGCAGGTTTAAACCCCTGAAGCTCCAATACTGGTTGTAGTTCTCCAACCGGTGTGTTGATAATTGTATTGATATTTAAAGTGAACAAGACTATATGCTGATTTGCAAAAAGTGCCTCCCGTTTGTCTTTTGGTATGTTCCTTGCTGGTGCCCTGTGAAGAAGCTCTTATACATCCTTTCAGGCTGCCTTGTTTAGAGTTCCTCCTTGGCAGCTGGTAAGCCACTGCCGTTGAGTTGTCTTACAGAGTCCGTACTGGCTTGCCCATCAGTACCTGAAGACCAGTGAAATAGTACCAGAGGAATAGCACGGATCACCCGGATGTCGATTAACAGGAGGCTCTGCTCTCCAGTCCACTGTTTAAGAGCTGCTATGGGACCCAGAGTTGCACCCCATCCTCTCATAGCATATGGGAATGATTCCAGGGAAGACGCTAGTCATTCCAGGTTCATCATGAAATCCCTTGTTGTCACAGAGGGCCACGTCAGCAACCACTAGATGCCCTGGAACAGGATCTAGACCTTGTCCTCCTGTAGGAACATTCTACCTTTAAGGATGTTGAACTTGATCTAATGAAAGAAAAGGCCCTGGAACGGAAATGAAGAGGGATTCTGGTGATTGAGAGGGAATGTATATGGCAAAAGAAGCCATGACCTTTGTGAAGATAGTTGGAGCGGAGGCCAGGCTGAATGGCAGTGCAGTGAACTGGTAATGGCTGTATGCAAAAGGAAAACAAAACAAAAAAAATCGTAGTGGTCTGGATGGATGAGGATGTACAGGTAGGCGTTCTGAAGATCCAGAGAAGCCAGGAACTCTTCTGTGCACGTTTCTGAGCTGACAGAGCGCAAAGATTCTTGAACCGCATAGCACCCAAGTAATGGTTGAGGCATTACAAGTCCAGATGGGAAGGAAGCTCTTGTCCTTCTTGGTGACTACAAAAAAGGTTGTAATAGAAACCTGAAGAGCACTCTCGAGCTCTGAACTTGTCCAGCAGAGGGGATATGTTATTTATAAAGAGAAGCGCTCACTCTGGGTCCAGTGGAACCTTTGACAAAAAAAAAAGGTTGAGGAGGAAGGGACATGAAATGTATCTAGTACCCTCCTGAAACAACCCGAAAAACCCAGCACAGAAGATGCCCAGGTATCTTGAAAAATATGGAGGTGACCAACCTACAGGAAGTGACGGACCAGGACTCTGCTAACCAAATGGAGGATGGCTTGTGAGAGCAGACATATTGCTCTGACAAGTCTGTTTGGGCTTTGGGGTGGGGCACTCAAATAGAGTCTTACCTGCAAAGTGCAGAAAGACTGGTCCACAGACCAAACCTTTAACCCCAATGGGCAGTGGCAAGATAGTGCTGAGGCCTTACCAGAAAACCTGGTAGCACCAAAGGAAGCTTCAGAAAATTAAGGATTAGCTTCAATGATACAGGCAAGCATAATCAGCAAACATCCTTAAAGAAACCCCAGACACCTATTAACCAAAGAAGAAGCAAATATGGGCTGTGGAGCTGCCCCTGGAAAAGCTGTATATCTGGATAAACTTAATAGGAAGGGGGATGTCAATGACAGGGGAGAAGCCCACTGCGCTACAGCCTCATCCAGAGGGGTATAGTCTAGAGATATGATTATTAAGAAAAAGTCTGTTATCTGATATCGTTCACTCTTCTAATAGAACATGGTCTATAGTACTGTTAGGAGGGAAGACGAGATTCTTTCTTAAGTCTCTGGAAGATACCATATTTTCTTCCTCTGAACCAGATGTTTTCCCAACAATTAGAAATTGTCTCCTGAAAACAGGATCAACCCTCCTAATTGGGAGTGTACATAATGAGTCGCCAAGAGTGAAACCCCCCCCCAATGGATGGACTTAGAGTCAGACATGTCCAGACAATTTTTTTTAAAGTTAGATAAAAACTAGTTAAAGTATAGTCAGAAAAAACTTATCAGGCATGCCAATGGTTAAACTGGAGCGAGAGTGAGCAAGGGTCAGCCTCTGCTTAGTATAAGTAATGGAGGAGTTTAAAATAAATAAATAAAACTTTTATCTGCTATAACTTTTTAATAAAACACATCTCAGCAGTGTGAGTACCTTTGTTGTACTCAGGAGGATAAACTTTACTATCCTTTTAAACTTTGAGAGAGCAAGTAAAGCAGTCAATAAGTGTTCCATCCTCTGGAAGGGGGGAGTTCAACCCCATGGTACCTGTGTTCCAGTTTTTTTCAAACCAAACACACTGTACTAAATAAGAACTTGGGATTCCTGTAACACTACCAAAAATTTAATATTTATTTAATCATTTCATTTTCTTCTGGTTCATTATGACTCACATTCCACTTGTGAATATTTATTTCTGCGTACAATGGATTTGTTTTCTTTAATTTGTTTCAGTAACCACAAAGGCAAAGTAGTGGCAAATATGCACATAAAGTCGCATGTCCTAGATATGGCATATACATTTTACTTTTCTTAAAGATAGGCACATGTACTTTTAATTGATTTTGGCCAGTCACATTTCATCATTATTTGCTTACATAAAATGGACCCTACATGTTGCTTTGCTGCACAGAACATGTGTCCCTGTATGGCACTGACCCCCAACACCCGAGTAACATCACATACTGCCCTCTGAACAAGTGATTGTGAGATGGTTGTAACCAATTTGTAACAAGTATTGAGTATAATATGAGACTGGGGAAATATATAAAAGTATTCTACTACACCAAAATGGATTAACAATGGTGCACTGCTTAGGCAGAGCAAGTTACATGACACCGTGTGCATGGGGAGAAGAGGTACTTCAACTTTGGAACAAACATCAATGAGAGTACAGAGGCAGTAGCCTCACTATTCTCAGAAGAGGGCTCTGAGCGAGGTGTGGAGAGTCAGCTTCTCCATCTGCAGAAAGCTCAAGTATGTGGTTAGAAAAGTGAAAAATGTTCTTTAATACTCAAACAGGTTGCGTACATCTGTCTTTAGTGTTCTATTTTGTTAAGCCTGTATCAAGGTTGCAGGACAATCATGATTAAAAAAAAAAAAAATGAAAGTGTTACCCCAAATCTTCAATTAAAGCAATACATGACTGAACTACAACAGCTCTTAACTATAAAGAAAGGCATACTCCAGTATGTTGATAACATTTCTACATCTTCAACATTTACAGCATATAAAAGTAGAGCTGCTAGAAGAGTCCAGTTGATTAGTTTTTGGTTAAAAGGAAAACATACAATATTTCTGAATTCAACATCAATCAATTCATAAAATGCTTAGTTTTTCAATTTATATCAGTGTAGGGTTTTAACTTACCTTTATGTCATAGTGATCCTTTAAGCCATCTTCAACATGATTTAGAAATTCAAAGATGTCTAGCCTGTCAAGACAGCTGTCAAGAAGAGTATACATACAC
The DNA here is from genome assembly GCA_037306005.1 of Rhinophrynus dorsalis. Taxonomy (NCBI): domain Eukaryota; kingdom Metazoa; phylum Chordata; class Amphibia; order Anura; family Rhinophrynidae; genus Rhinophrynus; species Rhinophrynus dorsalis. The sequence goes on from CM074721.1 coordinate 225,158,656, forward strand.
TCAAAGGCTGCTTTTCGGATATCCAAGCCATCATCAACAGTATGCTTGAAAGGACCCATTTCAACCTGAAATTATAAACATTTACAAAACAATCATATCAATTGTCATGTAACCCGAGAGATAGAAAAGTGGGAGGGGCAGACACAAATAAGAAAAGCTGACCAACCTCTCTTATAAGCTCCTTTCTGACTTTTGTTTCATTATACAAATGAGGAAGCACAGAATCAAGAAGATCTCTTATTAACGATGGTTTATTGTGAGCTGCAGAATTGAATGTCACAAGGGCTACTCGTCGGACATTTAAATCAGGATCCTCTAATGTTTTCAGAAAATCACCTGTTAAAGATCAAAAATATTGTTTTGCAGGGTAAGGAAACACCACATTTACATGAATTTTGCAATCAGTACAGCATCAACAGCATAATACGTCTAACAAAAAAAAAAAAAAAAAAGTGTAATAAGCAAACCCTAGATTGTGTGACATTCTTTGGGATTCCACGATGGGTTCTCCCAAGTGCTAGTGAACCTCTTGGGAAGTGAAAGGGTCACCACTCCATTGCATGGCAGATCAATTAAAGAAGAAAAAACGGTGAATGAGAAAGCATTTGGTTTCGCAACTTTATTTTAAGTGGTCCATCAGATGTGAAATTTCACTTCAAAAAGCAGTTTGTTTTCTAGCTTGACATGCCTTTGGTGGATGCATGAAAGCAGACCTAAGCCAGTGCAATAGAATATAAAACATGTCCGTCACCTCTGAAGTAAGAGTTTCATAGGTACTCCATAAGGCTGACCTAAATAAATCTCTACTAATTCTGTGCAACCACCGCAGGAACAATTCCAAAAATGTAATTTGGTTTAAAGGGGGGTTTTAACCCCTTAACAACCCATGATGTACATGTACGTCACGGGCTGTAGGTCCCTAAAGGACCAAGGACGTACATGTATGTCACGGAATTCAGGGCTCCCCGCGCTGCTGCATGCTGTTTGAGGAGCTCTGAATTGGACCGCATAAAAAAAAAGTCCAGGGTCCTTAAAGGGATAGTAATACTTCATTTTAACTTTATTTTATTTTGTAGGCATTAAAAAAACATGAAGAATGATATAAGTCTTATCTCTGAGACCTTTATGGTTTAAGAGATATTCACAAACAAAGTATCCCCCCCCTGTTCAACCAGATCAGAAGGGAGATGCCCAGGTAGACTGCAGAGAGGGACAATCTTCAATTAAGATAATGGAAAAAGCTGAAAAACTTGTCAAGGGGGGAAGGGCTTTCATTGTTTTCATACAAAGAAAATTGTCCCCTTCTGTTATCTGTACTGTCATACAACCAGACTCACATCTGAGAAGAGATGGCTTACACTAGGTAAAAGGGGCGGGGAGGGGGACTTTGCTTGTGAATATCTCATAAACCATAAAGGTTTGAGAGATAAGACTTATATCATTCTTCATGTTTTTTTAATGCCTACAAAATAAAATAAAGTTAAAACGAAGTGTTACTATCCCTTTAAGTGCCGGCCACGTATGTGCGCGGCTGGTCCTTAAGGGGTTAAAGTTTTGAATGCTAGAGGCCACGAAACCATTGAAAAAGCATTGTCCTGGGAGTCCTCTAACATATAAGATTCATAAACCCATTTAAATGAATAGAAATTTTTATTTGGACCTTCTGATGCAGAATTTCTTTACTACTTCATTCAAATGCCTCAGTGTAACAGAGAATGAACATCTAGCAGACAACAGTAGGTTCAAACAAAAAAAAAAAAGTCTTCATTCAATTCAGGTAAGTACATTTATTAACCCTTTGAGTGTCAGAGAGGTATCGCCTTTCAATGCATTTGATACCTCTCTGGCATTCAAAGGATTAAACAAACTGAGGAAAATATAACATAACATAACTGCACTGTGACAGACTTTAGAATGGACGCATCCAGTAATCCACTCTTCCATAAGCTTTCAGGACAGTCCCTAGTTAAGATAGCAGAATAAATCTGTAAATAATAACACTTACCAATACAGTTTTTCAGGAGTGGGTCAATAGGCTGTGGATGATCAGAAATAGTAAACTTGACTGCTGTTACTACAGAGCTTCGAGCATAAGATGAACCTAGAGGAAAAGTTACAATGGGATATTAAATAATTGTATGCTGAAATACTGACCTTTGAATTGTATACAAGATGCAAGGGTAGGATAAATTATATACTGTATATGCAAGTAAACACAACCCTTAACTGGCTATTAAAACTTGCAATTGGATCTTAAAAATTGCATCTGGCTCCCAAGTCTATAATGGAGTCTAATTTTTAAAGGGAACCCAACACATTAAAGCGATCGTAATGTTTGTAATAAAGTAGATCGCCAAGTCTTCTTTATTATAAATGTAACACATTGCGCTATGTTTAGCAGCTTACATGGATGTAGTTCAAAATATATTAAATGTAGAAAGATCCCACACCCTCCCCTGCTGGCCGCCTCCCACTGAGTCTGCAATCTGGTCCCGGGACTGGAGAATTTCAGAGAGGCACAAACTTCAGTTAGTAAGTATAAGAAAAACCCTGCACCCCTTAATGAAGGCAAGATTTTCCTTTTGCATAACGAAGTTTGTCCCTCGCTGCATCCGTCTGGACCAGACAGAGGCAGCGTGACGTAGCCAGAAGGGGATCTTTCTACATTTAATATAATTTGAACTACATACAAGTAAGCTGCTAAACATAGCACAATGGCAATCTACTTTATTGCTAACATAGCTATCCATTTAAAGCACATTTTGTGTGCTTTCATGCTATTGTTTGGAGTGTGGGAGGTCCGGGGAGACGCGAGGGTCCCAAAGTTTTCTAAGTTCTAAAATACCAAAATCAAATTAAGCACCTCAGGCTACTGAGAAAACACAATGGATGATCTTGAAAAGCCCCCATAGTGCATTCATCTCTGGACATTTGGGGGGGAAATCTACCCGGCAGCAGCATAATACTTTCCATGCTATTTGACATATGGGGGAGGAGGGGTGCATACCTCCCCTTTAAAGTAAACAAATAAAATTTTACAAATAATGACATCAATCTGTGATAACACATTAGTTGTTATTAAAGCAGAACTATCAACATCATAATACTGTCTCCCAATCCATTACTAATATAGCGATAGGTAAAGCCATACTTCAATTATGCTGAATAAATCCGCATTATTGAAGAAAAAGTGCAGGGGTGGAGCCTAATCACTAACCTTAGCTGCAGCTTCCTGTCAGCTTCAGTAAGTTTTGGAACAAACTACAAGTAGTCCGCAAGGCAGAAAAGTAGACCAAAATTGATGGTAGGCCTTACGGGCCCTAAGCATAGTAGCCACCACGCCAGAAAAAAAAAAAAAATCCTCCGATTCAAAATTGAGGCTTCAATCTCCATGTCGTAAAAGCCAGACGATGAACGTCTTCCTTCCAAAGGTAACCCTGTAGAAGAAGGTCGGGGGGGGGGGGGGGGGGGGAGAGTCGAAGAGAGGTCCAGAAGCTCCAGAAACCAAGCCTGTTGGGGCCAGTACAGAGCAATCAGAATGACTGGGCAGCGCTCCAGTCTCAGCTTTCGAAATACCCCGTTCAAAAGGGAACAGGAGGAAGGAAGTATGCCAGAGGAACGGTCCCCGGGATCAACAAGGCATCCACTGCGGGAGCTGGGGGACCCGCCCAGCGAGAGCAGAACGTTTGAACCCTCCTGTTGTGTCTGGTTGCCATCAGGTCGATACAAGGAAGTCCCCACTGATGGATGATGAGGATGAACACCTCTGGATGTAGCTCCCACTCTCCTATGTCCACTGTGTGCCGACTGAGGAAGCCAGCCAGAACATTGTCTACACCAGGAATATGAAGTGCAGAAATGGCAGGGACATGCTCCTCTGCCCATGATAAAATAGCCTTGACCTGTAGCCAAGCTGCAAGACTTCCTGTGCCGCCTTGCTTGTTGATATAGGCTACCGCTGTGGCGTTGTCCGACTGTACCCTGACTGGGCAATCCTCCAGTTGCCGTGTCCGGTGATGTAGGGCATGAAATATTGTCTGAAGCTCCAAGACATTGATGGGAAGGAGAGATTCCTCCTGAGACCACTTGCTCTGTACACTCAAGTGCCCCAGCACAGCTCCCCATCCGGATAGGCTGGCATCCCTCGTCACTGTGGTCCAGAAGGGCACCATGAAGGGTCTGCCTTTCAGGAGATTGTTCAGGTTGAGCCACCAAGAGAGGCTCCGCTCCACTTGGAGGGAGAGATAGGGAACTGGATGGCCCCTGCATGCCAGGATTAGATACTTCTGAAGTTCCCTGGTGTGAGCCATGGCAAACAGGACTGCTTCTATGGTGGAAATGAACTTCCCCACCAAGGATGACAACTTCTTGGCTGGAACTGGATCAGAGACAGGAAAGCCTGGACCTTTAGTGCCATCTGATGAACCACTTCGTCTGTGAGAATAGGAGGCCCAGAAAGACCATCCTCTGGGAAGGAACAAGGTCTGGTGTGTCCAAGTTGATGATCCACCCGTAATGGGAGAGAGCATGAATGCAGTCCTGCACCTGCTGGTGAAGAAGTTCCGGAGACAAGGCCTTTAGAAGGAGGCTGTCCATGTGTGGAGTCACCCTAATGCTGTTCCGATGTAGGACGGAGATCAATGCTCCTAGGATTCTGTTGAAGACTTGAAGAGCCGTGGTTAGGCCAAAGGGGAGGACAGAGAACTGGTAATGCCTTCCGTTGCAGGCAAAGCGGAGATACTGCTGACTCTCTGGATGAATGGTGATGTGCAGATAGGCATCTTTAAGATCCAGAGAGGCCAGAAATTCCCCAAGAGACATGGCTGCTATCACTGTGCGCAGAGACTCCTGGCGGTACTGGGGCCTGGCCACAAAGGAGTTGAGATCCTTCAGATCCAAAATAGGAAGACAGCCCCATCCTTCTTGGAAACCACAAAGAGGTTGGAGTAGAATCCCAAGCCCCTCTCCTGAGGGGGAACTGGCTCCAGGACCACCTTGTCCAGAAGGGCCTGTAGAGCTTCTTCGAAAAGGTGTCTGTTTCTCGTTCTCTCTTGGGAACAGAAAAGAAAGGTCCTTGGAGGAGGAAGAGAGGTGAAGGGAATCCTGTATCCTGAGGCCACCACTTGTAAAACCCATGGGTCCGCCACAGAGGCCTGCCAAGCTGAAAGATAGTGGCATAGGCGGCCACCTACCTGCAGGTGGGGACCCAGGTTCAGAGAGTCATGCAAAAGGTGGTTTGGAAGCCTTGGGTGTTGTGTAGGACATGGATCTCCAACTGCTGCGTAGGCTTTGATGAGGAGCGCGGAGCCTGAGGGACTGTCAGTCGCCTGGCGTGAGTCTGCCTGAAAGAGACGAAAAAGCGGATTCCTTTTGACAGGCACCTTCTTCCTCAGGACCACTGGTAGGTGAGAACTCTTCCCTCTAGTGGCCTTGTTGATGAGATCCTTGACCTCAGGCCCAAACAGGGAGGATACCTGAAAAGGCAAAGACAGGAGAGCCTTCTTGGAGGCCTTTGTCAGCAGACCAGATCTTGAGCCAAAGAGCCCTTCTGGCTAACACAGACATGGTAGAAGCCCTGGCTACCATACGCACAGCATCAAACAGGGCAGCAGAGACATAATGAGCCTCAGCAATGTTAGCGGGAAGTCACAACATGTCAGAGGTAGGGGCACCCTGACGGACAGCAGAATTGAGCTGTTCAGGCCAAAACAGCCACAGCCCTATTTACCCATGCAGCAGCAAAGGTATGGCTAAGGGCAGAGCCTGCCGTGGCAAAAATAGCCTTGCGAGAAGTCTCAGCTTTTTATCAGTCCAGTCTTTGAGAGCAGAGGCATCAGCCACTAGCAAGGCAGTGGACTTAGAAAGCCTGGAAACTGGGGCATCCACTTTGAGAGGATGAACCCACTGAGCAAGGGACGTTTCAGAAAACGGGTAAAGTTTAGCAAACTTCCTAGACACAGATGGGACAGAGCGCCTACCCAAAGTTACCAGTAACCTGTATTGGACGACAGAGAAAGTTAGATATAATCAGGTTACTGAGACCTCATAATGCGTATTAAGTCATGCAAAATTAGGAACAATACAATAACCAGACTCCAATAAAGGATGTGTTGCCGTGGAAGGACACAGAGGAAAACAAAATATCGGTGAGTAAATTTCACCTTTTCCTCTGTGTCCAATCCATGGCAATGGACTGTGGGACTTACCAAAGCAGTACACCAGTGTCCTGGGTGGGAAATCTCAGTCTGAGAAAGGAATGGCTGCTTCTAGCACCTTCCTGCCAATTTTTGCATCTGCATGAACATCCAGTTCATAGTGTCCCCTGGTGACCAAGTGGCAGCCCTGCAGATCTCACCCGGAGTGGTGACTGCTTTTTGCGCCCAGGATGTAGTAATTACCCTAGTAGAGTGGGCCTTAATGCCTGCTGGGGGAACCAGTTTGGCCGATTCGTAGGCTAGCCAAATGCAATCTTTTATCCACCTGGCTATAGAGGCCTTTGAGGCCACTGTGCCCTTAGATTTTCCTTTGAAGTGAACAAACCTGTTTTACGAAAGGATTTTGTTCTCTGTAGATACATCTGCAAACATCGAACTAAATCCAATTTATGCAACTCTTGCTCCTTTTTGTTGGAAGGATTTGCACAAAAGGAAGGGAGGATGATCCCTTGACTGAGATGAAATGTAGATACCACTTTTGATCTAAATGATGGCTTTGAAAGAAGAATCACCTTGTCCTGGTGAAACACAATATATGGAGATATATGCATAATAATGCTTGTAGTTCTACAATTCTGTGAGCAGAAGTGACTGCTGTGAGGAGGATGGTTTTTAGAGTTAGAGGTTTCAAGGAGATGGAGTCTAGAGGCTCAAAATATTCATGGGTACAGAACTGCTGAAGCACAAGATATAGATCCCAAGGAGGGGTGATATCCCTGATGGTTGGCTTGATTTTTGCAATTGCTGCCAGATATCTTCAAAATATGTACTGTTCAGCAAAGGGCGAGGCAAAGATAGCCGATAGTTGTACTTTAAGAGAGGCAGGTCTGAGTCCCTTTTGAAACCCATTGTGCAGAAAGTCCAGTATTCTTCCTGTATATTGATTCGATCGAGCCCTTTGATCTTGAACCAGTTGTGGAAAGTCGACCAGACCCTATAATAGATTCTGGCTGACGAGGGCCTGAGGCCTGCCAGAATAGCCTCTATCACGGAATCTCAAAGTCTCTTCAGTCTTAATAAGCTCCGCTCAGCCGCCAAACCTTTACCCTCAAGAATGCTGGATCTGGGTGGTAGACTGGGCCCTGAGATAGCAGGTGAGGGACTACTGGCAGACTGACTGGACTTCTGACGGACATCTCTCTGAGGTCGACATACCATACCTTCCTAGGCCACTCTGGAGCTACCAGGATCACTTCTGCCCTGCCTCTTTTGATCTTCGGCATGAACTCAGTCAGGAGAGGAAGTGGAGGGAACAGATAAGCCAGGTGAAAATTCCATGTGTACTGGAGGGCATCCTGGCCCGCTGCCCTGCTTGTCTTCCATCTGGAGAAGATCTGGCATTTTGTGTTTTTGTCTGAGGCCACGATATATATCATTGGCTCGCCGTATTCTAATATGATGTCCTGAAATACCTGACTGTTTAGCGACCATTCCCCCGGATCTATACGGCTTCTACTGAGATAGTCTGCTTGGACATTGAGATTCTCAGAACGATAGGTTGCTGTTAACACCGCTAGGTGTAACTCTGCCCAATGGAGGATCCTGAGTCCTAACTGATTGAGTGTCTTGCTTCGTGTCCCTGCTTCATGTCCCTCCTTGGTTCAGCAGATATCACACAGCTGTCGTGTTGTCTGATCGGACTAGAACATGCCATTTTCTGAGGTCCGTCTGTAGTTGTCCGAGTGTTCCAAACCGCTTGGAGCTCTAAGATGTTTATATGAAGTCTTGTTTCTTTTGATGTCCATCTTCCATGGACAGACTTGTTCCTCCATACACCACCCCATCCAATCTTGCTTGCGTCAGTGGTGATGGTTTCCCATTGAATGGGCTTTAGAGTCTTTCCCTGTGCAATGTGTTCTGGATGGCACCACCATCTTAGCTCTTTTCTTGTGGATGGGAGAACTGGGATCTTCTGAGCCGCATTGGACGGATCTAGCTTGTAATATCTGAGGTAGTTGAACTGAGTACATCGGCAGTGGGACCTGGCCCAGGGGACAATTTGATGTGCTGAAGACCGGTTCCCCAACAATCTGGAGAAATTTTGAGCTGTTTGCACTAGACTTTAGAAATTGTGATATTATGAGGTGAAGACGGTCTTGTCTGTCTTGGGATAGGGTTGCTAGTTTGTGTCTTGTGTCGAACTGGACTGCTAGAAATATCAGTTTTTGTGATGGCTAAGTTTACTTTTTTCTTGTTTATAACCCAGCCTAGCTGCTGAAGAAGCTCCAGGCTTCTGGAAGAGCTTTCTCTTGCTTTTACCGCTGAGTCTTCCACAATCAGCATGTAATTCAGGTATGGCAATATTCTTATTTGTTCTTGGCATAGGGCTACTGCCAGTACCTTTGTGAAGACTCTAGGTGTGGAAGCGAGACTAAATGGTAGCACCCTATATTGGTAAGGTCTTTTGAAGATATTAAATCTCGGAAATCTTCTGCGTGTCGGCTGGATCAGGATATGGTAGTATGCGTCCCGGAGGTCTATTCTGGTGATGAATGATCAAGTGTGTACTAACTTGGGAGCTGTCATGACTGTTTCCATCTTGAACCTCTGGAATTTGAGATACAAGTTTATCTCCTTCAGTTCCAAGATGATGTGCAAGTCTGTTGAAGGCTCAGGCACTGAGAAAACAGTTGAATAGAATCCACGGAATTCTTGCGCCTTTGGGACCATCTCTATTACTCTGTTGTTGAGCAGATCTTGAATTGCCAATTTCATACCTGCTGCCATCTGGGGATTCCTGATGCTGGATGATCTGAATTTGTGTCCAATTGGGACAGTTTTGAACTTCAAGTTGTACCCCATCTCCAGGATCTGACGCACCCATCTGTCTGGATTTATTTCTTCCCATGCGTCCCTGAACATCTCCAGCCTGCCCCCAACTGGAGAAGGAGATGGGGTCAACCGCGCTTCATTGTTGGTTTTGATTGAATCTGGGTTTCCTCTAGAAGTCCTTACGACCTCCAGACCTATTCCCCTGTGCAGCTCCTCTGTGTCTCTGGTCATAGGATCTTCCGGGCCTATATCGCTTTGTGTCTCGAAAGGATTGCTTCCTGGAGGATTCCGTTCTGGGGGGTGAAGATCTGCTTCTTCTTTGCTGATGGAGAAAAGGGCTTTTTCCTCCCGAAGATTGTCTGATAATCTCTTCCAATTGGCTCCCAAACAGCTTATTTACAGTAAATGGAAAGGATACCAGCTTATTTTTTGAGGTGGTGTCTGCCTCCCAGGATTTTATTCATATTGCTCTACGTGTAGTTATGGATAAGGCTGAGGACTTTATCTAGCGAGGCGTCACAGGAAAAATTTATTGTGTCCTTGATGGGTGTTAATTCCTTCAGGAGGCAGGATCTGAAATCAGATGAATCCAACTTTTCTTCAACGTCTGCCATCCAAATTCTCAGTGTTCTGAATATGCAGGCCAAGGCCGTTGCGGTTTTCATATTTTGTCCACTGACTGAGAACGGCTTCTTTAGTGTGGAATCAGCCCTTTTGTCCACTGGATCTCTCAGTGTAGTACAGTCTTCTAGCAGTAAGGTAGTGCGTTTGGAGATTTGCGCCACTGCTGCGTCTTCCTTGGGAGTGGAGACCCAAGCGCTTGCGTCTTCCTCCCTAAAGGGATACATCTGTTGCATTCCTCTGGTATTCTGTGGGCACTTGTCTCCTACCTTCCATTCTGTGGAAATCATTTCCTGGATGGAGCTGTGGACAGGAAAGGTAGGAGCTTCCTTCTTATAGCCTATGAAGGCTGTATCCATAAAATTCATTTCTTTTTGAGTGTCTTCCAGCCCCAATGTTTTTCTCATGGCTCAAACCAGACTGTCAACCTTGTCCAGGCTGCTGATTTTAATTTCATTACACTGGGCATATCTTCATCATCCAGCATATGGGAAGGGCCCTCATCTGGGTCTGAAGTACGCCGTCTTTATCTGGAAGCTTCTTGCATGCTAGCAAATGTCTCCTGCACTGATGCCTTCATCCATCCCAGAAAACCTTGAAACTAGGATGGAACGTCAGTATTTGAAAGTCTTCTGAGGCACTTTGAGCATAGTTTGGCTGAATCTGAAAGGGGGAGTTTTGCTTCACAACCTGCACAGATCTTGGCTTTGGGTGCAAGCTTATCTTCCTTGGGTGTTTCAGCAGCTTGGAAACAGATTAACGCAACCCTTAATGTAGAAGGGTATGAAAGCCATTGAAGCCTCTTTACTTCAGGGGGTGTAAATGTAACCTGCGATGAAGGCTGATTACATGAGCAAAAAATAAAGATTTTCTTTTGGAGGTAGTCAGGTCCTTCTGCTTTAAGCAAGGCAAAGCTGAATAATTGTGTATAAGTTGAGAATTAAAGCTCCAGTACTCAGTACATGTAAACATCAAGATGAAGCTGGAGAGGTATGAGACCTCCTTCCTCCAGCTTAGTAGGACCAAAAATAACGGAGCAAAGAGGGAAGAACTGATGCTTTTAAATTTTTATTGGTCCTACCAGCTGGAGGGCAGAGTCAGTACCCATAGTCCATAGCCGTGGATTGGACACAGAGGAAAACCAACTTCTTCTGCAGGCATCCACTGCACAGAGCTTACAAGAAGACCTCTGTGCTCCTGCTCCATCAGCAACTTCTATTACCTTAAGGTAAAACAACTAATGTCTCCACCAATCTGGGCAGTGAACGGGACAGACAGAGCAGACTAAGAGGTACCTTTTCTCAAAGATGTCTGCGCTGTTGTCTGTAGAAGTTGGTTTTCTTCAATAACGTGGGCTTATTCAGCATAATAGAAGTATGGCTTTACATATCGCTATATTAGCAACGGATGGGGGGCAATGTTATGTTGATAGTTCAATCAAAAATTGAGAGACCAACTAAACATTGAAACTAAAATAACTATTTAAACAAAAACTATGGCAGGAAGCAGAATCCAAAGTTTCAACTGTACAACACTCAGTAAAGAGAAAACTATGGATGCTTACGCAAGTATAAAGACTAGACCATTCACCCAGATTCTTCTGCATGCACTGATTAATTACTTGCAAATTAGAAGCTCATAATAAAAACAGGATGGCAACTCTGGGTAGAGAAAAATTATGAGGGAGGGGTACAAACCCCCCCCCCCCCCAAAAAAAAAAAAAAAAAAACAACTGCATTTTTCCACTCTAATGAAAATTATCTAGTACTGACTGACAGGGAGTGGCAGCTGGAAGGGAGACCAACGTGGAATGTTAGCATCTGGTCGGCAACTGCTAATCTGATAACCTGACATAATACATAAAGCAAAATATATCAATCTATTAAATAAAAGAACAACTATAATGAGGATAAAGCTCTCTCAACAGAACTGGCAATTAACCCTTTGAGTGCCAGAGGGGTACGCAATGCATTGCAAAGCAATGTGTTGTATACCACTCTGGCACTCAAAGGTTTAAGCCAGGACTACACTGTAAATCCAAACAGACAAGCTGGAGAGAAGAGATAGAAACTTAGACTCTGACGGCAGATAAGAACCATTTGGCCCATCTAGTCTGCCCATTTTCCTAGTAAAAAAAACCTCAAACCTTTCTTGGTCCTTGGTCTTTTCTTATGTCAAGGACAGATTTATGCCTATCCCATGCATGATTAAATTCTGCCACTATATTAATTTCTACCACTTCTGCTGGTAGGCTATTCAACTTAGCTACTACCCTCTTAGCGAATTAAAACCTGCATCCCTCTAATTTTTAGACTATGGCCTCTTGTCTTAACATTTTTACTCCTTTGAAATGTACTTCCCCCTCCTGCACTTTGTTGAATCCCTTCAGGTGTTTGAATGTTTCTATCATATCCCTTCTCTCCTCCAAGCTTTACGTGTTCAGATCCTTTAGTCTATCCTGATATTTCTTTTCCTGAAACAGTACTCCCTTCTAATGTCCCATAAAAGAGTGACCAAAATGTCCAGTCTGGTTTGGTTTTGAGTGTGCAGCCCCCATAGACATTAGTGAAGAGGCCAAAATTAGAATTTTATGGTGGACAGGTAAGCAACCTGGATTAGGGCTTAACATTTTTTAGCTGTGTTCCAGCCCTCTGCCAGCCAAGTGGGCTAGTATTATGAAAGTTTTGCTTCACAACCTGCACAGATCTTGGCTTTGGGTGCAAGCTTATCTTCCTTGGGTGTTTCAGCAGCTTGGAAACAAATAACTTTTGAATAAAACACATTTCAGCAGTGAAAATACCCTTTTTTTACTCAGGGGGATAAACACTACAATATATATATTTTTTTAAATATTAAGTATTACTATCCGTTTAAATATCAACTACACGTTTTATTATCCATTGTTTTATTTAGAAAAATATATGTTTTCAGTTAGATTTATACATTATCCCCTTAAGGGCCAGAATTATATGCAACGTATTGTGAAGCATCGACTTTTACTCCATTATGGTGTAAAGAGATAAGCTAATTACAGTTTGAGCCCCAGAGTGGTATCTAACAAATTGCAACGCAATGCGCTGGATACCTCTTTGCCACTCAAAGGGTCAGGGCATGTCATGCAGGCACTTTTTTCTTAGCCTATATTACCTTACCTTCTCCACTCACGGACATTTAATCCTTTCAGAGTTAGAGAATGTGGTCAAATAAATATAAAAAATGCACAGACAGAGAAATACAAGACTATTTCCAATCATTCATGTTGTAAAAGTGGACCCCTGAATGGATTCAATTGCATATTCTCAGTAATGTAGAAAGTCACCTCTTAAAAACAGCTGCTGGGGGAAAAAAAAACCCTCAAAATTCCTGAAAATTTACCAGATGAAGACGTTTTAAAACAAAATATAGAAAAAAAGTGTGATACAAGAACATAAGGAAATGTGAAGACTCATTATCTTAAGGGATATGCAATTATTGTGCCAATTATTTAGCACACACAAAAGTTAGGCAATAGCAAACAAAGAACAAAAATATTACATACCTGAAACCAAGTATCCTTTAAGTCGTGGCAAAAGTGTCTCTGGATCGATCAAAGTAAGCTTTCCTAAGCATTCGGCAACTACATTCCTAGTTCCTTCTTCTGCACATTCAGAGTGTTTCAGCAGCAAAGCCCAGATGTTTTCAACATATGGTTTAAGGCCCACTACAGATGCAGAGCTTATTATTTCCTTGAGAGAATGAAGTAGAAGATATTGCCTCTTTGGCTGGCTAGTGATTTCTTGTAAGACAAATGGTAAATACTCAGGCAAATTGCCCACACTGATGCTTCCTAACGCATAAGAAGCTGCCGATTTCACTTCTTCACTAGGAGAGGAAAAAGCTTCCAAAATAACAGACTTGAGCTCAAGCTGCCCACTTAGATCTATGTGATGCCCAACTTCACCAAGAGAGAGCAGAGCAAGGAGGCGAATAGAATCTGTGGATCTCGAGTTCTTTACGTCTTGAATAAATTGTCCAACCACAGCAGGCCCTTCTTTAGGACATGCACGGGTAAGTGCTGCTACACATTTGGCAATAGAATAATATGACTGCTTGTGGGTAAGTGCTGTACTCTGTGAATAAACTGGACCTGTCAACATACGGAGTAAATCCATATAGCCTAAACTTGCTGTTCCAGTTACTACCAGAGCTTGGAAAAATTCTAACATTGCACTAAGTGCCCCGCCTTGAAGTAACGGTGATCTTACAAGCCCAATAAGTTCATCTAGGATAGACCCGCTAATCTTTGACAGAGAGGATGGATATACTTTAGCTAAAGTGGTCAGGAAGCTAATGGCCATTTGGGAAACATGCATATCACTTTCACTAATAAGAGGTGGAAGCTCATCAAGCACAGCATCAATCATTGATGCAGTTAGGCTATCACTATAGTTTTTAATTAAGATATCTAAAGCAGAAAGCGTTCCAAGTTTTAAAGCTCTCTGATTCTTCCTAAGAAAAGAGGCAAGAATGGGCACCCCCTCTCCCAGGATTGGTCGTAAATCTATCTTCAATGGTGATCCAGCAATCAGTGTTAGAGCTTTCACTGTGGTTAGCCGTGTAATCTCATTCTTTAGCCTTTCAAGGAATATTTGAAGGGTACTAGGGAGATCACTACCCAGGTTATCACCAAGACTGCAAATAATTTGACCCATGCAAGAAATTGCACGCTCTTTCACTTCTTGATCAATGTCTGCTGCTTTCAGTCTCTTAATTGTACATGTAAACAGGTCTTTTATGTATGGGGCGGCATCAAAGGAAGAATGATGGTCGAGTGGTCGAATAACTTTTACAAGTTGCTGTGTAACTAAAAGCGCTTCAGATGTGATTTTGTAGAATGGATCACTGACACAGATTACCACAGGTGAAACCAGTGCCTGTACATGTGGGTGGAAGACTTGAGGAGAATGGTTGCAAAGAATTACATAAAGACAAGATAACGCATCTATCTTCAGGTTAGAAGAGCTTGACTTGTCATTCAATGAAAAAATGATGCCTGAGAGAAAGGAAAAAAAAAAAAAAAAAATGTTTATAAAAACTTCTCAATTTTATATCCAAGCTAAATCAAAAGCAACTTAACCCCTTAATGAACAGCCATGGCAGTACGTGGCCGACCACAATACTTTTTTTTTTTTTGCCAATGGATTCCAGGGTCCCTGACCAGCTTGCAGTAGCACGGGGACCCCATAATTCCATGACATGCAAGGACTGTCACTGGTCCTTAAGTGCCAGAAACAGCGTGACTGTTCTTTCACATCATTAGTACTTAAGGCGTTAACAAAACAAATAAACGTATCACTTAACCATGTTTCCTTACCTGGAACTAAAACTGGAATGTGCTGGGTTAAAGCCCCAGGCAGCACATTAACCAACTCGGTCAGCATATTAAAACAACACTGGCGAGTCTTCACACTTTTTTCCTTCATTTGTTTATGTAATGCTTTCACAATGTTAGGAACCTGAAGTTTAACAACAAAAAAAATTGCTTTATTTTGTAAAACACAAGTGCGCACACACAAACACACACTAATATATTCTCATATATTACCGATATACAAATGGTACATTTTCATTTCATGCTCTATATTTTATTTTAAAACACCAACTCAAAATCAGTTATTGTAAGGAGACACTGATTTTATGTTAGAAAATATTTTAAGAAAAATAAAACACAAATATATTGCTTGCATAACTATTCAACCACCATGCTCGGGAAAGCTCCTAGTTTACACAGATGAAAGAAGTTGCCCTAACGAGGACAAAATTACCTGACCTCCAGGTTTTGTGGTCAGGTGAAACCAATATAGAACTTTCTGGCTAAAAATGCAAAGCGGTATGTGTGGAACAAACCTAACACTCCCCATGCCTCAAGACACACGCTCTCTACAGAGAAGTATAGTAGCGGCAGCATCATGCTGTGGGGATGATTCTCATCTGCAGGGACTGGGCATGTTGATAAGATTGAAGGACAAATGGATGGAGAAATATACAGGGAAATACTGCAAGTGAACCTGCTTCAGTCCACTAACAATCTGAAGCTTGGGAGCAAATTCACATTTCAGCAACACAATGATCCCAAGCACAAGACCAAAGAAACACAGAGTGGCTCAAGAACAAAAGTGTGAATGTCCTACAAGAGCCCACTCAAAGTCATGATCTCAATCACACAGACAATCTGTAAAATTGTAGTCCACAAGAGTCACTCGACCGACCTGAACAACTTGGGGCAAATCTGCCACAGAGAATGGGCCAAAGTCACTCTGACAATGTGTGCAAAGCTGGTGCATACTTACCCCAAAATAATTAAAGCCGTGATTGCAGCGAAAGGTCGCTCTACCACATTTTAGAGTTTTATATTTCTCAAAAATATTTATCAATATAAAACCAGTAACCATTCAGTGTTTTAAAATAAAATCATACATAAACGTACCATTTGTAATTCTGTAATGAGACAACTAGTAAAGGGTCCAAATACTTTTGCAAAGCACTGTATTCTAATATAGACGCACACACACGTTATATTTGTCTATATACACTGCCGTTCAAAAGTTTGGGGTCACTTAGAAATGTCCTTGTTTTCCATGAAACGAGTTGCAAAATTAATAGGAAATACAGTCAAGACGTTGACAAGATTAGAAATAACTATTTTTAATTTAAATAATTATTGTGTTCTTAAAACTTTGCTGGAGTGATTAGATGGGGGGGAACTGTACTGATCACTGCAGAACAGTGATCAAAGGGTTAATTGTCTTTTTTTTTTTTTCCTTTTTTTTTTTTTTTAAATCTTTTTTTGACAGGAATGTTGGAACATAATCTGGGACGCTGGAACACAATCTCTCTCTCCACCTCAGCAGTGTGCAAGATGGAGGGAGGCAGAGAGATGCAACCGGGACAGTATTTACAAATGCTGTCCCTGTCATTTGACTTTTGCAACATGTGATTCGCTAATCAAGCAAGTCACATGTTGAAACATTTCTACTGGCTGTTACTAGAGTGCCCGGGTACCAGGGCACTTAGTAACAACCAGCCCGCGCTCTCACATCGCTCTGTGCGGCCACGATGGGAGTTTAACCCATGACGTACCGGGACCGTCATGGGTCCTTGGAGCAAATCTACCCATGACGGTCCCGGTATGTCATGGGTCGTTAAGGGGTTAAACAAAGGAAATAACCCCACTTTATGTGTAGGAATATAGGGAGCTAGTACTGGTGATCAAGTGGATCTTAGTAAGAGAGTGGTTCAAAATATTGATACAACACAAAGTATAGCTCATGAGTGAATATAGGAATATAATCAATCAATATATCTATATGCGTTACGTCACATCCTTCTATGTCACTTTGTCAGACGCAACAAAATCATACCAAGTGGGACATACAGGACCTGAGCAATTCTGCAGTCTTCAGACTCCCATTTAGAGATAGATGAGCTTTATAGAAGTTAAGAGGGAAACTAGCTATGAACATAAGCTGAACTCAACAGAACCAGTTCTGGAATTTCAGTGCACTGATTAATCTTTAAAGTGGAACTTAAATTCAAATTAAAGTGCCCCCAAATCAGTCACAGACCGCTTTATAAAAAGAAGCTTGGAATAGGATTCCACGTCATGGGGGGGCTATACAGCACAATATACTGCAGCAGGGTTCACACCATGGATCCTGTGTTCTACATAGCACAAAAGAGAAATTGGCCTATCCCACCTTTTGCATTAACACAATCACTCCTAAAAAGTGAAAACCCCTCTAGATTAACTGCCCAGTCATGACCATCATCTAGCTAGGTTTCAGTAATACCAAATATATCATACTGATCATTCAATGCAATCACAGTTCCAGGCTCTCCCATCTTACCAACCACACTAAGAGCATTTACACTTGTGCATTTTATGTTACTGCCATTTTGAATAATTGCTCTCTTTGCCTTTCTGATGTAGTAAGTGGCACAGGTAGTATATTTCAGAAAATAATACCTTCGCTTAATTATGACCTAAATCCGTGAAATCCTTCTTAACAGACCTTCATTTTCCAAAGACTGTCATTGGAACAAACATGTACCACAACAGCTGGGTCATGACCTGCCCCTCCTATCAACCGATCTACAGCATGTCGAACACAAGCCAATCCTATATGAATTGTACTCAAAACTGTTGTGATCCAAGTCAATATATGTATTCTTTAAATTTGTACCTTTCAATACACATCATTTGACACATTCACTACATATATTGCCCATTAAGTAACAATTTGCTCCTAATGTATTGCATCAATCCCAATGTTTCCTGATCTAGTTAGTTGAAAAAAAAAATGGGGCAAATATCACCTTGCTTTATACATGTTATGTCAGTTTCCACAAAAAAAAAAAAATCTGCTAACACTAAGTGGCATTAGCTCATATTTTAAGAAAGAAAATTATAAAAGCATTAATATTACCCAATACCTTATCCTCAATAGGTTATCAAATTCCTCACCAACTACTTAGCAATACATTATTTCGTGTCTAAAACTAGTTAACATGTGAATGATCTCTGAAATCAGACTTAACAGTTTGTCATAAAATAGGATTGCAGTGCAACTTACCGTTAAATCCTTTTCTCTTTCATCCATATGAACACAGGAATCATGGAGTTGAGCTCCTTCCTACATGAGGGCAGGGCACCTAAAGACAGGGTATTTAGGGTGAAGACTCACTCTTCTTCCCCCAGTTCAACCCCCTGCCTACTCCAGATTCATGTGCGACTATTGCAACAACAACAACAAAAATCATATTTTCTCTAACACAAAAAGCAACACAGAAACCATAAAATTATACCAAAAGCATCCCAAATATTCAGGAGAGGGAGAAAGAGAAAAACAAAACTCACTTCCACAAAGATACCAGGGTTCTCTAGGACTAAACTGGATCTGTATAACCGCAGGTGCCAATGGACATCAAACTAGCATAGCAAACAAAGAGCCAATGGGGCTCAAATTACTGAACTGGCCAGCAGAAGGAAAGAGGCTCCTTAGACAGACAAAACTGCGTGAAGGACCTTCCAGCCAAAGAATAAAAACAAGAATAAACATTTTTTTTTATAACTCTAAGTGTGCCTAGTCCTTGATGTGATTTTCGGTTATTGCATTAACCCTTTGAGTGCCAGAGGAGTATGGAATGCATTGCTTTGCAATGCATTCCATACCCCTCTGGCACTCAAAGGGTTAATCACATCAAGGACTAGGCACACTTAGAGTTATAAAAAAAAATGTTTATTCAGACATACATGGTTTATTTCAGATACATGTGAATATAAGTACATGTACATCTAGTGTTTAAAAAGTGTCTTGAATCATACATGTAACCCTTTGAGTGCAAGATTGTTAAGCAATGCTTTGCATTGCAATGCTTTGCTTACTCCTCTGGCACTCACAGGGTTAATAATAATACTGTACATTCCCCATCTATACAAAATTCGTTTTTTTTTTTTTAACATTTACAAATATAGTTTAAAAAAAATTCAACTCCTAGCATTAACCAATACATAACAGTAAAGTCTGTCTATCTTGCAAACAAACCTTCAAATTACAGTCTCTTAATCTTTCAAACTACAACAGGCGTCAGGAAAAAAACAAGCTGTCTGTCTCTGCTGAGGTAAATCTTCAGCTGATGCTGGTTCATGTAGCCTACTCCTCCTCTAGCAGACACGCCCCCTCAGCACCAGACACCAACAGCTGATTTCTAAATGCCTCAGGAAGTTTGATCCTCCTACTGAACTATCCAAGTCGACGACTTGAATTCCCTAACCTAAATGATGCCACTAGGGGGAGCTCATGATTAAAAAAAAAACACAAACTTAAAATGGGAATTACTCCTTAACCAAAAATCCCTCAGAAAAAAAAAGACAGCACTGAATACACCATCACTTAATCTACTTATATAATGTAAGTACTTTAAGTTTACTGCTCCTTTAAAATAAAGTTGAGATCCCAAGATGGGGCATAGAAGGCATGAACCACACCTTGAATAAAAGGTCCTAATGCCCCGCAGAATGGCAACAAGTCTCTAAAAGACAACATAGGGCTGAGATATGTACTTTAACCCTTTGAGTGCCAGAGGGGTACGGAACGCATTGCAAAGGGTTAATGGAAACCACACTGCATTTGTTGACACCATCATGAAGGTAGGCCAACACACTGGTAAGATCAAAGCTCTGAGAAGACACATTTTCAGTACACCATCGGTGGAAGATGAACCAGACTCTATGGTACACCTTAGACGAGAAAGGAACCTCAGAAGGTAGTGTGTCGGCATCAGCCCCGGTGGTTGCCAAGTTGACCTTAAGTAGTAATTAAACTGCTCAGCAGCCTGATTTTTCAGGCCCAGAAGCATCCATAGGGGAAGGGCTGTATTCTATGCCAGGTGTGAAATGTGGTGGGGCGTGTCAATATCCGGGTGAGAAGCCCCCTGCACCAACACCTCAGCCATATAAGGTGTACAGCTTAGAGACACGTTTGAGAAAAAGTCTCTTCTCTGGAGTTAATGTTATGGGGGGGGGGGGCAGGAGAGTCTTTCTAGCACCTCTAGAAAATGTCTGGAGAAATTCCCCCCCCCCCCCCCGCCCATCAGAGGCCTGAAGGTTCCCCAACACTGCTCTGATGAGCCACCAGAACAGTGGGGACAGGAAGAGTTCCTTTAATCCGCTTTTGAATCCAATTCCTCTTCAGAGGATACCCCAATAACTTGAGTATGACCCTTAAAGCAGGTTCAACCAGTTGGAAAGTGGGTAAGGGTTTCCATGTATGAAGAACCCCCTGAACGGAAGATGGAATAGCGGCCATAGATAACAGGGTTTTAACACAAGCAGGCTCAGTGCTGGATGGCCCCGGTGTAGTGGTAGAGGCTACTGTACAGGAGGGACATGAAGACAAAGAATATACCCTTGGAAGCCCAGAACGGTATGAGGAACAATGAGTGAAGGTGTAAGGGAAACCCCTGAATCTTTAGTCTTTGATTTCCTCAAATGCCTCTTAGGGTAAGACATGTCCAGGAAAGTATGTAAAACTAGAAAAAAACTAGTTTAAAGTAACCCCAGTTTAATGCACAGCCCCCAGAAAGACACAAAGTATTTATCTGGTATAAAAAGGGTTAAACTGGCCACCAGTCAATAGGAAAATAAAAAAGCCTGGGAACTTTGGGGGTGATCATGGGAAATGTAGTCTTCTCACACTAAAGTGATATGGGGCCGACTAGAAGCTCCCCACAAACTAAATAACCCATATGTAAATAAAAATGGCTGAATAAAATGCAAGACAGCAGAGAAAATGGTAAAGACCTGAAACGTACTGCAACCATCTGTACCCCCAGACTAATGGAGAGAAAGATTCACACGAGTGCATATTCAAACAGTGTGGAAGGTTCAAAATGGGACATACAATGGACCACGGCACTCAAAGGGTTACTCTCCAGTCTTCTGTCTTCAGGCTCCCATCTCAAAAGGGCAGCATCTCTAGGAGATTCAGCCATGAGGAACAGATTTGTCAGAATGTCAACCTCCATAGGGAAAAGGGTCCACAAAGCACCTGTGAACTGAGCAGTCCAACTCCAGGGAAGCAAGTGATGGGAAAGCGTCTAATAGAGACTATACAGACCCACATCAAAGTGAAAATAATGAACACACAACAAAATTGCTCACTCCTGTCTTGGATCCAGGACATATGAATCTGGAGTAGGCAAGTGTGGGGGGTGATTTTGAGCTGGAAGAAGAGGAAGGAGCCTCTGCCCCAAAGACCCTGTATTTTTGAAGTGTCCTGCCCTCCTGGAGGAGGGGGTTCAACCCGATCGTTTGTGTCCACACTGGATCTGGATGTAAGACAATTTATTATTATTAACCACTCAAAAACTTCTAGAGGACACATGAGGATTCATTGGGGCATGTGGGATAACTGTATACTAGAACATGACTAGAAGCCAAACTGTTTCCTAAAGTAACTAAAGCAGCAATGAAACTGCTCTAGCTATACTAACCTGACTCTGCAACATTGTTAAAGGAGTTTCTCCTTGTTCCATTGCATCAGGGTCACAAAGCCAGCTCTGAACTGGTCGAGTCTGTTTCAGCAGTGAAAGGTATGCATGAAAAACATCTGCTTTCACATTTTCTTCACGTTCTTTAAACCTGGCAATTAACGCAGGAGACACTGTTTTGTAGAACTCTGGCAGCATTTCATGTCGAGTGCTGACAACAGCATCCAAGCACTTAGCAGCTGCACGTCTCACCTTCCAACTCATATCATCGTCATCGCTGTACTCATCATCGCTACCTGGAACGGGAATAAAAATTCTTAGGATTTCTTTCTGCAAAAAGTGGGATTTTAGTCTTACCTGTTAAATCCTTTTCTCTTAGTCCATATAGCTTACAGGTACTACGGGAAGGAGACAGCTCCTCCCAGTGGGCTGGAACAATTCTTCAA
Organism: Rhinophrynus dorsalis; assembly: GCA_037306005.1. Lineage (NCBI taxonomy): Eukaryota > Metazoa > Chordata > Amphibia > Anura > Rhinophrynidae > Rhinophrynus > Rhinophrynus dorsalis. The sequence goes on from CM074721.1 coordinate 225,180,740, forward strand.
GAAGTGCATGGTGGAGCCTCGCCCTCCTCCTAGCAGGCTACCTAGCCACTCCCCTCTCGCGGATAGATTTGAGACAAACCTACTAAGCTAGATCGCAAGAAGAGGAAAACTCCTGTGAGCATGGACCCAAAAAGACTCCCGTCCAGCCACAGGAAACCAAACATGTTCCCTTTACTGGGTGGGAGACCTGTAAGCTATATGGACTAAGAAAAAGGATTTAACAGGTAAGACTAAAATCCTCTTTTCTCTGTCGTCCAATATAGCTTACAGGTACCATGGGGATGTACCAACCGAGCTCCCAAGGGTGGGAAGAGAAGGAAAGGACCAAGTGCCTACCCCCTTGATACCAGAGTTCCCATGGACTATCCAGGACACAGAACAGCCCAAACTAACAAGGTGTCAATGGACACAGAACAACAATACACAGCACACAAGAACAAGAGCCAACTGGGCTCCAAAGTTAAAGAACTATAAGACACAGGAATGTAAAGCCCTTGACAGGCCAAACTGCCTCCAGGACTTTCCAGCAAAAGCCAGAACATCCACACGGTAGTGTTTGGCAAAGGTTTGCACAGAAGACCGAGTGGCCGCCTTGCCTTGCACAGCTGTTCAGCAGAGGCCCAGTTCTTGTAGGCCCAGAAGCCCCCAACAGACTTGGTGGAGTGTGCTGTAATTTGAAAGGGAACGGATTTCCCTCTGCGCTCATAAGCCTTGCAGATGGTAGACTTAATCAAATATGCAATAGTCACCTTGGACACAGCCGAAAGCAGCCCTGGGACCCACTCAAGGATGACAAACAAGGCATCCATATTGTGGATGGATTCAGTACGGTGCACATAAAACTTGAGGCAACGCACTACATCTAAGTGGAGATCCCTCCCCTGGTCAGATTTAGGGACAGGACAAAAGGAAGGCACAACAATTTCCTGATTGATGTGGAACTCAGAGACCACCTTAGGAAGAAATTCCTGGGATGTAAGGAGAACAGCCTTATCCTTGTTGAATATCAGGAAAGGTGGTTTTGCAGGACAAAGCCTGCAATTCAGCAACTCTGAACAGAGACCACAGCCAAAAGAAAAGCCATCTTGCACGTCAAAAAAAGACATAAAGGAATGGTAGACAAGAACTCAAAGGGAGGCCACTGCAATACTCCCAAGACAAGATTAAGGTCCCACTGAAGAGTGGGAGGCAGGGAAAGCATGAGTGACACCGTGAAAGAAGACTTTGACATCCGGCATCATGGCAATGCATCTCTGATAAAAGACCACAAGAGCGGAGGACTGAACCTCCAAGGAACTAAGGCCCTTGTTCACACCATCCTGGAAAAATGAAAAATTAGACGGAAGGACAGATTCCTGTCCTCACATCAGGAATTAAAGATAGACCAAACTCTGTGGTAATCCTCAGAGGACACCGGTTTCCTGGCCCAGATCATGGTGGAGGCTACCTCAGGAGAAAAACCTTTCCTCCTAAAGATGGAGACCTCAATGCTAAACTGCCCACGTCCTCCTTCCAGAGGTAACCCTGGAGGCATGGCAGAGGGAACTGAGCAGCCAGTGCCAGTAATTCTGGAAACCAAGGCTGTCTGGTCCAATAATACGCAATCAGAATGACTGATGCGCTGTCCATCCGAATCTTCCTCAGCACTCTGGGGAGGAGAAGAAGGAAAAATGTAGGCCAGTTGAGAGTGCCAAGGAATTAAAGCATCCACCACGAACTCCTGAGGATCCCTCCAGCGTCAGTAAAAGGTCTGGACCTTCCGGTTGTCCCTGGTGGCCATCAGGTCTATCGAGTGAAGAACCCACTTCTGCACCAACAGGTCGAAAACCTCCAGCTGGAGTGCCTCCTCCCCAGGGTCCACAGTTTGGCAACTGAGAATGTCTGTCAAGACATTTTCTATGCCTGGAATGTGTACGGCAGAGATAGCAGGAACATGCACCTCTGCCCTGGCCAAAATAGCCTTTACCTCCAACCAAGCAGTTGCGCTTCTGGTGCCTCCTTGCTTGTTGATGTAGGCGATGACTTTCACATTGTCTGACTGGACGTGGATTGGGCAACCCCTCAGATGAGAGGTCCAATGCCTCAGAGCACGGAAAATCACCCTAAGCTCCAAAATGTTGATGGGAAGGAGGGTTTCCTCCGTCAACCAACAACCCTGAACACCCAAATGTCCAAGAAAATTTGGCATCAGTCGTGAGTATGGTCCAATAAGGAATCACAAATTGCCTCCCTTTCCTCTGGTTGGAGCTGTCCAGCCACCAGCAGAGATCTAGCCTCACTTCAGGAGGAAGAGAGACAGGGTGATCCAGTAGGGACGGATCCCCCCGGCACACACACATTACAAATCTCAGAAGCTCTCTGGTGTGAGCCATGGAGTATGGTACCGCCTCCATAGTAGATATCATCATCTTTCCTACCAGAGACGAAAACTTCCTCACAGGAGCAAAAGTCCATACCAGAGCGTGAGACACCTTGGACGTTATCTGCTGCACAGAGTCTTCTGTCAGGAAAACCATGCCCTGATAAGTGTCGAAGCAGAGACCAAGGAAAACCAGGTCCTGAGAAGGAACCGGAGCAGACTTGTCCATGTTCAGGATCCACCCGTGTTGGAGGAGAACCTGAGCACATTCCGGAACCTGATGGTCTAGGAGATCCCTGGAAGGAGCCTTCAGCAGAAAGTTGTCCATGTATGGAGTCACCTGAATTCCTTTGGTGCGTACGAAGGCAATCCAATCCCCCTGAGACCCGGGAGAATACCTGAGGAGCAGAGGTGAGCCCAAAGGGTAGAGCGGTGAACTGGAAGTGCATCAGGCTGCAAGAGAACCGGAGGTACTTCTGGGATGTGCAGGTATGCATCCTGCAAATACAGCGAAGTCAGATATTCCCCTGGACACATCGCTGCAAGGACAGAGTACAAAGACTCCATCTTGAAGTGAGTACGGACCACAAATGGGAGGACCTTGAGATCCAGGATAGGATTGACAGCCGCCATCCTTCTTGGGAACAACAAAGAGATTGAAATGGAAACTTGATCCTATCTCTGGCCCGAGGTACCGGAGCTAGGACTTCCTTGTCCAAGAGAGCCTGAACCTCCCTATTGAAAAGATTGAGCTTTTCCGGTCCCTGAGGGGAGCGAGAAGGGACGAATCTGAAGGGACGAATCTGACGACTCTGAAGGGAGGTAGGAACGTGAAGGGAATACAGTAACCTCCAGAAATTACCTGTAATACCAACTGATCCGCAAAACAGCCTGTCCAAGTGTTGCAGGAGACCACTCACAAGTGTATGCGGACCAGGGTTCGGTGAGTCATGCCGAAGCAGGTTTGGCGGAGGTGTGTTTTGATCTCCACGGCTGCCTGGACTCAGGGGTGGAACTTGTGGTGTTGGCCTGAGGCAGCACCGGGTTCAGCCTTTGCATCTCTCTTTGGCGAGAATGAAAGGAACCCCATTTCCTCGCCTGAGGGTTGCACTTAGGAACCAGAGGAAACAAAGTACTCTTACCCCCAGTGGCTTCACTGATGACCTTCAATCCAGGGCCAAAAAAGGGATGTACTCTGAAAGGGAAGAGACACCAGTGATTTTTTAGAGATCAAGTCAGCAGACCAAAGCCACAGCGTACGTCTGGCAGCTACAGAGAAGGCAGAGGTCTTAGCCTCAAGCCTAACGGCATCAGTGATAATGCTGAGCCTCAGATATATTTGCCAAAATGGGCAAAGGGTCCTCCTTAGGGGACATCTGCGGACAGAGTCAGTCAGCTGTTCAGTCCAAACAGCAATGGCCTTATTAACCCATGAGGATGCCAAGGTGGGTCTCAAGGATGCACCTATGGCAGCAAAGATAGCATCCAGCTTCCTATCTGTCAAATCTTTGAGTGCCGAAACATCCACAACAGGCAAGCTAGAAATAGGGGAAATCAACCTGAGGCGGAGCTGCCCACTGAGCCAATGCTGAATCAGCAAAGAGGTACAGCTCAGAAAATCTCTTGGAAAGAGTGAGATGTTTGTCAGGGATCTTCCACTCATCCAGGATGATTTGATCCAGAGTGGGATTAGGAGGAAAAACAGTGCTGGACTTCTTGCACCTTGAAAATACATCAGAAGTAGAATGTGGTTCTACAGTGTTAACAGAAATGTTAAGGGTAGACAAACCCCCCTTAATGAGACCCTCAGCAGAGGGTTCAGGGTCACCCGCAAACAGGTCACATTGAAACTAGGAAAAGGGCCCTTCTGAACACACACCATCCATCCTCAGACTCAAGTGATTCTTCCTCAGAGGAATCCGATAAATCAGGAATGCCAAGGGCCTTAGGGATCACAAACCTGAAAGACGTGTGTGTGTGTGGGGGGGGGTCCCTCCATGATTGGAGGACCCCTTGAAGAGAAAGAGGAAACTGTGCCATAGCGGACTTTAAGTCCTTGACTCAATGTGGCTCCTGTTCATGGCTGGAGGGCCCTGGTGGAAAAGCAGGGGCCACAGCACATGAGGGGCATAAGTGACCTGAGTATTCTCTGGGAAGCCCCATGTGGCATGAGGAACAATGAGCAAGGAGGGCTAATGACTCTCCTGCATCCTTAGCCTTAGGTCTAGCCCCTTGGCCATTGTGATCTGACATCCTAATAGGAGAAATAGTGTCTAAAGTAGTGGAGAACCCAAATACTGCCACACAGATTAAAAGGTTCACCCCAGAAAGCCTAAAAGGTACTTATCTGGAAAGTGAAGAGTTAACCGGTGGAGAGCAGAGGAATCTAAGCCCTGCGTAGGACACTCGTGTAAAGAGAGAAATAAAATGGCGACAGATTTAGAGCCAATCAGGAAACAGCCCATGAAACGCACCTCTATGGGAAATGTTTCCCCCAAAAGAGTATCAAATGCAAAATTCAGACCCCCCCCCAGGGACCCCCAAGACACTGAGGATGGTAACCTGAGTGTAGGGCAAGGGCAGACAAGAAGAATGAACAGTTTCTCAACTCGGTACATGGAGTGGTTGAGGAGATATGTCCCCAAGCAGCCTGTCCCATAGAGATCAATGGAGCATTGCTGTAAAGCATGCTGGAATGCAAATAAAAAATGCCTGAAATGTGCCAAAACACATACAGATCATCAACTAAAGTTAAGGCAACACATTATTCCAAGGGAAAAATTAAAGAAAAGGTCCCAAACTCAAACATGGCAAGGAAGGGGTTAAATATTACCACACAGCTCAAAATGCTCCAAAGACCCCAAGAACAGAGTAATGAAGTACCCATGAGTGCAGGAGTTATGAATAACTCCAAGAACCCTGTGCAGAGGGAAGCAGTAGAACAAGTGGACCATGTAACTCAAAGGGTTGTTCAACTTTTTGCAGCTCTTCTTTTCTTCAGATTACCATTGTAAAGGAAGGAGCCTCAGAGAGACTCCTTCTGGAGAGAGAGACATGGGTTGCATGGTTCTCTCCCAGGGCTGCAAGGGTTCACAGACAGCACCCATTAACTGAGCAATCCTGCAGGGGAAGTCAGTAATGGTAACCTGCCTAATAAGGGAATTTTGACACCCCAGATCTAAGACAAAATAATAAAATAACTAAAACCTAAGCAGGACTGTTCTCAGCCTTCCTTCTAGGGGATGGAACAAATCTTAACTGGAGTCGGGGAGTGGCTAGGTAGCCTGCTAGGAGGACGGGGAGGCTCCTCCCTGCACTTCTTGAAGAATTGTTCCAGCCTACTAGGAGGAGCTGTCTCCTCCCCATGGTACCTGTAAGCTATATTGTACGACAGAGAAATGTTATCTAGAAAGTCATGAGGGGTCAAATAAGTAGTCATATTTGATAATTTTTTGAAAAATGGAAATATTTTGGTAGACAATATATGAAGGTGTGTATTATATACATACAAACACATGAATGAACAACACATGACCTGGAAAGCTCTGGTTCCTAAACTACCGGCTCCTAAGGTTTCCAGGTTTTTTGTAAGTCTACTTACATATTTATTTTTCAATTGGATTCTAAAAATAAATCCTGTCTGTTTCCAATATGTTATATTTTTGTTCTCCCCTTAACCTGGATGAAAAGTAGACATAGCATTTCTATGTGAGAATACACTAGGGGTTATGCACTAAGAGCTGATAAAGTGAAGAGGACTTCTCCAGCATGGTCACTTCCCCAATTCAAGGTTAATCTATGGAGCCAATGGACGAAGATCTCTCCCACTTGAGAAACCTTAGTGCATAGGCTCCATAGCACAACATAGGACCTGGAGAAGTGATATCACTGGAAAGATCATCTCCACTTTAATCAACCCCTTAGTGCATAAACCCCATTATGTAACAAGTCAGACAAGAGACAAAAAACTATACTTTAGAAGGAACTTTTAGGTCCAATTTTACCAATCACACCATACCTATGGTTACTACTATACATGGTTCTGTGGGAAAGTGGTGGTCCTACACTGTAACGGCATGGATCTTCATCACCCAGTTCCAGCTATAACTATAGGGATCCATGATGGTGGGGGTGCAGGCTGGTTGCCTCTATGGACCGCCTGCACAGAATTTTAATAATGAAGACAAATCTTCCTGAAGAAGCAGCCCATCACCTAATCTAAACAAAAACTGCCCTTTAGGTGGAAGGGGCACTGAAAGGGTTAAGGAAGGGCAGCTGTTGTCACTGCTCTTTAGCAGAGACAGCAAACGGTCCTCCGGCTCCACAGAAATCAACAGTGAGATCCCAACATCATCAACCTCAGACTGGCAATGTTGGCACTGTGAACTCCGATACCAGAGTCCATGATCTGAATTTAATGTAGGTAGGGAAGCGCCATTTTAAAACACACATTATTTCGTTTTACCATTTCTTTTGTTTTCTTTCCCACATGGCCTTTAAGGACAAGACTTTTTGGCCTGTTCCAGTTAGCATGCACCCTGTTACATTCAAGGCCAATACAAAGAACTATCCAATGAATTATTTATGCAAAGAGCTGAGCTAAGAACAAGAGGTCATCCATTAAGACTTGAGGAAAGGCGCTTTCGACTAAAACACAGGCAGGGATTCTTTACAGTAAGGGCGGTAAGGCTATGGAATTCTTTGCCTCGGGATGCTGTGCTTGCAGATAATGTAACTGCATTCAAAAAAGCAATGGATGCCTATCTAGCACAGAACAATATTGACAGTTATGACAGATGGCTTCAAAGCAAATAGGATATTGAGCCGGGGAACTATTTGACACACTCACACACACACCTACATTGGAAATTGCTCCAGAGGGCTTTTTTGTTGCCTTCCTCTGGATCAACAGGGGTGTTATTGGCATGGGCTGGACTTGATGGACGCATGTCTTTTTTCAGCCTTATCTACTATGTTACTATGTTTGGACTATCAACCATTCCGCACGACTTGTGAGGAAGGATATAAATGGTTCATAGTTTTCTGTGTAAGGATTTCATTAATGCAGGCCCACATGGGTTCTGTATTAGGTAAGACCTTCATCTACACCTTTTTTGTTTTATTGCATGTCTGTTTTTAATTGCATTACACTGGGACCCAAAAGTAATAAAAACATTAAAACATCATTTAAAGTGTCCCTTCTACCATGTTTATTATAACATCTTGCATCAGAGAATTTTTAGCTTAGATAGGGCTTTTACAGGTGTATTAGAGTAGGACTTGCCACACAGTGAGATACCTTGGAGATGTGTCCGGCTTATACACGGATTGGCCAATTTGTGGGACAAAATTCTCACTTCTTTTACTAAGAAGTATTATCTATGACCAATACAAGGCACACATGTTCATAGTATATATAGAAGCGCAGGTTTGTCTTTTTTGGTGATGCTTCTGTACAAAGCTTCTTTAGCATATGAAAAATCATTGAAACCTTCATTAGTATATGACCATTGAAAATACTTGACATTAGAAATGTAATTAACATTTGCTGGTCTTTTGGCTAACATGAAATATAGGCAGTTTTTAAAGGGTTAGTAAACCGCTAAAGTTCCCCTTCTCCTGATATCAGCTGTAAAGCTGACATAAGGAGATCCGTGCCGGCCGACACAAGGAGGCTCTTCAGTAGAGTGCAATAGGGAGATTTATATAAAAAAAAAAAAAAAAAAAAAATACTTCTTTGGAAAGGTCTAAAAAGTGTGCTTGCAAACCAGGCACACTTTGTAGACCGTTCCAAAGAAGTATTTCTTTTTAAATCACTCTACAAAGTGTCAATAAAAGGCACAGGACAGAGGTTGCTTGTTGAAGAGACCGTCTGAAGAAGATTTTTTAATATATCTCTAATTATATATACACTACTGTGTAAAAGTCTTAGGTAGGTTTGAAAAAATGCTGTAAAGTAAGAATGTTTCAAAAATAGACATGTGAATAGTTTATTTTTATCAACTAACAAAATGATAGTGAGTGAACAGAAGAAAAATCTAAATCAAGTCAATATTTGGTGTGACCACCCTTTGTCTTCATAACAGCATCAATTTAGGTGTACGAGTAAACAATTATACCAAGCAGGTGCTAATGATCATCAATTTAATGTGGGCTGAAACACAATCATTAACTGAAACAGAAACAGCTGTGTAGGAGGAATAAAACTGGGTGAGGAACAGCCAAACTCAGCTAACAAGGTTTAATATCAAAAGTCATACACCATGACAACACTGAGCACAGTAACAAGACACAAAGTAGTTATACTGCATCAGCAAGGTCTCTCCCAGGAAATACTATCAAGGCAGACAGGGGTTTCCAGATGTGCTGTCCAAGTGCTTTTGAAGAAGCACAAACAAATAAGCAACGTTGAGGACCGTAGACAAAGTGGTCGGCCACGGACACTTAGTGCAGCAGATGAAGGACACAATGTTTACATCCCTTCACAATCAGAAGCTGTCCAGCAGTGCCATCAGCTCAGAACTGGCAAAAAACAGTGGTATCCTGGTACATCTGGTCAGAAGTGGTCTTCATGGAATACTTACTGCCAAAAAGCTATACCTCCGACGTGGAAACACAGGGACTGGTGTGCAGAAAAATGGTAGCAGGTGCTCTGGACTGAGGAGTCAAAATCTGACATATTTGGCTGTAACAGAAGGAAGTTTGTGTGCCAAAGGGCTGGGGAGCAGTACAAGAGTGTGTGTGTGCAGGCAAAAGTGAATCATAGTGGAGGTTCCGTACACGTTTGGGCCTGCATTTCTGCAAATGGGAGTTGGATTTAGTCAGAATTAATGGTCTCTTCAATGCCTAGAAGTACATGCGGATACTTATCCATCGTGCAATGCCACCAGGGAGGCATCTGATAGGCCCCAAATTTATTCTGAAGCATGACAATGACCCCAACATTAAGAACTATCTTCAGTGTAAAGAACAACAAGGAGTCCTGGAAGTGATAGTATGGCCCCCACAGAGCCCTGATCTCAACATCATTGAGTCTGTCCGGGATTACATGAAGACAAGCAACTGAGGCTACCTAAAACCACAGAAGAACTGTGGTTAGTTCTCCAAGGTGTTTGGAACAATCTACCTGCCAAATTCCTTAAACTTTGTGCAAGTGTACCTAGAAGAACTGATGCTGTTTTGAAGGCAAAAGGTGGTCACACCAAATATTGATTTGATTTAGATTTGTCTTCTGTTAACTCACTACCATTTTGTTAAATGATAAAAATAAACGATTAACATGTCTATTTTAAAGCATTCTCACTTTACATTTACTTTAGCATTTTTTTTTTATTTTTTTTTATGCTTGCCTAAGACTTTTGCACCGGACACAAAAACAGGGGTACAAACACCCCAGGAAGTGTTACACAGCACACAGAACTAGAGCCAACTGGGCTCAGAAGTGAAGGAGTACTGTAGAGACAAAGGGGATCCTAGACAAGCAAAGCTGCCTCCAGGATCTTCCTCCCAAAGCTAGCATCAGCCGATGCCAGCACATCAGCACAGTAGTGTTTACAGAAGTGTGCAAAAACGACCAAGTGGTGGCCTTGCATAACTGATTGGCTGGGGCCTGATTCTTGTAAGCCCCATATGCCCCAATGGATCTTGTGGCATGAGCCATGACCCAAAAGGGGACAGGCTTCTTCCTCAGTTCCTAAGCCATACAAGTGGTAGACTTAATCCAAGAAGCAATGATCACCTCGGATGTGGGTCTCCCTGCCCTGGGACCCTCAGGAATAATAAAAAGGAGCGTCAGACAAACAGACTCAATGCGGTGCACATAGAACTTAAGCCAGCACACCACATCTAACAAGTGGAGATCCCTTTCCTTGTCAGATGTAGGGTCAGGGCAGGAATAACGCACCACAATCTCCTGATTAATCTGGAATGCAGTGACCACCTTCAGGAGAAACTCCTGAGAAGTGCAAAGCACCTCCCTGTCTCTTCGAAACACCAAAAAGAGTGGTTTACAAGACAAGACATGCAACTCTGCAACCCGGCGAACAGATACAATTGCCAGGAGAAAGGTCATTTTCCAAGTCAACAGGCGTGGAGAAATAGTAGCCAAGGACTAAAAAGGAGGGTGCTGAAGGACGCCCAAAACAAAGGTAAGATCCCCCGGACGAGCAGGATTCTTAAATACACGGCGAGTATGAGCAACGCACTGGAAGAAAACCTTGATATCATTAAGAATAGCGATGCGTCTCTGAAAGAAGACAAAGAAAGCAGAAGTCTGAACCTTAAAGGAACTCAGACTGAGACCCTTATCCATTCCATCCTGGAGGAAGGATGGGACCGTTGGAAGATCAAATTCCTGGAAAAGATCCTTATCAGCACACCGAGAGAGAAAGGTGGGCCAGACTCGATGGTAGGCCTAGAGGAAACAGGCTTGCGGGCACTAAGCATAGTATCTACCACACCAGAAGAGAAACCCTTCTTCAGTATTGAGGATTCAATTTCCATGCTGTCAACCCAGATGATGGACATCCTCCTTCCACAGGTATCCCAGTAGAAGAAGACCTGGACGGTGGGGAAGCTGAACGGGCTTCGCCACAGAGCGATCCATAAGCTCCAGAAACCAAGCCTGCAGAGGTCAGTATGGAGCAATCAGAAAGACTGGACAGTGATCAAACCACAGTTTCTGCAGTTCCCTGTGTAACATGGGAATGGGAGGAAATATGCAGGTCAGAGGAAAGTGCCAAGGTATTGACATGGCATCCACTTCTAGAGCTAGTGGATCCCTTCAGTGGGAGCAGAACATCGGGACCTTCAGGTTGTGTCTCGTCGCCATCAGGTCGATGAAAGGAAGTCCCAACCTCTGAACAACGAGGTTGAACACCTCTTGATGCAGTTCCCACTCTCCACTGTCCGCTATGTGTCGACTTAGGACGTTCGCTAGAACGTGGCCTACGCTGGGAATATGAACTGCGGATATGGCAGGAACATATTCTTCTGCCCAAGACAAAATAGCCTTGACCTCTAATCAAGCTGCGAGACTTCTTGTTCCGCCTTGCTTGTTGATGTAAGCCACTGCCGTGGCAATGTCAGAATGCACTCTGACTGGGCATCCCTCCAGCTGGTGCGTCCAATAACAAAAGGACACCAGGAAGGGTTGGCCCTTTAGCAGATTGGAGAGGTTGAGACACCAACATCTTCAATAGCTCCATCTGTCCTCCGCACACCTGGATTACAAGCCTCTGGAGTTCCCTGGGGTGAACCATGGTAAACTGTACCACTTCTATGGTGGAGAAGAACTTCCCCAACTAGAAAGGTCAACTTCTTGGCTGGAACTGGATTGTGAGCCTGAACAGCAGACACTTTGTGGACGATCTGGGGAGCCGCCTCGTCCATAAGAAACAGCATGCCCTGTTGGGAGTCGAAGAGAAGACCTAGGAAGACCAGTCTCTGAGATGGTACAAGATCTGACTTGCCCATGTTGATGATGCATCCGTGATGGGCGAGTGCATGAATACAGTCCTTGACTTGCTGATGAAGGTGTTCCGGAGAGGGGGCCTTCAGAAGCAAGTCGTACGTTCGATGTATGGAGTGACTCTGATGCTGTCCCGATGGAGGACGGACACTAAGGCCCACAGGACATGACTGGAGAACTGGGGAGCTGTAGTTAGACCAAAGGGAAGAGCAGAAAACTGAAAATGCCCTTGGTCGCAAGCAAACCTGAGGTACTGCCGGCTCTCTGGATGAATAGCGAATGCAGGTATGAGTCCAGAAGATCCAGAGAAATTCCCCAGAGGACATGGCCGCTAACACCGTCCTTAGGGACTCCTGGTGATAGTGAGTCATGACCACAAAGGAATTGAGATCTTTGAGGTCCAGAATTGGATGACAGCTGCCGTCCTTCGTGGAAAACACAAACAGGTTTGAATAAAAACCAAAACCCATGTCCTGCAAGGGGACCGGTTTCAGAACCTCCTTGTCCAAAAGGGTCTGGATGGCGCCATTGAAAGACGGCATTTCTCTACACCCAGAGGAGTGTGAGAAGGAAGGAACCTGAAAGGAGGAAGAGGGGTGAAAAGGATCCTGTATGCCTCTGACACCACCTGCCAAACCCACGGATTCACCACAGTGTCTGGGCTTGATGGATGACTTAGCCCTCTATTGCTGTTTTGGCTTGGAGGATGAACACAGAGCCTGGGAAACCGCCTGGTTCATGGGGCGCGCCTCAGCCTGAAAGGGAAGAAAAAGCAGATTCTGCTTTGTTGGAGGCTTCTTCCTAAGGACTAAGGGCAGAAGGGTGCTCTTGCCCCCGGTGGCCTCACTAATGAGGTCCTTAAGCTCTGACCCAAGAGAGGTACCCTGAAGGGGTAACAAAAGTAAGGTTTTCTTAGAAGTAGTGTCTGCAGACCAGATCTTGAGCCAAGAGCCCGTCTGGCTACCACAGACATGGTAGAGACTCTGGCCACCAAACGGATGGCATCAAATATAGAAGCAGAAACATAATGCGGAGCCTCAGAGATGTTTGCAAGGAAAAACAACATAGCAGCAGTAGGAGCTCCCTAACGGACAGCTACAGTTAGCTGTTCAGTCTGAACCGCAAGGGCCCAGTTCATCAAAGCTGCGAGAACACTGGGCGAAAGGAAGTACCAGCTGAAGCAAAAACGGCCTTCAGGGAAGTCTAAAACGTCTTGTCAGTCCAGTTATAAGGACAGAGGCGTCTGCCACGGGCAAAGCAGTGGACTTAGAGAGTCTAGAAACAGGGGCATTCACCTTGGGGGGAGGGGGATGAGCCCACTGAGCTAATGCCGCTACGTAGAAGGGACACAGCTTAGCAGACTTCTTAGATACAGAACAGCTTTTGTCAGGAGACTCCCACCCATCAGACACCAGACGGTCAAGAGTGGGATTGGGTGGAAAACAGGAAAACAGCTACTTAGGCTCCTGAAACATGTCAGGGGATCCGTGGAGAACTCCTGAACCAAGGGAATGTTTAGGGTATTTAACTCAGCACTGAGCAGGCCCTCTGCTGAGGGATCAGGATCAGCCTCAAAGGGGGTCCCTCCTCAGAGGAATCTGATACTTCAGGTACTCCCTGAGGTTTTGTCAGGGAAGACCTGAGAGGAGTAGGGGCTGCCAAGACTGGAAGACCCCCTGCAATTGCGATGGAAGGAGTTGTAAGGTAGACCGCAAGTCTCTGGTAGTAGCCTTAAACCAGTGATTCTCAACCAGGGTGCCATGGCACTTTGGTGTGCCGCGGACCTCAGATTAGGGTGCCCCATGTTTTTTTATGAAGACTGACAAAAATGTGAATATTGACTTTTAAATTGTACAAATATGGAAATTGTTATGCACAATATGTTTATTTTTATTACTATGATTGTGAGACCTAATAATATCTGGATATTAATGAATTGTACCCTTTATTATTCCCTAGAAACATTACATTAAACACGTTAGAGGTGCCCCAAAAGTTCCAGATTGTGTGTTAGGGGTGCCTTGAGCAAAAAAAAGGTTGAGAACCACTGCCTTAAACTCTTGCATACACATTGGCACTAGTGCATGGCTGGAGGTCCCTGGAAGAGACACAGGGGCAGCAGCACATGCTGGGCATATATAACCTGAGCATTCTCTAGGCA